>NIVC01001007.1:0-172500 GCA_002269645.1 Macrostomum lignano
TGCTGCATCAAAGCGGCCGAAATTGCTGCAAAAATCGTCACTTTCAAATCGTCGAGTTCCTCGTACCACTGATCAATGACCAATCAAAAAAAGACTGCTTCATCTGGCCTGCCGAAACGGCTGCTTACGAATGGTCACTTTAAAGCCGTCGAGTTCCTCGTACCACTAATCAATGACCAATCAAAAAAAAGACGCCTGCTGCATCAAGGCTACAAAGAGGCTGCAGAGTATGGTCACTTTCACTCGTCAAGTTCCTCGTACCACTAATCAATGACCAATCAAAAAAAACAACTGGCTGCATCAAAGTTGCCGAAAAAGCTGGGCAGACGATGGTCATATTCACATTGTTCAGTTCCTTATCTCGTGTCTCTCTACTCCCATCAGAGAGCAAAATCTCCGCTTCCAATGCGTACTCAATGCCTGCTCTCGTCTTGATGAATCTGTCGTTGCCTACTTCGGCCTAAAGCCTCAATGGCTCTTCAATACAACATCCTCAACTTCACTGCTAGCATGGCTATCCAAAACCGGAACTCTCTTCTCAACACCGCCCTCTCTCAAATGACACCACCTCAAATCACACACTCCTCCGTCTCTCCATCTCTCAATCACACGTCGCTCTTGCCGCCAACTCCTCAATCACCTATTCAGCACACCACGTCGATCTACCGTCCATATCGATCTAACAGAGGAAAACACCCGAGCCACCGCTCTCATCTCGCTGCTCATGCTGGTCATCACGAATCATTCACAAACTCATACTACTCGGCGCCTCCATCCACGCTCAGACAACCACGGTCGCACTGCTCTCTCACGAGCCTGCCAAGCCGGTCACGTGCGAGCAGCCAAGACTCTGATGGATGCAGGAGCCGATGCCAATCATCGAGACAATCACGGCCTCACCTGTGCGCAACTCGCACAGAGATTCGACCAGCGGCAGGTGCTCCGCCTGCTAAATCCCACCGAGTCAGTTCCCATTAATTGCCATTCCACTTCCTATCACTTCAATTCCTCACCTCGCTTCCATTCACACATTCCAGAAAACAACAGCACACCCACACAACCGCTCAAAGCCGCTCAATGTGAGTCTCACTCTCCTTGGTCCACTCTGCAAATATGCACTCTCACCTCTCCACCCACCACGCTATCCTTCCAGACTCTCTGACAAAGAGCTGCATCAACTGCTCAGCGATGCGGGATTCACCCAGCAGAGAGCAGAGTGTCAGCAAAACCTGGCTGACTGGCTACAAGAAGTCGCTCGAGTCCTCACACAGGATCACAGGCGAATGACCGGCAGCTACGCAGAGGGCTGGGCCAACAGTCTGGTGCAAGTCAACGGCAGGACAGCTGCAGACTCCGACATTAACTGGACTGTGCTGGTTGCTATGCGAGAGTTCCATCTGGAAAGTGCCTGTGATCGAACAGATTCCTGCAGCAACGACACTGTCAACGACAATGATTCCTGCAGCAACGACACTGTCAACGACAATGATTCCTGCAAAGACGCCCCTCGGCTGCAGGTTACGGAGGGGCACGCACAGGTGGCAGTCGAGCAGGTCAGTGACGCTCCGCTCATCATCACAATGCCGACATCCCCAGTCTAAGCCTGCGTCAACTTTTAAAGTCTCAAATTCAAATTTTCAAATTTTTATTCAATACCTGAACTTCAGAGCTCACAAGTTTAACCAGAGTTTTAGACCTGACTCAAATACCTTTCGGCACTCAGTCTGCTCTGAATAAAAACTCCTGAAACCAATCAGACAACTCAAGCCCCAGCAATTGCACTGTGTGATAAATAGGCAATTAGATAATAGCATGCACGGTGAGCAATTATTTAGGCCCTAGACAAACCTACTTGGAGCGTTCGGAGATTTTAAAGCTATTAATCCTAATCGCCTATCGCCGGTCGGCGAGTTCTACCAGTCTTCTCCAATAGCCGCAGATACAGTACAAGAAAATAAAGAACACGAGGGAACACAAACCGAAAGATTTAGAGAGTGATAATCCTATTTCAAGAATAACTAACTTGATTGACGGTTTAATTTGATTAGCTGAGTTACAAGATTTAGACAAACGACGCAGATAACTAGAGTTGACAAAACGACAATAACGGTTAATAAATAATGATTATATACGCACTGACAAGCGGATCTCAGCTGAAGAAGAAAGAGGCACCGAACACAGGACCACGGAGAAGACTCCTAACCCCTGGCCTAAACCAGAACCTACTCTCAAACGAGAGCCCTGCCGAACCGACCGTTCAACGGAGTACCGACTAAGTTCTATCGGCACTGCCCTTCAGTGTAACACTGGGGCCCTCGGGGTCGAGGCCGCGTACTTGATCAGATCCGACAGTCTCTATCTAACCGCGCTTGATAGCGACGACTTCAGACAGGAATTTGCCGTAGACGTTACGCCACAAGACTACTGCGGTTGGGCGGGAACAAAGATATGGACCGGGGGTGATGAAATCAAAACGCCTCAAAGCGCGAACCAACAAGGGGAGGAAAATCGGGCCACCGGCCGGGAACTGGACAAGACAAAACCGGGGAAAGGAGAGAAGCGAGATCCGATTGCCAAAACACACTTTCATATATAGTCAGAGTCAAACCCTCACAAAACCCCCCTCAAGCCGGGTGGTGGTCGTCTGGCCGGCCGCTTGCTTAAGCCGAATTGAACTGTGCCCGCGGCGCCGGGTAGAACTGAAACTTGCCGCGTGCCAGGGTCCAGGCCGGTTCTGATTGGCTGACCGCGCAAAGCTGGGGTTCGCAGACACTCTCAACCCTCCGCTGAGTCACAGATGGCGTCTGATTTCTAGCCTGTTTACAAATTTAGATTCTAACTAACAAGGAAAAAAAAGTACACCAAAAACGTATGACTAACTAAAGCAAAATAACAATTCAATAACAATATAGAAACTAATGCAGTCAATTTACAACAAAATAAACGCAAGAGGTTATGAAACAATCACCGCCTCAGAGGTTATGAAACAATTATTAGGCAATGCCTTGCTTTCTCTTTCCCCTTAAAATAATTTTTCTCTGTCTCCGCCCATCATCAACTTCATAACGGTGCGCCTGCATGCATTTCAACGAATACTTTGCTTCATTCACTGATTGCAGTAGTAGCACTGACACACGAACTCAACCAACTCATTCAAGCAGTTGAAAACCAACCCATCTTGTTCATTCCCCACAATGCCACTCTCCGCTCACTTCGCTCTACAGGCAGCCAACCTGCAGTGACAGCCACGCCGTGCGGTGTGCGGCCTGCACAGGACACATGCCATGCGATCGAGTGGGGCAGTTTCGGCGAGGACAGAATTGAAAAACTGCTTCCTGGTGCTCGTAATTATTACTGGAATTCTGTTGACCTCGTTCGGGCGACCAGACCGAGCTCGACCAACGAGCTCAGAGTGAGCTTCAGCTTCCAAGAGAAACGGATCATGAGTCAGCTGAGCACAGTCCAGGGCCAGCTGTTCACACTCATCAAGTTCATCTTCAAGAGACACTTGCCGCTCACTCTGGACACACCTGGACTCAAGACCTACCATGCAAAGACTCTGCTATTCTTCCTGCTGGAGAAGCATGGCACAGATCCTGAAACTGAGGCTTGGCAGCCCCACAATCTGATCGCTCTGCTCAAGGAGTCTCTTGACATGATGCTGAGCTTCATCGACTCGAGCAGCTCGCCGGATGAGTGCATGCCGCACTTCTTCATGCCCGACGCTCAGCTCTACTTCAAGAACGCTGGAATCGGCGGCGACTTCGACAACACGAAAGCGAGGGTTCGAGACCGACTTTGTGAGCTGAGAAGCGACATCGGCGGAGTGGTCGACCAGCTGAGAAAACACGTGAGACCTCTGCAGTCAGAGAAGTTCTACTTTCACCCGTTCACTCTGCTTCCTCTAACAGCGCCGCCTGCTGTCACGAAGATCAGGGAAGGAACTGATAGCAAATACCTTATTAGAGATCGGGCGATCAGGGAAGTAATGGGGTGCTTTGATTTCTACGAGTACTACAAGTTCGCGGACGTGTACTGTGTGGTGCACCAGTGTGTGAGCGAGCTGCAGTCGGAATCGAGCGACAGAGACACCCTGATGAGGCAGCTCAGTCTCCTGAATCATCATCGGCTGCAGTGGTGCAAGTGCGCCGCCCTGTGCATGACCGCCATGGCGCATTTGAAGTTCGGAGAATCTAAGAAGGCTGAGAGACTCGCGATTGAGCTGCAGACACATCAGGTCGAGTCAGGGTTAATGCTAAGGGAAATTCAAGTGGGATATTGCCAAACTAAATTGCCGGAAAACTCAGACTGGGCGTGGAGGTTCTGCCTCCCCTGCGACTCTCCGCCTCGCTTCCCATTCCTTCCCGAGTTCACGCAGACTCTGTTCACAGCCAGACTGTCGCAGCCTCTCTCCTCCCACCTGTACGTGAACTTCCGCTGCCTGAGCTGGAGTCTCCAAGCTGAGCTGCTCCGCAATCGCGCACCTGCAATTAAACTGGAGGATTGGAAGCGGGAGCTGGAAGAAGACCCGGACTTGGAGGAGCTGCTCACTCTGGCTCACTACAGCGACTGCCGCGAGCACGTGGAGCTCAGCCTGCAGCAGATGGAGATGATCGAGAAAGAGAGACGCGTCGCCATGGAGACGCAGGACGAGGAGAAGATCGGCTGGGTCAGGCAGAAGCTGGAGAGACTTGATTCAGCAGCCGGAGTCCTCAAAGCCTCGTCGCAAAGTCGAGGTCGGAAAAGGAAGGCCGAGTCAGACTGACTGCCAGGAGCGGTGTTCGATGCTGACAAAATTTTCATGTACTTCGTTTTTTCTAATAAAACTGTTTGTTCTTCTGCTTGCCGACTTGATGGGGCTCTGCCGGTTCTGCATGAAAACACCTCTACATGCTGTTGGATTGTTTGTACATGCTTGGAATGTACTACGAATGAGACTGCAGTGACCTGAGGACTTCGTTGCTCAGGTTTTAAAGTTTTCTGGGCTGAAATTTGAGACGCAAAAACTGTGTACCGCTGGTTCCCCTTATTTTTTCAGTTTAATTCAGTTAATTCCACAGGTGTTTTGCTGTTGGAATGTCTGTACATTTGCCCTTGTTTAGCTGCCTTTCTAGGAAATGAGCACATCGAGAGCCATCGAGTGCGAGCAGCCCTCCTGCTATTAACTGCAGTTTTGTACATTTTTGCTGATTGAATTGCATGCTGAATTGCCTTTTCCGTTCAAACTGCGTTTCTGCTTTGATGCGGGCTTTTCTCTGCGATTTTGTTCTGCGGACTTTAATGCCCAATTGCCAATGCTTTTTAATGACATATTCATGCCAAATGTGCAGGTAGCAACTATCTGGATGAAGCTGGCAAACTCAAAGGTCGGCTTGGTCAGGGAATAAGAAGTAGGAATATATGATTTCGGTAGCTGGACAAAATGACAAAAGTTTCTGGGGTAAGGCTTACAGTGTTAAATCATAGACTCCTAAAAATAGCATCATATGCTATATCTAGAAGTCCTTGGTTAAATACATAAGAAGGCTTCTGTCCAGCCTTGCGCGTCTCTATAGTGGGGAGAGAGACAACGATAAGTGTTGATTGAACTGAAGGAAATTTGCGATTTGAAAGTTGAAAAACTTTTTCTGTTTCGAAACTTTGTCAGTTGAATCTAAAAGGGGTATAAAATTTTAGGACTGGAATTATTTCGTTGACATGCCTAGTATGACATATTTGCAACAGAATTTTGGTTAGCCTCCCGCAGAGCTAAATTCATTCATTCATAACAACTTGCTATGCTCATTTCCCGAAACTTATCCAGTGAGCAAAAGAAGAAAAGGCTTCCCCACAGTGCGACTTTTTAACACATTCTCCAAACTTTTTCAAATGTGCGAAATGTTTTGAAGCGGCAAGCAAGTAACGAGCTATTGTAATGGAGTCCTGAAATAAATACATATTTTGGTTCGATTTTTGTCATGTTGAGTAATCTATAGATACATCTCACCAAAATTTGTCGGAATTTAAACTTAACCCCTATTTCTATAAAATGTGATTCCATAAAAGTCTTATTCTGTGCGGCCTTTGAAATTCTAAATGTGCGAATGGAGGAAAATTTTTTGCTTGGCTCGCTGGCAGGGAACAGAAGGAAAATCGTGTGGGTTAAAATCTTTGGTTCAATTTGACTCAGATGAAATTTGGCGCACCCAATCACAAATGGTGCCTCAAAGTTCAAATAATTTATTTGCATTGCATTCATCCATTGGCTATCTATATATTGAGTCCACCTTCTGATACAATTTGAAAACAAAAGACTTATTTCTGAAGCACAATTGTGGAAGTGTAGCTCGTCTAACAAATAGTAGGAAAACAAACGGCATATGCTGTGACAGTGAACCGATTCAGCTCTGGATGGGTGCAAATTTGACCATAAGCTTAAGATTATCGAAGCTTCGTATATCAGAATGCACAAACCCAACTTGAATGTGCAGCTTGCTGGCAATGGGGTGGAGCGTGAGCTAAGAGTACTGTGAGCAGAGCCGTGCCTATTTATCATTTTTCTCTCTCCCTTTCTTGTGTACTTTGCACTTTCTAAATTCTACCGGACTGTTTTGACCCGCCTCTGGACTGTACAGTGTGTTTTGCTTAAATATATTGGTGGTGTGATCTTAGGTTGATTGGATTTGCCCTGACGACGTCTTGTGTTTGACGAAACGCGTTGGCTAGAATTAAACAAAGTTTTATTTTATATCTTTTTTGACGTTTATTTCTGAAGCGTTTAGTCAAAAACAGCATTGAGAATAACGGCTTCATTTAGTTGTCCAATTTGTACAAGCTTGGTAGACTCTCGATCAAGCAACGTCGTTCAACACGTAAAACACATGCATGGCTGCAACCCTGGACCAGTAATCGAATTTGCTAAGTGGTCACGCAAAGTAGACGTTCAGCTGTGTCTTCTTTGTACGCACTTTGAAAAAGACATGCAGCGGCATTACAAGTCCAAGCATCGACGTGAACACGAAATTTACAAGAAGGAGCTGTCTGGTACAAAGGTGAAGCTCTTGGCCGCAAATTTGCTGCAAGCAATTCGAATGAACTAAAAGTCTAAATTACAAGCTCAAGCAGCGCAACCATGCCTAAACATCCGAATGAAGGATTTCTAGCTCGCTGCACCAGCCGCTCAACTCAACGCTGCTCTGCCAGAAGCCGCCGCTGCTGCTCACCAGCAGGAAATTGTGCTCCGCAGTCATAGAAACTTTCGACCAGAAACTATTCCTGCCGACACTACTCGACGATTGCTATCAAGGGATGAAAGCGCTTTTTTAGTTGCAGACGCTGGGGAAAAAGGCCTTGGAGCCTTCGCTTACATTCCGCTAGCAAAGGGTCCTTTGTCTGCGAATACTCAGGTGAGCTACTAACGGAAATCGAGGCCGTAGAACGTGAGCGGCAGTATGAAGAAATCAACGCTGACATTTGGTACATCTTCTCGTTTGTTGTCTTCAACAAGAACTATGGCATCGATGCTGCATTCAGCTCGTCAAAGGCGCTACTTGAATCATTCACGCACTGCACCTAACTGCAAGCAGCGACAAGCGGTTCTACCAGATGGTTCCCGACCGGCAATCTACTTTACAACTACACGATATGTCGATGTAAATGAGCAGCTGACATTCGACTACCTTAGCGGCCAGTGCGATCCGCAGCTGGAAGCAAAGTATCCGTGGCTCTGTGACTGAGGCCATATGCTAAAGGCAGCCAAACTCATTGTGCAATTCTGTATGCGCATATTGCCTTCATTTATTCATCTTTTCTTCATCTTTTCACTTGTTCTTTTTACTTAAGTGCATCTCGTGATAAAAGTTTGTAAATAAGTCTTTTAGGCTTTTTGTGCAATAGCTATTCAAGCTATGAATAAAAATATTAAAATTCGAACTTTCAGCATCCAATCACTTATCCTGTTGATAAAACTACGTAGCATATAGATCGAAAGACAAGAGAACCTGGCCGCCGCTACTCTAATGGAACCAGTCTTGACGATGCCGGATGAACAGTTAGTTCTGTTTGGAAAATATAATAATTTATATAAATTATCTAAATTCATCGTTCTTCTTTTTATTCATTACAAATTAGACTGCATTCAGTCCACACTACACTACTGCTATATATATATAAGAAGTTTATATACGGAATTTATCGGAGTGGCAGAAAAATCAAAGCTCAGAACAGAAGTTTTGCTTGTATCACTCTCTTCTGTAAAAAGTGTCAATTTGTCCAAGAGGGATCTCACTTTTGTCATTTTGAATTTGAACATTCAGTGACTGACAGCCTGGTAGCTCCCTCATGAGCATTCAGTGACTGACAGCCTGACAGCTCCCTCATGAACATTCAGTGACTGACAGCCTGACAGCTCCCTCATGAGCATTCAGTGACTGACAGCCTGACAGCTCCCTCTTGAACATTCAGTGACTGACAGCCTGACAGCTCCCTCATGAACATTCAGTGACTGACAGCCTGACAGCTCCCTCATGAGCATTCAGTGACTGACAGCCTGACAGCTCCCTCATGAACATTCAGTGACTGACAGCCTGGTAGCTCCCTCATGAACATTCAGTGACTGACAGCCTGACAGCTCTCTCATGAGCATTCAGTGACTGACAGCCTGACAGCTCCCTCATGAACATTCAGTGACTGACAGCCTGACAGCTCCCTCATGAACATTCAGTGACTGACAGCCTGACAGTTCCCTCATGAACATTCAGTGACTGACAGCCTGACAGCTCCCTCATGAACATTCAGTGACTGACAGCCTGACAGTTCCCTATTGAGCATCAGCTACACTTCAATTGTTTATTGAATTTATTGCTGTTTTCGTATTTGTCAGAAAACGATAAAATGATAAAATTCCCCAATCTGTACTTCAGTAGTTTCAGTTGCTTTATTAAAATACGCTCTTAGTAGGTTGGCTTGCGTTTTCCAGTTCAGAAATAAATTTGGAAATAATGGAAGAGTTCGTACATGACTTCCCGAACTCACCCTTTGTGTTTCCTTCTCCTTAATGCTGCCTTTGAAGTACCGCGAGCTGAAAGCTTTTATGATTTTTGCGTTACCGAATAAACTTCATGAATATAATTTGAGAATCCTACAGTTTATTGGTGTACAGCCTGCTGTGTGTGAGGGCGGTCGTACAATCTGAGGCCCTGTCTGACCGTCTAAGGCAGCCCTCACACAGCCCAAGGCAGCCCTCACACAGCCCAAGGCAGCCCTCACACAGCCAAAGGCAGCCCTCACACAGCCAAAGGCAGCCCTCACAAAGCCCAAGGCAGCCCTCACACAGCCAAAGGCAGCTCTCACACAGCCAAAGGCAGCCCTCACACACAGCCCAAGGCAGCCCTCACACAGCCCAAGGCAGCCCTCACACAGCCCAAGGCATCCCTCACACAGCCAAAGGCAGCCCTCACACAGCCAAAGGCATCCCTCACACAGCCAAAGGCATCCCTCACACAGCCAAAGGCAGCCCTCACACAGCCAAAGGCATCCCTCACACAGCCAAAGGCATCCCTCACACAGCCAAAGGCAGCCCTCACACAGCCACAGGCAGCCCTCACACAGCCTCCGCTAAGATAAACGAGGTAGAATACAATAAAACGGTAGTTTCCGATTAGCCATATCAATATATTTGATAACTGTGTTTTGAATAAGCGAGCTGCAAGCAGGAGAAGCCTGAGACACTTCGCTATGACTAAGCTACTCCAATGCTCTTATTAATCCATTGTACATAGCATACGTCTATCTATTTAGTCTGAGACCAATACGCTAATATTCATAAATCAGTAGTCATGGCAGTGCTCAGTCTTACCCACCGTTTACAGGTGTTTGCAGAAGAAATCGGCACGCTTAGATCACAGCAACTATTTGCAAACGAGTTGGTTAAGCAAGTCAGAAGTTGGTAAAGAGAGTAAAAGATTGGCATTGACCCCGCGCTTATTTATAGTAAATTTTCAACCACCAAGCTTATCCCGTTGCTAAGGAAACCATATCTCTATTGCAACGCATCTTCAATCTAAAGCTAAGAATGCTCTTCAGAAGCGGTGCTCAAACCCGAACAATTCTCCAATCCAGCTTCTTTCTTCTGCATCATTCGCAACCAGAAATTCAAACCAATGAACAACGAGCATTATTCATGAAAATCTCATATCCGCCACCCAACTTTTATTCGCAGCTCAAAGCCGAACAGCATTCGATGCTCAGCCACTGAGCGTCACAGCGAGAGCCGCCTCAGAGACCCGTGGCGGCAGCTGCAGCTGACACGGAGGCAGCTGTGCACCTTCTTGACGGAATTGACTGCCTGCTGCCGAGCTGGAGATCAGAGCTGCTGACTGCCGCACCGATGCTGATGCCTCTCCCTCTCCCGCCTCTCCCTCTCCCGCCTCTCCCTCTCCTGCCTCTCCCTCTCCCGCCTCTCTCTCTCCCGCCTCTCCCTCTCCTGCCTCTCCCTCTCCCACCTCTCCCTCTCCCGCCTCTCCCTCTCCTGCCTCTCCCTCTCCCGCCTCTCCCTCTCCCTCTCCAGCCTCCCTCTCCCGCCTCTCCCTCTCCCGCCTCTCCCTCTCCCTCTCCAGCCTCCCTCTCCCGCCTCTCCCTCTCCCGCCTCACCCTCTCCGCATGTCACTACTGGCTGAAGGATAAAAGCTTTGTTTCAAATTCTGTTATAGTGGGGCTCCCTATTGGCTGAAATATTATCTCCGACCTTTGCCGAAAAAGTGAATACATATAGTTATTTGTTCTGAAATGTTGAATCTGCAAGTGTCGCCAGTCAAAAATATCCCCCGGACAACCCTTTGCCGGCGGAGGATGATCCCAAGAAGCAGTGAGCAGGCGAGTCCTACATCTGCCCATACGACTCGGTCGGGATCGCACAATCAAGGCTCAGCCAGCCTGTCCGAAGATGGCCGAAGTGCTAAAAAATGGAGGATCTGAAAAATCGCCGCAGAGAGTTGAAGCCGGCTACTGATGTCACTGTGAAGCAACTGTAGCGCACACGCAAGTGCGGCATCCCAGACCTCCCAGCAGTGCCGCATTTGCAGTGCATGGCGGGCCACCAGGGAGGCCGTCAACTCGCACATCCGCCGCCTGCACAAGGAAGACCGAAATCTGAAGGACCTGAAGTGCTGCGCTCTGAAGCAAAGCAGCTTCAGCTTCGGAGAAGAGCGGCCGATTTCTAAGAAAGCTTCAACGCCAGTCGCTTACTGAAGCCGAGCTCTGCCGCAGCTGGAAAGTCATTCGGACAGCACGAAAAGACAGGACGAAATCGTCACTGAAGAGAGGCCGGGTCTGGGAAGGCAGACTGGCAGATCTGCACGAGGCCAAACTGGCGACATCAGAACAAATTCTTGCCGGCTTCGAAATGCAGGATAAGGTCCTGGAGCAGCCAAGGCGGACCCAGATGTCGGATCAAGGCAAGAAAATGTATTTCAATTGTTTTTCTTGCAACACCTTTGTCAATGAGCTGTTAGCTTCTTAGAGAAAGACATCATGAGACGCCTGAGCACAGTCCAGGGCCAGCTGTTCACACTCATCAAGTTCATCTTCAAGAGACACTTGCCGCTCACTCTGGACACACCTGGACTCAAGACCTACCATGCAAAGACTCTGCTATTCTTCCTGCTGGAGAAGCATGGCACAGATCCTGAAACTGAGGCTTGGCAGCCCCACAATCTGATCGATCTGCTCAACGAGTCTCTCGACATGATGCTGAGCTTCATCGACTCGAGCAGCTCGCCCGATGAGTGCATGCCGCACTTCTTCATGCCTGACGCTCCGCTCTACTTCAAGAACGCTGGAATCGGCGACGACTTCGACAACACGAAGGCGAGGGTTCGAGACCGACTTTGTGAGCTGAGAAGCGACATCGGCGGAGTGGTCGAGCAGCTAAGGAGACTCGTGAGACCTCTGCAGTCAGAGAAGTTCTACTTTCACCCGTTCACTCTGCTTCCTCTGACAGCGCCGCCTGCTGTAACGAAGATCATGGAAGGAAGAGACAAGTTCGCAGACGTGTACAGTGTGGTGCACCAGTGTGTAAGCGATCTGCAGTCGGAATCGAGCGACAGAGACACCCTGATGAGGCAGCTCAGTCTCCTGCATCAGCAGCAGTGGTGCAAGTGCGCCGCCCTGTGCATGACCGCCATGACGCATTTGAAGTTCGGAAAATCTAAGGAGGCTGAGAGACTCGCGATGGAGCTGCAGAGACATCAGGTAGAGTCAGGGTTGACGCCACAGGATATTCGCGACGAGGGCTGGGGAGACATAAAACTGCCGTCAGACTCAGACTGGGCGTGGAGGTTCTGCCTCCCCTGTGACTCTCCGCCTCGCTTCCCATTCCTTCCCGAGTTCACGCAGACTCTGTTCACAGCCAGACTGTCGCAGCCTCTCTCCTCCCACCTGTACGTGAACTTCCGCTGCCTGAGCTGGAGTCTCCAAGCTGAGCTGCTCTGCAATCGCGCACCTGCAATCGCATTCGATCATTGGATTGAACAGCTGCTTGAAGAGCTACTGGTAAGAGATAAAATTAAACTGGCAATTAAACTGGAGGATTGGAAGCGAGAGCTGGAAGAAGACCCGGACTTGGAGGAGCTGCTTACTCTGGCTCACTACAGTGACTGCCGCGAGCACGTGGAGCTCAGCCTGCAGCAGATGGAGATGATCGAGAAAGAGAGACGCGTCGCCATGGAGACGCAGGACGAGGAGAAGATCGGCTGGGTCAGGCAGAAGCGGTGGCGAGTTTCGAACCGCAGTGGCAGCGACAGCGGCGCTCACCGCAGCAGGGAAGATGAGGAGCGGAGGCTGTGGGCGAGGGCGAGGCTGCGGCGAGAAGGGGCTGACTTGGGTCGTCTGGTTGCCATGGAAACTGCAGCGGAGCAGAGAGACAGCTGGACTCTCGCCAAGCTCAGTCGGATGAGACTGCAGTGACCTGAGGACTTCGTTGCTCAGATTTTCAAGTTCTGCTGGACTGGAATTTGAGACAATAACTGTGTACTTTTACTGCTTTGCTGTAAACTGTCTGTAGATTTCCCTTCCCTTCCAGCCATCGAGTGCGAGCAGCCCTCCCGCTATGAAGTGCAGTTTTGCACATTTGTGCTGCAATTCAATTCGCACTGCATGCTGAATTGCTTTTTCTGTTGAAACTGCGTGTCTGCTTTGATGCGGGCTTTTGTCTGCGAATTTGTTCTGCGGACTTCAATGCCCAATTGCCATTGCTTTTGGCAATAGATATATAGATATTTTATATGTACTTTTCATACTACTAATAATACTGTGCGTACATCCTCCCGGATTATTTAAGCACCTGCTCTGAGAATCAGTTCAATCAGTCTGCAAATTGATTTCATCATGTGTTCATGTACCCTGCAATGACTGACAGCCTGACAGCTCCCTCATGAACATTCAGTGACTCAGTGACTGACAGCCTGACAGCTCCCTCATGAACAGTCAGTGACTGACAGCCTGACAGCTCCCTCATGAGCATTCAGTGACTGACAGCCTGACAGCTCCCTCATGAACATTCAGTGACTGACAGCCTGACAGCTCCCTCATGATCATTCAGTGACTGACAGCCTGACAGCTCCCTCATGAGCATTCAGTGACTGACAGACTGACAGCTCCCTCATGAGCATTCAGTGACTGACAGCCTGACAGCTCTCTCATGATCATTCAGTGACTGACAGACTGACAGCTCCCTCATGATCATTCAGTGACTGACAGCCTGACAGCTCCCTCATGATCATTCAGTGACTGACAGCCTGACAGCTGCCTCATGAACATTCAGTGACTGACAGCCTGACAGCTCCCTCATGAACATTCAGTGACTGACAGCCTGACAGCTGCCTCATGAACATTCAGTGACTGACAGCCTGACAGCTCCCTCATGATCATTCAGTGACTGACAGCCTGACAGCTGCCTCATGAACATTCAGTGACTGACAGCCTGACAGCTCCCTCATGAACATTCAGTGACTGACAGACTGACAGCTCCCTCATGATCATTCAGTGACTGACAGCCTGACAGCTCTCTCATGATCATTCAGTGACTGACAGACTGACAGCTCCCTCATGATCATTCAGTGACTGACAGCCTGACAGCTCCCTCATGATCATTCAGTGACTGACAGCCTGACAGCTGCCTCATGATCATTCAGTGACTGACAGCCTGACAGCTCCCTCATGAACATTCAGTGACTGACAGCCTGACAGCTCCCTCATGAGCATTCAGTGACTGACAGCCTGACAGCTCCCTCATGAACATTCAGTGACTGACAGCCTGACAGCTCCCTCATGAACATTCAGTGACTGACAGCCTGACAGCTCCCTCATGAGCATTCAGTGACTGACAGCCTGACAGCTCCCTCATGAACATTCAGTGACTGACAGCCTGACAGCTCCCTCATGATCATTCAGTGACTGACAGCCTGACAGCTCCCTCATGATCATTCAGTGACTGACAGCCTGACAGCTCCCTCATGATCATTCAGTGACTGACAGCCTGACAGCTCCCTCATGATCATTCAGTGACTGACAGCCTGACAGCTCCCTCATGATCATTCAGTGACTGACAGCCTGATTAGTATCAGCTACAATTCCGTTATTTTATCTAGTGCTATCTATCTGTTCATCTATCTAAATAAATCTATTTTTTCATATCGGTAAAAAATCTATAAATTCGTGCATGAATATTTTGAATAACATTATGTTGCTCTTAGTACCACAAGTCTAAACACATTTTTTTGATGTTTTGGACATACGAAACAAATTTTAATAATTTAATTCTTAGCTTACTTAATTTACTTTATTAAGAGATAAAAAATTAGACTTCTAAAGGGTTTTACCTGCAAGATCCGTAATTTTAATCAACCTGCCCACCATCTGACGGCCGGCAGAGGAGCTCGGACTGCAGGACCGCCACTGACTCATTTGTATTGGCGCCACTGACTCATTTGTATTGGCGCCACTGACTCATTTGTATTGGCGCCACTGACTCATCTGTATTGGCGCCACTGACTCATGTGTATTGGCGCCACTGACTCATCTGTATTGGCGCCACTGACTCATCTGTATTGGCGCCACTGACTCATCTGTATTGGCGCCACTGACTCATCTGTATTGGCGCCACTGACTCATCTGTATTGGCGCCACTGACTCATCTGTATTGGCGCCACTGACTCACCTGTATTGGCGCCACTGACTCACCTGTATTGGCGCCACTGACTCATCTGTATTGGCGCCACTGACTCATCTGTATTGGCGCCACTGACTCATCTGTATTGGCGCCACTGACTCATGTTTGGAAAATACGTGCGTTCTGTCAGCTGCCTGCATCTGCTCAGACATAAACCAACCGAAATCCTTTGAGTACTCGACTCATTCAGAATTCTGAGCTCTCTTCACTTTGACGGATTCGAAACTCCGCCTGAACTCGTGTGGAAAAGTGCAGTCCCTGAAAACCATGGATCCCATTTTGTTTGGAGCCTCAGCAACTCCAGCATCATTTGAGAACCCACAGATTCGGCCAATTGAACAAATGCGAACCTTGAACAGAACTGAGCAGTGCACAGAAGTGAAAAAATATTCAACATATTTAAGCACTGAATAGTCGGAGATACTCATTAGATGCGAACTTATCTGGTTCTTCTGATCTGTCAATCACGCATTTAATTTTCACGCCACCTTAGACGATTTCCGGACAAGTGCCTTAAAGAATGGTCCATGGTTGCAAATAGCGTTCGCACTCTCGTTGCACAAACAGGTGAGTTGGCAGTGTGAAATGAAAACAGCCCCAGTCTGGGGGTGCCGCAGCTTTCCTCGCGATAGCAACTGGTTAAATTCACCGGCTGTCGGTGCCTTTAATTTCTAGATCTCCTTGATACAGATTTAGCCTGAGAAAGTTGCATTTGGTGTCACCGCTGCTTTAGTACAGCAATAAGTACAGTTATTCGGGGACTGTGCTAATGCCATCATCGGGGACTCCTATTAAACAGGGACTCCTATTAAACATGGACTCCTATTAAACATGGACTCCTATTAAACATGGACTCCTATTAAACATGGACTCCTATTAAACATGGACTCCTATTAAACATGGACTCCTATTAAACATGGACTCCTATTATGGTGACAGTAATCAAAAATCCACCTTTGGTGTCAGCACAAAAATCGGTCTGTCAGAAACTGCAGTCAGAAATTTCTCCGGTCCGGTTTCACAGCTTTGCCAAAGTAACTTCCCAACCCTGTTAATTTAAACTAAACCAGATACCAAGTTTTGCTTTTAGCTTTTCTGAAAGTCGTGCAACAGGCTGCTGGGCATGGTGGGCGGCTGACAGATTTGGATTCTGGCTGGCTGCTTGCGTTTTTATCGATGGGTAATCTAGGGGTATCTATGGCTAATCTAGGGGATATCTATGGAATCTAAGTGACAGGCCCGGTGGCAGCCCAGGACAGCAGCGGCATCGGCAGCCGTCCCCAGCAGCTGCAGCAGCGCATTGAAGGTCGCCAGAAGCCGTACCCGGTTCTGGCCAGCGATGGCAACAGCAAAATCGAATGGCCTCTCGATCTCCCTCCTTCCTCCCGTTTTTCCTTCTCTCTCTTCGTCGAGTTTGGGTTGAACCGTGATCTGTCACTCTGTGCTGGGACCTAAGCTCTGTGATCAGTGCTGTGACACTCCTTCCACCTCCCCTCTTTCTCCCTTCCCTCTCTTCTCCCTCCCACCCTCCTCTAATTTTAACTAATCTTTGTCTGATCATCGTCAAAAGCACAAAAAGTTCACGCTAATAATACAAGTTGACGCTTCATCTGCCGTTAAAAACTATTTGGTAAATATAGATTTTCGGGACGAAATACTTAAGTGAAACCTCACGAGGACATGCTAGCTACAGTGCAGCTTGCACTTCTTGAAAAAATAATTATTTGTGCTTTAAAGCGAGTGATATACGAGTATAACATGTCCTATTAGTTGATTAGAAAATTGAATGGATTGCTGAATGAGTGAACAGGTGATTGAGAAAGTGAATGGATTGCTGAATGAGTGAACAGGTGATTGAGAAAGTGAATGGATTGCTGAATGAGTGAACAGGTGATTGAGAAAGTGAATGGATTGCTGAATGAGTGAACAGGTGATTGAGAAAGTGAATGGATTGCTGAATGAGTGAACAGGTGATTGAGAAAGTGAATGGATTGCTGAATGAGTGAACAGGTGATTGAGAAAGTGAATGGATTGCTGAATGAGTGAACGGTTGATTGAGAAAGTGAATGGATTGCTGAATGAGTGAACGGTTGATTGAGAAAGTGAATGGATTGCTGAATGAGTGAACAGGTGATTGAGAAAGTGAATGCATTGCTGAATGAGTGAACGGGTCATTGAGAAAGTGAATGCATTGCTGAATGAGTGAAAGAAATTGTTTATTGCTTGTTTATAGTTTATAGTTTATTGTTTGTAGTTATTAAGCATAACTAAACGATATACGAGCTAATATATGGTTTGGTATTGTCCTAGTATAATTTATAAGATTTCTAAGACTAAGAAGGATTTTAACAGAAGTATCTAAGAATTTTTATAATTTTAATGGCATTTTAAAAAGTCAACCAAAACGGTCTTTATATCCAAAACATCTCCATTCGCCTGAACCTCGGGCTCCAGCTTCTGTTGGTTGCGCGCCTTGCGCTTTCGTAGGCTGGCTTTTCCGTCTTTTGTTGCACAAGTTCGAGTTCAGAGCGGTTTCGTATCTAGAGATGGGACGAATATTCGGAATTATCGCAATTGACCCATATTCGGTTCGAATCGGAATTGGAAAGTTGACAATCCTGAGGAAAACTCAGGATAATTGAGGAAAACTGAGGGTCAAACGGAGGAAAAGGAAAGACAAAAAATCTCCACCCCAACCCACATCTCGCCGAATGACTCTGCCCAAAATCCTACTCTGAATCTCAAAAATGTCCACAGCGCATTCGTTTGCAATATTTCTGACAACATTTTCACCTATGACATGTCCTGTGTATTCTCCTAATCACAAATTTCGCTCTTGCACTCCTTTAAGTGGTAGTTGTGTATTAGAGAATGGGGGTCAAAACAATGTATACATACAATAACAGATGTGGAAAACATAAACAATACTCATAATTAAAATTATTTGATAAATCATTAAGCTTCTCAACGGCCGCTGTTGTGTGTAATGTTACATTTTATAAAGGATAAGAAGAGGCTAGCTCGTAACAAAGAGTAGGAATAGAGACAGAGATTAGCAAAAAATATCAACTCGACTGATTCTAAAAATAGCACAGACTCTGGCCTCCAAACCGGGCAATGAAGACCCATCCTTGAGCCGTACGCAGAGACCAAAAACTACAGGACCATTAGGCTTTGGCTGTTTCTTCTAGAGGAGGGTCCAATTTTGTTTCAATTTCAATCCTCAATGCGACAATCAGTGCCAGTGAGCTGAAATCGATGCAGAAGAAAGGGATCAGAAAGACTGCTGCAGACGGGCGGAGAGAAGCGCAGAGAAGCCGAGATTAGCGGAGAGAAGCGGAGATTAGCGGAGAGAAGCGGAGAGAAGCGGAGATTAGCGGAGAGAAGCGGAGAGAAGCGGAGAGAAGCGGAGATTAGCGGAGAGAAGCGGAGAGAAGCGGAGATTATCGGAGAGAAGCGGAGAGAAGCGGAGATTAGCGGAGAGAAGCGGAGAGAAGCGGAGATTATCGGAGAGAAGCGGAGAGAAGCGGAGATTAGCGGAGAGAAGCGGAGAGAAGCGGAGAGAAGCGGAGATTAGCGGAGAGAAGCGGAGAGAAGCGGAGATTATCGGAGAGAAGCGGAGAGAAGCGGAGATTAGCGGAGAGAAGCGGAGATTAGCGGAGATTATCGGAGAGAAGCGGAGAGAAGCGGAGATTATCGGAGAGAAGCGGAGAGAAGCGGAGAGAAGCGGAGATTATCGGAGAGAAGCGGAGAGAAGCGGAGATTAGCGGAGAGAAGCGGAGATTAGCGGAGATTATCGGAGAGAAGCGGAGAGAAGCGGAGATTATCGGAGAGAAGCGGAGAGAAGCGGAGAGAAGCGGAGAGAAGCGGAGAGAAGCGGAGAGAAGCGGAGAGAAGCGGAGATTATCGGAGAGAAGCGGAGAGAGGCGGAGAGAAGCGGAGATTATCGGAGAGAAGCGGAGAGAAGCGGAGATTAGCGGAGAGAAGCGGAGATTAGCGGAGATTATCGGAGAGAAGCGGAGAGAAGCGGAGAGAAGCGGAGATTATCGGAGAGAAGCGGAGAGAAGCGGAGATTATCGGAGAGAAGCGGAGAGAAGCGGAGATTATCGGAGAGAAGCGGAGAGAAGCGGAGAGAAGCGGAGATTATCGGAGAGAAGCGGAGAGAAGCGGAGAGAAGCGGAGATTATCGAAGAGAAGCGGAGAGAAGCGGAGATTATCGAAGAGAAGCGGAGAGAAGCGGAGATTATCGGAGAGAAGCGGAGAGAAGCGGAGAGAAGCGGAGATTATCGGAGAGAAGCGGAGAGAAGCGGAGATTATCGGAGAGAAGCGGAGAGAAGCGGAGAGAAGCGGAGATTATCGGAGAGAAGCGGAGAGAAGCGGAGATTATCGGAGAGAAGCGGAGAGAAGCGGAGATTATCGGAGAGAAGCGGAGAGAAGCGGAGAGAAGCGGAGAGAAGCGGAGAGAAGCGGAGAGAAGCGGAGAGAAGCGGAGAGAAGCGGAGAGAAGCGGAGAGAAGCGGAGAGAAGCGGAGAGAAGCGGAGAGAAGCGGAGAGAAGCGGAGAGAAGCGGAGAGAAGCGGAGATTATCGGAGAGAAGCGGAGAGAAGCGGAGAGAAGCGGAGAGAAGCGGAGAGAAGCGGAGATTATCGGTGAGAAGCGGAAAGAAGCGGAGAGAAGCGGAGAGAAGCGGAGAGAAGCGGAGAGAAGCTTAAGGGGTGCGTAATGGTCAGGTCAGATGCCAGTACGATGAATGCCAGGAAACAAGTAGGTTGGATTAGTTTAGAAATTGATGCACATAAAATACATTAGAAGGCAAAGGTGCGAACCGGAACGAGAGGGGCACATGGCCGTCAGTTAATTCATATCAAACACAGAATGGATGAAATTCGAGGTTTGCAAAGATAAAGAGTTTGGTTTGGTTTGGTTTCAGCTAGGCGATAAAAAGGTGGAAAGTTGCTTGAACCCTGTGTTTCTGCGATTGTGGAGAAATCGATAATAAAATGATTATAGTTTTGAACAACTCTGCATATTCACTCAGACACACAGGGAAGGTCTTGGAACAGATATATTCTCTTCATCTAAGAGACTCACCCGCCTCAGCTTATCCCAGCAGCTGAGGCTATCGATATATTTAGAACAAAGAGTCTGGCATGGAACAACTCTGCATATTCACTTTATTATCAATGTAATGGCAGGAATGCAATGGAAGGCAGGGTCCGTTCTCTATATTAATAGTCAATGCACTTAGTTGTATGATTTCAAATGCCCAAATCTATGTCATAATTTTGTAATTTTCAAGCGTGAATAAATATAAATGCATCTATGTTATGTAACGGCTCTCCCGCATCTCAGCTGCATCTCTATCTACTTCTCAGCCTCTCCCGCATCTCAGCTGCATCTCTATCTACTTCTTAGCCTCTCCCGAATCTCAGCTGCATCTCTATCTACTTCTTAGCCTCCCCCGCATCTCAGCTGCATCTCTATCTACTTCTTAGCCTCCCCCGCATCTCAGCTGCATCTCTATCTACTTCTCAGCCTGTCCCGCATCTCAGCAAACAAGCAGAGAGCAAAAGCTCAGTGTGTGGCAGGTGGGCGGGCGGTCAGCCCTGGCAACGCGGCAGACATGGAAGCAGCCAGAACAAAAAATGTTCTGCAACACAAATTTTCAAGGTCGAGTTTTAAAACATAATTTCTTTGAAAAAAATTTCTCTGGAATCAGCAGCAACTCCTGCTCAGAATCAAATGAAACTCATGTCAGCTTACCAAGCTATAAATGCTAAAATTTTGAGCGAACAGTCAGCCTCGTCCGCCTGGGCTTTTGACGCTTCCCGATCCCCGGTCAGCCGTTTCCCAATGTGCGCTTCGGCCACACTTCTGCTGCCAATGTGCAGCCATTTTTTCTGCTGGTATGGATCTCTCCTGTTTCCTGTGCTCGCTCTGTCAGCTCTGGATTTTCTCTCCCAGGCTTCCTCCCAACCAGCGCTGGAACCTCTGTTGCAGCCGGCTCTGTCGGGTCTTTCTGCCCCTCTGCTGCCTCTTCCTTTTAATCTGAAGTATCGTGTTTGCTTGCTGCAGAGCTTGCTGTCTGCTTTTGCGAGTTCCGCCTTCTCTGCGAGTCTGCCTGCCGCTCAGCAGACTGGCGAGTTTCATCTCGGTGAGTCCTGCTCTGCATGCCTTGCTTCAGCCTGCTGAGCTGGCGTTGGAGTGAGCTGTCAATTACGGCTTGCGATTAGGGCTCAATTAAGGCTGATCTGTCACTGGGCTGGGACCTGAGCACTGTGGCCTGTCACTCTGGGCTGGAACCTGAGCGCTGTGGCCTGTCACTCTGGGCTGGGACCTGAGCGCTGTGGCCTGTCACTCTGGGCTGGGACCTGAGCGCTGTGATCTGTCACTCTGGGCTGGGACCTGAGCGCTGTGATCTGTCACTCTGGGCTGGGACCTGAGCACTGTGGCCTGTCACTCTGGGCTGGAACCTGAGCGCTGTGGCCTGTCACTCTGGGCTGGGACCTGAGCGCTGTGGCCTGTCACTCTGGGCTGGGACCTGAGCGCTGTGGCCTGTCACTCTGGGCTGGGACCTGAGCGCTGTGATCTGTCACTCTGGGCTGGGACCTGAGCGCTGTGGCCTGTCACTCTGGGCTGGGACCTGAGCGCTGTGGCCTGTCACTCTGGGCTGGGACCTGAGCGCTGTGGCCTGTCACTCTGGGCTGGGACCTGAGCACGGTGGCCTGTCACTCTGGGCTGGGACCTGAGCGCTGTGGCCTGTCACTCTGGGCTGGGACCTGAGCGCTGTGGCCTGTCACTCTGGGCTGGAACCTGAGCGCTGTGGCCTGTCACTCTGGGCTGGGACCTGAGCACTGTGGCCTGTCACTCTGGGCTGGGACCTGAGCGCAGTGGCCTGTCACTCTGGGCTGGGACCTGAGCGCAGTGGCCTGTCACTCTGGGCTGGGACCTGTGCACTGTGGCCTGTCACTCTGGGCTGGGACCTGAGCACTGTGGCCTGTCACTCTGGGCTGGGACCTGAGCGCTGTGGCCTGTCAAGCAAGAAACTCGCCTTCCTTTTTCGCCCTCACCTCTCTTAGCTCCTGGCCAGCTCATTCGCTGGTTACAAGAATTACTTCTGATTGAGGCAGTGAGGATATTAAGAATTTAAAAACGAATAACTTGACCCACTGAAATTGAATCAAGTTCAAGTTTGTGAACTTCAAATACAGCGGCCTGTGAGTTTACATCACGTGATTGCATCATCAGGAAAAGTGAGTCGAATCCGCCGCCTCAGTTACTTGGCTCTCACCTTGGTAATCAAAGCAGACACAGAGCCATATTTTTTAAAATATTTCACACGGAGAAGCATTTTACTTTGCTCAGTGGGCCGTTAAATGCATTTAAAGATCTCACACTGCACTGAGGCACAATGGGTCAGCTCAGCCTCATCAAGTACAGCTTGGGGTGACCGCTGCAGCCGCAGCCTCTCCGTTGCCATGCTGGGTGCACAGAGGCGAAGGCGGCAGACTCAGCGCTCATGGTCAGGATAATGGGAAAGAAGTTTCGGCTGCTTAGGCCGGGAGTGGGAGTGGAGCCAGAGACTGCAAAAGGGAGGGCAGTTGGGAGATGAGGCGGTGAAATCTTTCTGGCAACCGGCTGCACAAACCTTTGAAACACCTGCCACTCTGACAGCAGCATGACTGATATCTGCCACTCTGACAGCAGCATGACTGATATCTGCCACTCTGACAGCAGCATGACTGATATCTGCTATCTGACAGCAGCATGACTGATATCTGCCACTCTGACAGCAGCATGACTGACATCTGCTATCTGACAGCAGCATGACTGACATCTGCTATCTGACAGCAGCATGACTGACATCTGCTATCCGACAGCAGCATGACTGACATCTGCTATCTGACAGCAGCATGACTGACATCTGCTATCTGACAGCAGCATGACTGACATCTGCTATCTGACAGCAGCATGACTGACATCTGCCACTCTGACAGCAGCATGACTGACATCTGCCACTCTGACAGCAGCATGACTGACATCTGCTATCTGACAGCAGCATGACTGACATCTGCTATCTGACAGCAGCATGACTGATATCTGCCACTCTGACAGCAGCATGACTGATATCTGCCACTCTGACAGCAGCATGACTGACATCTGCTATCTGACAGCAGCATGACTGACATCTGCTATCTGACAGCAGCATGACTGACATCTGCCGCTCTGACAGCAGCATGACTGACATCTGCCACTCTGACAGCAGCATGACTGATATCTGCCACTCTGACAGCAGCATGACTGATATCTGCCACTCTGACAGCAGCATGACTGACATCTGCTATCTGACAGCAGCATGACTGACATCTGCCACTCTGACAGCAGCATGACTGATATCTGCCACTCTGACAGCAGCATGACTGATATCTGCCACTCTGACAGCAGCATGACTGACATCTGCTATCTGACAGCAGCATGACTGACATCTGCTATCTGACAGCAGCCAAGGATCATAGGTAGTATTCACGAAGATTCTCTAAATTCTTTATAAAATTTGCAGCCACAAAGCAGCCCCAATTACTCGCTTCCTTTTCTTCCCCTCTGTCTTCCCCACTCCCTCCTCTCTCGCTCCCTCCCCTATTTTGCCTTCCCCTCCTACCTTCCCTTCCTTTCTCCCTTCTAGCTCCCTCTCTCTCTCATCTTTCTCCCTCTCTTTTTCTCCTTCTCTCTGCCTCCCCTCTTTCTCCCGTTCTTTCCTCTCCCCCCTCTCTCTCTCCCTCATCTCCCCACCATCTCCCTCCCTCCCCTCCTCCTTCCTCTCCTTCTCTTCGAATGCGTCACAGGCTCGCAGCCATTCTATGAGAAGCAGTGGATCGTGCAGAGACAATTCAAATAATAAAATTCTGCCGTCTGTTTCAGAATTTTCTGTGAATTTTTTCGAAAGTAGCCAAAATGACAGTTGATTGCAGCATTTTTTTTGCCCATGTTTACAACTCTTCAATCACATCCTTGAACAAGCGGTCTTTTCGACTTTCAAGCAAATGAGGGCTAACTGTACACTTGAGCAGTGTCTAAACATAGGTATTTGTACATTAAACAAGCACTTCCTATGATAGATGTCCCATGTGATTTGGGCTGCGCCCACTGTGGGTAAACTCTTTCATAGTCCCACAGTCCCCGACTTTGTTAAAGTGGGGAGAATACGAAAAACGCCTTCATACAGTCGGCCCGGTCGTGCAGCCGAAAAATTCGCGCTTAGAAAAGCCAGGGAAGCCTCTTTTGTTCGCTTCGCTCACCAGGACGCGACACTGAAATCGTGCCTATACAGGTTGGGTCTCGTTTTTCTTCCCAGATTACCCGAGAGCCCACCTATTTCAGTGCGCTCAGTATGAAAAAGTGCAAAAATTGATGCGTGTTAATTTGAAAAATAAAAGGCTGAAATTACAAATTATACAGCAAATAAATAAACTGAACGCTGGCTTGGATGTTTTCAAGTCGGGCAAAGGTTTTAAGACTGCCGTCAGTTGCCAGATCTCCAGCATAAAAGGCTTGCTTATCACCACCAACTGTGACCTCAAACAGCAGCTCTTGGCCAGCATTCAGCGATGTGGCGATCTCCAAGTTGCCGGAAACGGACATTCTAGTTGTAAAAAAAGGTTAAACTCCATTCAGAGATCCACCTTGAAAAAGCGGCTTAGATGATCTGGCAGATCGTATGACCCAATAGCGTGGAAGTCAGAAATCATATCCTTTTGTAGAAGCTCCACTGCTTTTACCTCGCAACGCGGAATGTCGTTCTGTCGATGGCTCTCAGCCAATGCATTTGCCTCTGCCTCTCTTCGGAAACGGCCTTGCTCAAGTAGGGAAGATGTACGGCACAGCATCATTCGGGAAGATGCACGGCACAGCATCATTCGGGAAGATGTACGTCACAGCATCATTCGGGAAGATGCACGCTGCACGGCACAGCATCATTCGGGAAGATGCACGCTGCACGGCACAGCATCATTCGGGAAGATGCACGCTGCACGGCACAGCATCATTCGGGAAGATGCACGCTGCACGGCACAGCATCATTCGGGAAGATGCACTGCACAGCATCATTCGGAAAGATGTACGGCACAGCATCATTCGGGAAGATGCACTGCACAGCATCATTCGGGAAGATGCACGGCACAGCATCATTCGGGAAGATGCACTGCACAGCATCATTCGGGAAGATGTACGGCACAGCATCATTCGGGAAGATGCACTGCACAGCATCATTCGGGAAGATGCACGGCACAGCATCATTCGGAAGGATGTACGGCACAGCATCATTCGGGAAGATGCACGCTGCACGGCGCAGCATTCGGGAAGATGCACTGCACAGCATCATTCGGAAAGATGCACGGCACAGCATCATTCGGAAGGATGTACGGCACAGCATCATTCGGGAAGATGCACGCTGCACGGCGCAGCATTCGGGAAGATGCACTGCACAGCATCATTCGGAAAGATGCATGCTGCACGGCACAGCATCATTGGGGAAGATGCACTGCACAGCATCATTCGGAAAGATGTACGGCACAGCATCATTCGGGAAGATGCACGGCACAGCATCATTCGGGAAGATGCACTGCACAGCATCATTCGGAAAGATGTACGGCACAGCATCATTCGGGAAGATGCACTGCACAGCATCATTCGGGAAGATGCACGGCACAGCATCATTCGGAAGGATGTACGGCACAGCATCATTCGGGAAGATGCACGCTGCACGGCGCAGCATTCGGGAAGATGCACTGCACAGCATCATTCGGAAAGATGCACGGCACAGCATCATTCGGAAGGATGTACGGCACAGCATCATTCGGGAAGATGCACGCTGCACGGCGCAGCATTCGGGAAGATGCACTGCACAGCATCATTCGGAAAGATGCATGCTGCACGGCACAGCATCATTGGGGAAGATGCACTGCACAGCATCATTCGGAAAGATGTACGGCACAGCATCATTCGGGAAGATGCACGGCACAGCATCATTCGGGAAGATGCACGGCACAGCATCATTTGGGAAGATGCATGGCACAGCATCATTCAGGAAGATGCACGGCACAGCATCATCTGTCAGACGCCGGTTTTTCAGCTTCGCAGTAGCAGTCGATGGATCGTCAGCTGCCGGCCTTTTGCGATTTGGGTTGGAACCCGCAGAGACCGTAATAAAAAAACTTACTTGGAAAATGCAGAGAGCAAAAACGATAGTTGTGACTTGGGTCGGACCGCAGCTTACACAGCTCGGCCTCAGTCCATTCTCGAGGAATTGTAGCGATCCACTTGTTCAGCAGATCCAAATTCTCGACAGAAGGAAACTTGTGGATGGAAACAGTCGGGTCCTTCTTATACCGAGGCGAATTAGTAACACAAGCTGGAACACAGCACTTGTATCCCATGATGTATTATGCAAATGTTCGATTAAAAATTAGAGTTCAGAAAATCATAGAATTGCTTAGAGTGAGTTGATAGCTATCAGTTGTTTTTTGCTGCCTAAATGATATCCTGCACGAGAAGATATGGGCAAAACATAGAAAAGATATGAGTATTCAGTGTACAGTAAACGAAAGACAAAAATTCTTTGCTTCCCAAGTTCCCAAAACGAGACTAAACTCGTAGAGGAGGTGGGGAGGGGCCCCGTGTGAGTGTCGCTTCCTGGTGAGCGAAGCGAACAAAGAGGCTTTCCTGAGAAAAGCCTTCCCTTTCTCTTCTGTTTTTGCTTTGCTTCGCCCAGCACTCACTCATCTGTGCATTTCTGTGCTTGCCTTGACGTCTGGCTTTTCTCTCCCAGCCTTCCCTCCAAAAAGCGTTCAATACTTCTGTAGCAGCCCCCCGCTGCTCTGCCTGGAATTTCTGCCCCTCTGTCTCTTCTTTTCATCTCAAGTACCGTGTTTACTTGCTGCAGAGCCTCCTGTCTGCTTTTGCGAGTTCCGCCTTCTCTGCGGCCTGCGAGTCTCTGCCTGCTGGTCTGTCAGCAAACTGGCGAGTTCAGAACTGGCCATCGGTGAGTCCTGCTCTGCCTGCTTCAGTCTGCTGGGCCGGCGATGGAGTGAGCTGTCAATTGGGCTTGCGATTACCCACTGACCAAATCCTTTACTCTGAATTCACAGACTAATTTTCCTCCTCTCCCTCCTTCCTCCCGTTTTTTCCTCGCCTCTCCCTCCTTCCTCCCGTTTTTTCCTCGCCCCTCCCTCCTTCCTCCCGTTTTTTCCTCGCCTCTCCCTCCTTCCTCCCGTTTCTTCCTCGCCCCTCCCTCCTTCCTCCCGTTTTTTCCTCGCCTCTCCCTCCTTCCTCCCGTTTCTTCCTCGCCCCTCCCTCCTTCCTCCCGTTTTTTCCTCGCCTCTCCCTCCTTCCTCCCGTTTCTTCCTCGCCACTCCCTCCTTCCTCCCGTTTTTTCCTCGCCTGTCCCTCCTTCCTCCCGTTTCTTCCTCGCCTCTCCCTCCTTCCTCCCGTCCGTTTCTTCCTCGCCTCTCCCTCCTTCCTCCCGTTTTTTCCTCGCCCCTCCCTCCTTCCTCCCGTTTTTTCCTCGCCTGTCCCTCCTTCTCCCTCCCTCCTTTTTCCTCTTTCCTTCACTCCTTCTTAACCTTAACTTCTTCATTGCTTAAATTTTTACTTAACAGAACTATGGACCAAAGCCACCATCAGCCACTCACCACCGACATCACACCAACTGCTCCATTTGCTGCAACCAATGGCACCTTACGCGGGATCGCCCAAGCTACTCTAACTGCTGCATCAAATAATCGCCTTCAAGACGTCGGCTCCCTTGTACGACTAATCAATGACCAATCGAATAAAGACGACTGCTGCATCAAAGCTGACAAAGAGGCTGCATCCCGTGGTCACTTTCACATCGTCCAGTTCCTCGTACCACTAATCAGTGACCAATCAAAAAAAGACAACTGCTGCATCGACGCTGCCGAATATGCTGCAAACCATCGTCAATTTCAGATCGTACAGTTCCTCGTACCACAAATCTTTGACAAATCAAATAAAGAACACTGCCGCATCTACACTGCCGATAATGCTGCAGACAATCGTCCCCTTGAAATCGTACAGTTCCTCGTACCACTAGTCTTCGACCAATCAGATAAAGACGCCTGCTGCATCAAAGCTGCCAAAATTGCTGCAAAAAATGGTTACTTTCTAATCGTACAGTTCTTTATCTCGTGTCTCACTAGTCCCCATCAGAGAGAAAATATCCGCTTCCAATGCGTACTCAAAGCCTGCTCTCGTCATCACGAAAAAGTCGTCGCCTCCCTCGGCCTCAAGCCCGACTGGCTCTTCCAATTCAGCACCATCTTCAACTTCACTGCTGCTATGGCCATCCAAGGCACCAACTCCGCTCTCGACTCCGCCCTCTCTCAAATGGAACCACATCAAATCACACACCTCCTCTGTCTCTCCATCTCTCAAAGACACGTCGCTCTTGCTGTCACGCTGATCAGTGATGAGCGAGTCAGCACACAGCATGTCGATCTGCCAGACAGCACTGGAGCCACTGCTCTCATGCTGACAGCTGATGCAGGTCATCACGAGCTCATTGAGAAACTCATCGATCTCGGTGCGTCAGTGCGTGCTGAAGACAGTCAGGGTCGGACTGCTCTGTCACGAGCGTGCGAAGCCGGTCACGTGCGAGCAGCCAAGGCTCTGATGGATAGAGGAGCCGATGCCAACCATCGAGACAATCATGGCCTCACCTGTGCGCAACTCGCACAGAGTTTCGACCAGCGGCAGGTGCTCCGCCTGCTGAATCCCACCGAGTCAGTTATCAAATTAATTGCCATTCCACTTCCTATCACTTCACTTCCTCACCTCGCTTTCATTCACACATTCCAGAAAACAACAGCACACCCACACAACCGCTCAAAGCCGCTCAATGTGAGTCTCACTCTCCTTGGTCCACTCTGCAAATATGCGCTCTCACCTCTCCCACTCACCACGCTATCCTTCCAGAATCTCTGACAAAGAGCTGCATCAACTGCTCAGCGATGCGGGATTCACCCAGCAGAGAGCAAAGTGTCAGCAAAACCTGGCTGACTGGCTACAAGAAGTCGCTCGAGTCCTCACACAGGATCGCAGGCAAATGACTGGCAGCTACGCAGAGGGCTGGGCC
Organism: Macrostomum lignano; assembly: GCA_002269645.1. Taxonomy (NCBI): domain Eukaryota; kingdom Metazoa; phylum Platyhelminthes; family Macrostomidae; genus Macrostomum; species Macrostomum lignano. The sequence goes on from NIVC01001007.1 coordinate 29,355, forward strand.
AACAGTCTGGTGCAAGTCAACGGCAGGACAGCTGCAGACTCCGACATTGACTGGACTGTGCTGGTTGCTGGGCAAAAGTTCCATCTGGAAGGTGGCTGCGACAGACGATATCGTATCTGCGAAGTCGAAACTCCGCTCCAGGTCACGGAGGGCCACGCACAGGTGACAGTCGGAACAGGTCAGTGACGCTCCCCAATCCACAATCCAAGCCCCTATCAACTTTGCTCCATATCATATTCGATACCTGAACTTCAGAGCTCACAAGTTCAACCTGAGTTTCAGACCCCGCTGAAATTCCTCTCAGCACTCATTTCGCTTTGAATAAAACTCTGCCAATCAACCAGTCAACTCAAGTCCCAGCAATTGCACTGCCTCACCACCTCCTTGCTTTCTCTTTCCCCTTAAAATAATTTTTCTCTTTCTCCGCCCATCATCAATTCCATAGCGGTGCGCCTGCATGCATTTCAACGAATACTTTGCTTCATTCACTGATTGCAGTAGTAGCACTCAACCAACAAATGAAACAGTTACAAACCAACCCATCTTGTTCACTCGCCACACTGCCACTCTCCGCTCACTGCGCTCTGCAGGCAGCCAACCTGCAGTGGCAGCCACGGCGTGCGGTGTGCGGCCTGCACAGGACACATGCCATGCGATCGACTGCTGCAGCAGTTTCTGTGAGGACAGAATTGAAAAACTGCTTCGAAACAATTTAGATCACGTCCACCTCGTTCGGGCGACCAGACCGAGCTCGACCAACGAGCTCAGAGTGAGCTTCAGCTTCCAAGAGAAACGGATCATGAGACAGCTGAGCACAGTCCAGGGCCAGCTGTTCACATTCATCAAGTTCATCTTCAAGAGACACTTGCCGCTCACTCTGGACACACCTGGACTCAAGACCTACCATGCAAAGACTCTGCTCTTCTTCATGCTGGAGAGGCATGGAACAGATCCTGAAACTGAGGCTTGGCAGCCCCACAATCTGATCGCTCTGCTCAACGAGTCTCTCGACATGATGCTGAGCTTTATCGACTCGAGCAGCTCGCCCGATGAGTGCATGCCGCACTTCTTCATGCCCGACGCTCCGCTCTACTTCAAGAACGCTGGAATCGGCGGCGACTTCGACAACACCAAGGCGAGGGTTCGAGACCGACTTCGTGAGATGAGAAGCGACATCGGCGGAGTGGTCGAGCAGCTAAGGAGACTCGTGAGACCTCTGCAGTCAGAGAAGTTCTACTTTCACCCGTTCACTCTGCTTCCTCTGACAGCGCCGCCTGCTGTAACGAAGATCATGGAAGGAAGAGACAAGTTCGCAGACGTGTACAGTGTTGTGCACCAGTGTGTGAGCGGGCTGCAGTCGGAATCGAGCGACAGAGACACCCTGATGAGGCAGCTCAGTCTCCTGCATGAACTGCAGTGGTGCAAGTGCGCCGCCCTGTGCTTGATCGCCATGGCGCATTTGAAATTCGGAGAATCCGAGGAGGCTGAGAAACTCGCGATGGAGCTGCAGATACATCAGGTTGTGTCAGGGTTGAAGCAACAGGATATTAAATATAAATTGTCAGAAGACTCAGACTGGGCGTGGAGGTTCTGCCTCCCCTGCGACTCTCCGCCTCGCTTCCCATTCCTTCCCGAGTTCACGCAGACTCTGTTCACAGCCAGACTGTCGCAGCCTCTCTCCTCCCACCTGTACGTGAACTTCCGCTGCCTGAGCTGGAGTCTCCAAGCTGAGCTGCTTCGCAATCGCGCACCTGCAATCGCATTCGATCATTGGATTGAACAGCTGCTTGGAGACCCGGACTTGGAGGAGCTGCTCACTCTGGCTCACTACAGCGACTGCCGCGAGCACGTGGAGCTCAGCCTGCAGCAGATGGAGATGATCGAGAAAGAGAGACGCGTCGCCATGGAGACGCAGGACGAGGAGAAGATCGGCTGGGTCAGGCAGAAGCTGGAGAGACTGAAGAAACTGACTGAGGTGGGCTCGAATCCGGAACCGGGACTCGATGCAGCAGCTCACAGTGCAGTCCCATACGTTCCTGATTTAGAAGACTCACAACAAACTGCCAGATCATGTTTTTGCCATTGCCTAAGCTGCTTCAAAAGAAACAGCTAAAATTTTTATTGTGAATTTTTTTGTTAAATTGAGCAGACAGCTTCAAGCTATGCACTTTCACCCTTTTAGCAGAGTGAGAAAAAGTAATTTTAGTAATTCATGTTTTTTGTCAAATAAAAATGTTCATGTTTTTGGTTTTTTCTAGATTTACTTCAATGTATGTTTTCTCGCTATTATACTTCATTTAGACTTAGCTCGTACTTAGCTCGTACAAGCTGACCATGCGGGTTTTCGCGATATGCTGTTACGAGCTAAGTGAAGACAAAAATTGAGTCTATGGCCATAAAGAGTTGGATTTTAGCTACATTGTAATTATACTTTTACCCAGACGCAATAACAAAATATTTTAACGATTATTCCACAGTTTTGATGTGTACCATAGACATTTGAATTGAAAAAATCCATCGCACCGTATTTTGTTAATAAATACATAACAGCAAGGAGTAAATGAACAAAAAGGTAAAAATCATTAAAACTAAAGTACCAGCTACACGAAAAGAGTTCATAATAAATGTCACAGCTAGTGCAGTTCATTAGTTTGTAGTCGAAATTTGACAATGTGAAAATCTATTTGTCACTCAAAGTGAAACATGCAGTTCTTAAAGCCGCAGTTCCCAAAGCTAAAGATGCTCGAAACTTTAGCCTGATGATTTGGCACTGCAAAAGGAGTTGGTCTATTTTGAATGTTTTCTATAAAAGAGAAATACAAGTGCTCAAGTATAGTTGCCGAACTTACCATTTGAAAGAAGCACGTCTTGGTTGGCTTGCGACTGATAAGCTTCGTCTGATGGGCTTCTTTGGTACCGCAGTACGATCTATCCAAGTTGAGATTATTTGGGACTGTCGGCTGCTCGACTAAATCTATTGGCCGCTTTGAGGCATCGCTTATAGCCGTCGAGGCGTTGAAGACCGGGAGCTTACTTTGCGTTTTCTTCCTAGGTAGCGCTGCACGGTTCGTTCAGTCGTCGTTAGGAAGATTTTTCCAATAACTAGCTAATAAGCGCGGCTGTTTGACGAGATGCCCCAGCCATAGTTGTTTGACAACATAAATAGCTTTTTCTCTCACTACTCGCTTTTTTTATTTCCTACAAGACGTTAGTGCCCACTGCCCACCCCAGAAGACGAACGCAGCAAGCTCAAGAGCAGCAAATGGCGCAGGAACAGCGAGGAGGTCAGGGAAGGCTGCCATGCACTCCCCCCCCGTATATTTCAGACCGATTACGAGAAAATATTCAAGCATTATTGACAACAGTTAAAACGGATCAAAGCAGGATCAAAAGAGTGACAGGATACGAAAAATTTTTTTTTTTCCAATTGCAATGCGACAGCGAGGCCAAAGAGCCAACCGTGGGGTATAAAACCCCCCGCCACGCAACCCCCCCCCCCAACACCGGGGGTGGGGGGAAGCCGCGGGGGAGGGGCAGGGGTGGGCAGCGTACACAAACGCCAGTTAGCGCAGCCCGCGCAAACTAGCCACAAGCGAAACCAGGACTCATCACAGTGTGTCTATGGTCAAAATAAGACACAACTCAGTGGACTATGGGTAAAATAACTCTTAAAACAGCCAATTGAAGCATGATAAAAAAGTGTGGAATACAGCGACACAAGTGCGGAATAATGACTGCGCGCTGAGTGAAAGTATAAGTACAATTCACTTGTATAGTATGCAACTTCGTTGAATAATGGCAAAAACACGAGTACGCGTAGCGCACGAGTGTCTATGGTCATTATTCAACTCAGTTGCATACTATACAATCTACCAGTGATGATGCTTGGTCAGCTACGCTGACAAGCGGATTTGAATATGTTAAATATCTTGCTTCCCACTTCCCACCCTAAGAATGGTTCATTGGCTCAATCAGCTTGGAAAACGCTATCTAAAGTCTGCCGTTGAAGAAACACACGACGGTCTTCTAAATGTCGGTTGTTCAAAACAAGGAGCAGCCGCCATCGACTGCATCCCAGGCAGATCAGACTCAGGCTAGTCATGGATGTTTCGATCAGTTCAAGCAGTTACTTCTGCTGCTGCTCAAGCTCAAGGCGTGGCGCCTCGCAGCAATTTGTGTGCCCATTGCGTTAGCGGCATCAGCTTTGTACGTCATGCCCAAGATAGCCAAGACATTGCAGCGTGGTGGCTTCGGCACTAGCAGAGATGGCAGCGACCATCTCCTGTTCTACGGCGGCTCCGACTTGGCGGCATCGAAGGCCAAGGTTCTGGTCGACCGCTCCAGCTTCCCCGCTGAGGCAGCTGCCGCTACAAGCATCGTGAAGAACGAAGGCGGAAATTCCAATTGGATCGAGGAGTGCGCGTCAGAGACCGACTGCAGAGAGCGGCTCATGTTTGATGAGAATGATGACGCAATCGTTGCGCTGATCCGCTACTCGAAAACACCTGACAAGTCGCGAAGTGTATTGGAATGCCCCAAACTCAAAGGACCCAAGGTCGACATCAGATGCGCTTTTCTGTATAAAGTAATGGTTCTGTCAATGCAGAAAACGCTGGGCGCCGAGACTTTTAAAGAGATGCAAATCTACGAGCTGTTTGACAAGCGCTCTAACAATAGCAGCAAGGTCGAGCGCTACGACAATAAAAATACGAAATCCTGGCCAAACTCGGCTTGCGCGAACTGGATCAAAACGGGCCTCTTTCAGCAAATAGCGTCACAAAGCGTACCCGTCTCAGTCAGCCTGTCAGCGATCGGACTGAACTTCTACCTGCTCATCTCCACTGTCTCCTGCATCCGCATGATCAAGAGCAATGGCTTCCTGCAGCAGCTGTTTCGCAGCGGCCTGTCCGTGTCTGCCTATTGGCTGGTAATTTGGCCCGTCACTGCGCTCGAGTGCCTCTTTTTTGCGGGCGTTTTCACAGCATCGAACGCGCTGAAGTGCTCAGGAGTTTTTCCGGCCTCCGTCATGGGCCGCCTCTTCATCTTCTTCACACTGTTTTGCCTCAACCTGGCTGCCTTCATGCTGCTGATGGAGCTGCTTCTGCCACCACAGATGCTCGTGTCCATAGTGACCATTGTGATGAGCATCGGAATTCTGGTAGCAAGTTTCAACGGTACTATTCTCAAAAAATATGCGAAATTCTTATTGTACATTTTTTCGCCCCTGTTCGCCTCCGAGTACATCATCAAGCTGTTCAACTCTGAGGTGAGGCGACAGTTCTCAGTAGCTGAGCTGAAGAATGAAGACGACTCTGAGCGACTCTCCCAGATTCTGACCTGGACAGCGATTGGGCTGCTGCTGTTTGCTCTGCTGCTGACTTATCTGGACTTCATCTTGAGCAGCGGCAATGGTCTTTGTCTATCACCGCACCACCCGTTCATGCCCGACTTCTGGTGCCCGAAAGGCCACAAGGACCGAAGCGACTCCGCACCGAGCGAAGGCCCAGAAGAGAAACTCGAGTCCCACATTGAGCCGGTGATGGAGCTGCCGCCCATCATTGCCGTCAAAGCCGTCACAAAGACTTACAGAAACTGCTGCCTGTGCTGTCAGGATGCCACTGCTGTGCTAAAGAATTTATCATGTGAGTCTCATGCTAGCTGATCATTTCATCTCGCTCACTGTATAAGCTCTTGTTTTTAGTCAGATAGTCTCAAGGTAAAGCACAATGTAGCTCGCACAGCACACTAGCGAGGAGTGATCCTACAATTTTAATACCATTGTATAACAGTTACGATTTCTTGTTGGGAAGAAATAACCGAATAACCGCACTTTTTGCGGTTTAATGCTGCCAAAAAGCAAATTGACCCATACCCAACGCATCGTCTTAGTACTCACCTGCTAGGCCTCAAAAGCTTCGAAATAATTGAATAGGTCACGCAATTATTAGTGCAACGACAGTGAATCACCTGTAAGCGTGCACCTTTAGGGTTTGACGTTTACGGTGGTTATTGGCCGTTGCTTTGTCCACTTGTACTCCTTGTGTACTCTCTCTCTCTCTCTGTCGCGCCCCTCCCTCTCTCTGCCCCGTGAGCACTCCCTCCCCCGATCTTGCTTTAAGGCCGTTTCGCGTTGATTTAGCGAGAATATCCGCAGCGTTTGCAATTCTGAAAAAGACAGAAAATCTTTTTTCTGCACAAAATTAACTGATACAGTTCTTGACACGTAGCTGTCTTTTCACCACCAAATGCAGGCACGATTTACCGAGGCCAGATCACGGCTCTCATCGGACACAACGGCGCTGGCAAGTCGACGCTCATCAAGGTCCTTACAGGCGAGGAGCTGCCAGACGAGGGAACAGCCCACATCGGTGGCTGTCTGGTGACGAACCCGCTGATCCGTCTGTCGCTCAGAGGTCGGATCGGCACCTGTCCGCAGTTCGACGCCCTCTGCGACTCGCTCACCGTGATGGAGTGCATCCGAGTCACGCTCATCAGCAAGGCGGCCAGCGACACCAGCCATTTGGAGAGAGCTCGCGGAATGCTGCAGAGACTCGGTCTCGGAGACAAGGAGGATGTGCTGTCTTGCAACCTGAGCGGCGGTCAGAAGAGGAAGGTGAGCACGATCCTGGCTCTGATGGGCGACCCGGACGTTGTGTTTCTGGATGAGCCAACGAGCGGACTGGACCCGGTGTCGAGGCGGCAGCTGTGGCAGCTGCTGCAGGAGGAGAAGAGCGCCCGCTCCATCATCCTGTGCACGCAGTTCATGGACGAGGCGGACATCCTGGCAGACCGCAAGATCTTCCTGTGCGGCGGCAAGATCGTGTGCGTTGGGTCTTCGATGTTTCTGAAGCGAGCGTTCGGCTGCAGCTTCACGCTGAATGTGTCGCTGAAGTCCAAGTCAGGCGCGGAGTCGCTGCTGGCCAAGCTGAAGCAGGTCCGATTGAAGAGTCAGGATGACACCGAGCTGCAGCTGGAGGTTCCTGCTTTGAACTCGGATGTTTTGATCAAGGCGGTTCAGGTTCTGGAGACCAGCAAAGAAGTCGAGACATTCGGTCTGTCTCAGGCTTCTCTCGATGACATTTTCATGAGGCTGGGCGGGATGGACTCCGACGAAGTCTTCAAGGCATTTCGAGCGGGCACTTTGAAACTTCCTCCACTTTCTGAATCAACCAATGTGGCAGTGGCTACAGCTGAGACAAAAAAGAGTTTGGATGAAGGGTTAAAGAGTTCAAAACAATTGAGAACGTCCATATTCGTTCAGTTTTGCGCACTGTTTGCTACCAACCTCAAGCGGCAAGTGCGGGTCCGGTCAAACCTGGTGAGCAGATTTTTGGTGCCTGCCACCCTGTTTGCGCTAATGGTTGCTAGTGCCTTTACATTAAAAGGACCCAAGGAGATAAGAACGACCGACCCAAAGGACCATCGGATGGACATTTTGATCCGTCCAGCAGCGCCTCGGATAGACAGTAATGGCTTAAATGAAATTCGGATCGCATGCGTCTCTGATGGAAAGGCGAACTCGATTTCCAAGAAGGACTGCAAAAGTCTAGTTATTCCGTACGAGAGCAAGGCCATGGCTCCGCCACCAATTGTGATAACAAAGTCCCCGTCCCAAGCATAAAAGACTTCATGTCTCAGAGGTCAACCAGAGATCAACTTTATAACCATCAGAAAGATATGAAGACAGGGCGAATCCCGACATACGCTGTGTTCTACGCTTCACCCTGGCTCAAGAATGCGTCAAACAAGGACCGGTCGGTCAGCATCGGGGTTATCGAGCTGGTCAGCTATCGAGCTATCGAGCCGGCGCTCATCTACAGTGACCATCAATCAACAGTGCACTTTCACAGAAGAGCGCTGGTTGAACTGTTGGCATATTTTGGAATGGCCGGATCCAAAAACACCACCGCTGTTGCTCTCCTCGAGCCGGCCAGCAGCACGACTGTAGTTAAAACCGGGCTGCAACTGCCAGTGTTTTACCTCGTATTCTCAATGCTGTCAGTGTCATATCTGAGCGATCCGATCGAAGACATGAGCAGCCGAGTGCGCAGTTACCTGATAGCAACTGGCATGACCCACCTGGCCTACTGGGTCAACACATTCTTGATGCACTGGGTTCAGTACGCTATTTGCTACGTGATTGCTGTCGGGCTGCTAATGATTTCTGATACGTTCAGAGGGACTTATCTTGTTTTGGCTGCGTTCTTGCCAGTCTTTCTACTCGGAACCGTGTCCAACCTGCTGACAATCTACACCATCGCTGTTCTCACAAAGACAAAAAACACCCTGGTCTCCACAGGCTGCATACTGGCCGCCGTGTTTTTACCTGTCGCTATGATGCTAATTAACAGTTACTCCGTCATCATGAAAGTGCTAATCTGGACAGTTCCTCCAGCGGCTCCCCTTGGTCTGGTTGTCAGCTGCGCCAATTTTTATTTCTTAAAGCTTGCCTACTATCAAATCAAAGACGGCTCTGAGCTGCCTGGCATGATCGAAAGTCTGTGGACGAATTCTGGCATCTTCCACTCTCTTATAGCGATGCCGGTGCATATCATTATCTTGTTGGGCATCATCTGTGCCGTGGAGAAAAGCGCCGCAATTAAAGAGGCCGTGTGCCACCGCGGAGCCCAGACCAAGCCTGACCAGCTCGATAGCGACATGGAAGACGGCGCAAAGAAAGAAGCAGAGCGGGTGCTGGCGGCTCCCAGGAGCTCCAATAACGTGCTGGAGGTTCGACAGCTGCAAAAGATTTACCCCAACAGAGTCCACGCTGTGCGAGGCGTCACATTCGGAGCGATGGGCGGCGAGATCTTCGGTCTGCTGGGAGTGAACGGAGCCGGCAAGTCCACCTCCATGTCGGTGATTGTCGGCGAGGAGGCCGCGACGGAGGGCGTCTGCGAGGTCCGCGTGCAGGACGGCGCCTGGCTGTCCGGTCGGGAGGGATCCACAATCGGCGCCATCGGCTACTGCCCGCAGCACAGCCCGCTGTTCAGCAGCATCACCGTGGCCGAGCACATCCGCTTTTACGCGGACATCCGCGGCCTGGACTCAATCGAGGCGGAGCAACAGACGACCCGGCTGATGCAGAGCCTCGGCCTGTCGCAGCACAGCGACAAGCAGGCCGGCCAGCTGTCGGGCGGCAACAAGCGGCGTCTCTGCCTCGCCATCGCTCTGCTGGGCGACCCGGCGCTCATCGTCATCGACGAGGCCTCGACTGGCGTAGATCCCGAGAACAAGCGCTTCATCTGGGGCGCCATCCGCCGCATGGTGCACAAGCAGAGGTCGGTGATGGTCACGACTCACAGCATGGAGGAGGTCGAGGCTCTGTGCAGTCGGGTCGGCATCATGAACAAGGGCAGGATGATCTCGGTGGGCACAGTGCAGAATCTGCTAAGCCGGTGAGTCTGATTGTCTACATGTATTCTGACTGCTATCATAAGTTGATTTTTTACAGGATGCGTCAAACTCCTAGGTTATGACAGCTGATTTTTCTCCTTTATGCCGTCACGTTGAACGTTCTTGTTTATATTTATGCTCTGCTTACCACAGCCACGGAGACGCGTACACGCTGGAGCTGCTGCTGGATCCGGAGACTGGGTCAGAGATAAAGCAAAAGAGACTCGTGATTAAAAATTCGGTGTCGGAGCAGTTCAAAGGAGCGCAGACGCAGGACGATCTCGGCCTCGGCCTGGTCATGCAGTTCTCGGTGCCCAAGTCGTCAGTGCGCAGGCTGTCTGATGCGTTGAGGTGGCTGGCGGCCAACCAGAGCCGGCTGAAGGTGAGCTACTGGGCCCTCTACCAGATGTCGCTGGACCAGGTGTTCGTGAAGCTGGTCAAAACGTACGACCACTCGGGCCAGACACTTGGAGCGAATACTGGCAGCACGGCCTGAGGAATCAAGTCTCATCAGTGCAGAGGCTGGCTGCGGAACCACAAGCGTAACACTATTTGTCTGTACCCATGCCGCATAAACTAACTTCTCATTTCTCAAGGTAAATATTCTTTTTTCTGTTTGGTTGCTAGAATAACTATATGGAAATCGAGATACAGCGCCTCGATTGTTCCCTCAAAGATCTCGGTTACGACTTCGCATTGGTGCTGAATTTCGCTCTTGTCAGAACCGTATTGTAGTAGCCAGGCCAGTTTGTTTCAAATTTTGGTCAGCGCCGACTTGAACTTGGTCTTTTGTCGCCTCAGTAGAGCATTCAGCGGAGCAACATCGGGCTCTGGCGCTTGCTTCTGTTTTTTGTCGTCGCTCCACTGATCTGACAGACTATTGGACACGATGTACTGTGGCTTGAGTAATCACACTCTGCTACCAGATGGTTGCTAGAATAACTATATGGAAATCGAGACACTTAGCTATAAGCGATGAAAGCGAAAAGAGTATATTTGAGCGAGATACTTTAGGTCGGTATTTAAAGGTGAATGAGCGTACAATACGATTGAGCGCAATGTGGGGTGGGGCGATCAATAAATTTGGGTACGATCAATCATACGGTCAATCATTAGATAAATATGTTAGCCTAATTGAGCATACAGTTAATGATTGCAACGGACAAGTACGAGCGTACAATAAATACTGCGAAACAGTGGCATCTCCAGAACACTGTTATAGTCTGCCACAACTGAAAATTTTTCTTTCTATTCGTATGACTGTGCAAGTCGACGATATTACTGGCAACATTTCTAATACAATATAACGAACGTTAATGTTTCTGGAACTCCTGTTAAAAATATGAAACGCTCTTAAAAGTTTTAACGCAAGTTCTGTGGTAAAGTTGCGCGTCTGAGGAAAAGTAGAATTAAGAAGGTCTATATTAGTAGCAGTTAGCACAGCACCAAAAGGCCCAAAACAAGGCTGATAGCAACACTGTTAAAACATAGCAGCAGTGCATCACACTGACATTGCAGCACAGCAGCAGTGCATCACACTGACATTGCAGCACAGCAGCAGTGCATCACACTGACATTGCAGCACAGCAGCAGTGCATCACACTGACATTGCAGCACAGCACCAGTGCATCACACTGATATTGCAGCACAGCACCAGTGCATCACACTGACATTGCAGCACAGCAGCAGTGCATCACACTGACATTGCAGCACAGCACCAGTGCATCACACTGATATTGCAGCACAGCACCAGTGCATCACACTGACATTGCAGCACAGCACCAGTGCATCACACTGACATTGCAGCACAGCACCAGTGCATCACACTGACATTGCAGCACAGCACCAGTTCATCACACTGACATTGCAGCACAGCACCAGTGCATCACACTGATATTGCAGCACAGCAGCAGTGCATCACACTGATATTGCAGCACAGCACCAGTGCATCACACTGATATTGCAGAACAGCACCAGTTCAAACTCGGATAAAGAATTGAGCACATGTGAGTCGCTCCTCACTTGGTATTAAGAGTCGTGGTCATATTTTTAAAAGAGAGACTGGGGGAATCGTCTTGTTTCGCAAAAATTTATTTGTCTTCCCGTGCGGTTTATTACATTATACTTCTATCTGAGCCAGTTATTTTTATCTCGCTCGATCTTCGCTTTTAACATCTCTTTCCCTCCCGTTCCTTCCTATTGGCTCGTGACTACCATAGACAAAGTCTTTTTCATCTCGATTTCGTTTTCGCCCCCCTCTGAAAGTAACACCATCTGAAAGTAGTATCGTGGACTATATATGACTATAATGCCAGTGGATACAGCATGCGAAGCTTTGAGCAAAAATTCAATCTGCTTGCTTCTGTACATTAGGTCAATTCATAAGATTCACTTGAATCTAAATACGTTATATTACTAAAATACATGGTACGTTATATTTTGCAGTGTATATACAAGAGTCGTTGTGTGACCGTACCATGTTCCGTAGCTACTAAGAAAAAAATATTTGAAGAACAGTAGCAGACACCGAACGAAAACACAAAATACACTCAGCAACATTGAAAAGTTTCCACCCTTGCGCCAAGGGTCCATGGGCAGCACCATCGATGGTTTCGCCAATTGGTTTTGGGCCATAGACAAATGAGCAAAAAGGGCAGGTAAGGTTAAAGACCGATATCTGGGGGCGTTTGGATGACGCAGAATGTAGAAATGACACAATCGAATATATCCTCTAAATAACTAAAAATGACGCGCAAAAAATTACCGTTTCTAAAAAGGATATATTCTAAATATACGCCATAAAAAAATGACGAAACTTAAACCAATAAAACAACACAAGATTTTCCCTATCCCAACAAAAATAAAGCTAAAATCAGATACACTACTTTAAGGAGAAAAACAAAGACACATATTAGACTTCAAGAGACAAAACTACAATCCTTCGAAAAACTATTTGAAGTTATAGTTATTCAAATAACTATGTAAATAACAATATTTGCACCTGCGTATATCAGCCCCATTGAGTGTCATTTCTAAGCTCTCCATTTAATTCTATATATTGACAGCGACAGGGCTAGTTAGAGATGCTGAGAGTAGCGGGCTCTGCGTCATCTTTGCACCTGTGTATATCAGCCCCATTGAGTGTCATTTCTAAGCTCTCCATTTAATTCTATATATTGACAGCGACAGGGCTAGTTAGAGATGCTGAGAGTAGCGGCTCTGCGTCATCTTTGCACCTGTGTATATCAGCCCCATTGAGTGTCATTTCTAAGCTCTCCATTTAATTCTATATATTGACAGCGACAGGGCTAGTTAGAGATGCTGAGAGTAGCGGGCTCTGCGTCATCTTTGCACCTGTGTATATCAGCCCCATTGAGTGTCATTTCTAAGCTCTCCATTTAATTCTATATATTGACAGCGACAGGGCTAGTTAGAGATGCTGAGAGTAGCGGCTCTGCGTCATCTTTGCACCTGTGTATATCAGCCCCATTGAGTGTCATTTCTAAGCTCTCCATTTAATTCTATATATTGACAGCGACAGGGCTAGTTAGAGATGCTGAGAGTAGCGGGCTCTGCGTCATCTTTGCACCTGTGTATATCAGCCCCATTGAGTGTCATTTCTAAGCTCTCCATTTAATTCTATATATTGACAGCGACAGGGCTAGTTAGAGATGCTGAGAGTAGCGGGCTCTGCGTCATCTTTGCACCTGTGTATATCAGCCCCATTGAGTGTCATTTCTAAGCTCTCCATTTAATTCTATATATTGACAGCGACAGGGCTAGTTAGAGATGCTGAGAGTAGCGGGCTCTGCGTCATCTTTGCACCTGTGTATATCAGCCCCATTGAGTGTCATTTCTAAGCTCTCCATTTAATTCTATATATTGACAGCGACAGGGCTAGTTAGAGATGCTGAGAGTAGCGGGCTCTGCGTCATCTTTGCACCTGTGTATATCAGCCCCATTGAGTGTCATTTCTAAGCTCTCCATTTAATTCTATATATTGACAGCGACAGGGCTAGTTAGAGATGCTGAGAGTAGCGGGCTCTGCGTCATCTTTGCACCTGTGTATATCAGCCCCATTGAGTGTCATTTCTAAGCTCTCCATTTAATTCTATATATTGACAGCGACAGGGCTAGTTAGAGATGCTGAGAGTAGCGGGCTCTGCGTCATCTTTGCACCTGTGTATATCAGCCCCATTGAGTGTCATTTCTAAGCTCTCCATTTAATTCTATATATTGACAGCGACAGGGCTAGTTAGAGATGCTGAGAGTAGCGGGCTCTGCGTCATCTTTGCACCTGTGTATATCAGCCCCATTGAGTGTCATTTCTAAGCTCTCCATTTAATTCTATATATTGACAGCGACAGGGCTAGTTAGAGATGCTGAGAGTAGCGGGCTCTGCGTCATCTTTGCACCTGTGTATATCAGCCCCATTGAGTGTCATTTCTAAGCTCTCCATTTAATTCTATATATTGACAGCGACAGGGCTAGTTAGAGATGCTGAGAGTAGCGGGCTCTGCGTCATCTTTGCACCTGTGTATATCAGCCCCATTGAGTGTCATTTCTAAGCTCTCCATTTAATTCTATATATTGACAGCGACAGGGCTAGTTAGAGATGCTGAGAGTAGCGGGCTCTGCGTCATCTTTGCACCTGTGTATATCAGCCCCATTGAGTGTCATTTCTAAGCTCTCCATTTAATTCTATATATTGACAGCGACAGGGCTAGTTAGAGATGCTGAGAGTAGCGGGCTCTGCGTCATCTTTGCACCTGTGTATATCAGCCCCATTGAGTGTCATTTCTAAGCTCTCCATTTAATTCTATATATTGACAGCGACAGGGCTAGTTAGAGATGCTGAGAGTAGCGGGCTCTGCGTCATCTTTGCACCTGTGTATATCAGCCCCATTGAGTGTCATTTCTAAGCTCTCCATTTAATTCTATATATTGACAGCGACAGGGCTAGTTAGAGATGCTGAGAGTAGCGGGCTCTGCGTCATCTTTGCACCTGTGTATATCAGCCCCATTGAGTGTCATTTCTAAGCTCTCCATTTAATTCTATATATTGACAGCGACAGGGCTAGTTAGAGATGCTGAGAGTAGCGGGCTCTGCGTCATCTTTGCACCTGTGTATATCAGCCCCATTGAGTGTCATTTCTAAGCTCTCCATTTAATTCTATATATTGACAGCGACAGGGCTAGTTAGAGATGCTGAGAGTAGCGGGCTCTGCGTCATCTTTGCACCTGTGTATATCAGCCCCATTGAGTGTCATTTCTAAGCTCTCCATTTAATTCTATATATTGACAGCGACAGGGCTAGTTAGAGATGCTGAGAGTAGCGGGCTCTGCGTCATCTTTGCACCTGTGTATATCAGCCCCATTGAGTGTCATTTCTAAGCTCTCCATTTAATTCTATATATTGACAGCGACAGGGCTAGTTAGAGATGCTGAGAGTAGCGGGCTCTGCGTCATCTTTGCACCTGTGTATATCAGCCCCATTGAGTGTCATTTCTAAGCTCTCCATTTAATTCTATATATTGACAGCGACAGGGCTAGTTAGAGATGCTGAGAGTAGCGGGCTCTGCGTCATCTTTGCACCTGTGTATATCAGCCCCATTGAGTGTCATTTCTAAGCTCTCCATTTAATTCTATATATTGACAGCGACAGGGCTAGTTAGAGATGCTGAGAGTAGCGGGCTCTGCGTCATCTTTGCACCTGTGTATATCAGCCCCATTGAGTGTCATTTCTAAGCTCTCCATTTAATTCTATATATTGACAGCGACAGGGCTAGTTAGAGATGCTGAGAGTAGCGGGCTCTGCGTCATCTTTGCACCTGTGTATATCAGCCCCATTGAGTGTCATTTCTAAGCTCTCCATTTAATTCTATATATTGACAGCGACAGGGCTAGTTAGAGATGCTGAGAGTAGCGGGCTCTGCGTCATCTTTGCACCTGTGTATATCAGCCCCATTGAGTGTCATTTCTAAGCTCTCCATTTAATTCTATATATTGACAGCGACAGGGCTAGTTAGAGATGCTGAGAGTAGCGGGCTCTGCGTCATCTTTGCACCTGTGTATATCAGCCCCATTGAGTGTCATTTCTAAGCTCTCCATTTAATTCTATATATTGACAGCGACAGGGCTAGTTAGAGATGCTGAGAGTAGCGGGCTCTGCGTCATCTTTGCACCTGTGTATATCAGCCCCATTGAGTGTCATTTCTAAGCTCTCCATTTAATTCTATATATTGACAGCGACAGGGCTAGTTAGAGATGCTGAGAGTAGCGGGCTCTGCGTCATCTTTGCACCTGTGTATATCAGCCCCATTGAGTGTCATTTCTAAGCTCTCCATTTAATTCTATATATTGACAGCGACAGGGCTAGTTAGAGATGCTGAGAGTAGCGGGCTCTGCGTCATCTTTGCACCTGTGTATATCAGCCCCATTGAGTGTCATTTCTAAGCTCTCCATTTAATTCTATATATTGACAGCGACAGGGCTAGTTAGAGATGCTGAGAGTAGCGGGCTCTGCGTCATCTTTGCACCTGTGTATATCAGCCCCATTGAGTGTCATTTCTAAGCTCTCCATTTAATTCTATATATTGACAGCGACAGGGCTAGTTAGAGATGCTGAGAGTAGCGGGCTCTGCGTCATCTTTGCACCTGTGTATATCAGCCCCATTGAGTGTCATTTCTAAGCTCTCCATTTAATTCTATATATTGACAGCGACAGGGCTAGTTAGAGATGCTGAGAGTAGCGGGCTCTGCGTCATCTTTGCACCTGTGTATATCAGCCCCATTGAGTGTCATTTCTAAGCTCTCCATTTAATTCTATATATTGACAGCGACAGGGCTAGTTAGAGATGCTGAGAGTAGCGGGCTCTGCGTCATCTTTGCACCTGTGTATATCAGCCCCATTGAGTGTCATTTCTAAGCTCTCCATTTAATTCTATATATTGACAGCGACAGGGCTAGTTAGAGATGCTGAGAGTAGCGGGCTCTGCGTCATCTTTGCACCTGTGTATATCAGCCCCATTGAGTGTCATTTCTAAGCTCTCCATTTAATTCTATATATTGACAGCGACAGGGCTAGTTAGAGATGCTGAGAGTAGCGGGCTCTGCGTCATCTTTGCACCTGTGTATATCAGCCCCATTGAGTGTCATTTCTAAGCTCTCCATTTAATTCTATATATTGACAGCGACAGGGCTAGTTAGAGATGCTGAGAGTAGCGGGCTCTGCGTCATCTTTGCACCTGTGTATATCAGCCCCATTGAGTGTCATTTCTAAGCTCTCCATTTAATTCTATATATTGACAGCGACAGGGCTAGTTAGAGATGCTGAGAGTAGCGGGCTCTGCGTCATCTTTGCACCTGTGTATATCAGCCCCATTGAGTGTCATTTCTAAGCTCTCCATTTAATTCTATATATTGACAGCGACAGGGCTAGTTAGAGATGCTGAGAGTAGCGGGCTCTGCGTCATCTTTGCACCTGTGTATATCAGCCCCATTGAGTGTCATTTCTAAGCTCTCCATTTAATTCTATATATTGACAGCGACAGGGCTAGTTAGAGATGCTGAGAGTAGCGGGCTCTGCGTCATCTTTGCACCTGTGTATATCAGCCCCATTGAGTGTCATTTCTAAGCTCTCCATTTAATTCTATATATTGACAGCGACAGGGCTAGTTAGAGATGCTGAGAGTAGCGGGCTCTGCGTCATCTTTGCACCTGTGTATATCAGCCCCATTGAGTGTCATTTCTAAGCTCTCCATTTAATTCTATATATTGACAGCGACAGGGCTAGTTAGAGATGCTGAGAGTAGCGGGCTCTGCGTCATCTTTGCACCTGTGTATATCAGCCCCATTGAGTGTCATTTCTAAGCTCTCCATTTAATTCTATATATTGACAGCGACAGGGCTAGTTAGAGATGCTGAGAGTAGCGGGCTCTGCGTCATCTTTGCACCTGTGTATATCAGCCCCATTGAGTGTCATTTCTAAGCTCTCCATTTAATTCTATATATTGACAGCGACAGGGCTAGTTAGAGATGCTGAGAGTAGCGGGCTCTGCGTCATCTTTGCACCTGTGTATATCAGCCCCATTGAGTGTCATTTCTAAGCTCTCCATTTAATTCTATATATTGACAGCGACAGGGCTAGTTAGAGATGCTGAGAGTAGCGGGCTCTGCGTCATCTTTGCACCTGTGTATATCAGCCCCATTGAGTGTCATTTCTAAGCTCTCCATTTAATTCTATATATTGACAGCGACAGGGCTAGTTAGAGATGCTGAGAGTAGCGGGCTCTGCGTCATCTTTGCACCTGTGTATATCAGCCCCATTGAGTGTCATTTCTAAGCTCTCCATTTAATTCTATATATTGACAGCGACAGGGCTAGTTAGAGATGCTGAGAGTAGCGGGCTCTGCGTCATCTTTGCACCTGTGTATATCAGCCCCATTGAGTGTCATTTCTAAGCTCTCCATTTAATTCTATATATTGACAGCGACAGGGCTAGTTAGAGATGCTGAGAGTAGCGGGCTCTGCGTCATCTTTGCACCTGTGTATATCAGCCCCATTGAGTGTCATTTCTAAGCTCTCCATTTAATTCTATATATTGACAGCGACAGGGCTAGTTAGAGATGCTGAGAGTAGCGGGCTCTGCGTCATCTTTGCACCTGTGTATATCAGCCCCATTGAGTGTCATTTCTAAGCTCTCCATTTAATTCTATATATTGACAGCGACAGGGCTAGTTAGAGATGCTGAGAGTAGCGGGCTCTGCGTCATCTTTGCACCTGTGTATATCAGCCCCATTGAGTGTCATTTCTAAGCTCTCCATTTAATTCTATATATTGACAGCGACAGGGCTAGTTAGAGATGCTGAGAGTAGCGGGCTCTGCGTCATCTTTGCACCTGTGTATATCAGCCCCATTGAGTGTCATTTCTAAGCTCTCCATTTAATTCTATATATTGACAGCGACAGGGCTAGTTAGAGATGCTGAGAGTAGCGGGCTCTGCGTCATCTTTGCACCTGTGTATATCAGCCCCATTGAGTGTCATTTCTAAGCTCTCCATTTAATTCTATATATTGACAGCGACAGGGCTAGTTAGAGATGCTGAGAGTAGCGGGCTCTGCGTCATCTTTGCACCTGTGTATATCAGCCCCATTGAGTGTCATTTCTAAGCTCTCCATTTAATTCTATATATTGACAGCGACAGGGCTAGTTAGAGATGCTGAGAGTAGCGGGCTCTGCGTCATCTTTGCACCTGTGTATATCAGCCCCATTGAGTGTCATTTCTAAGCTCTCCATTTAATTCTATATATTGACAGCGACAGGGCTAGTTAGAGATGCTGAGAGTAGCGGGCTCTGCGTCATCTTTGCACCTGTGTATATCAGCCCCATTGAGTGTCATTTCTAAGCTCTCCATTTAATTCTATATATTGACAGCGACAGGGCTAGTTAGAGATGCTGAGAGTAGCGGGCTCTGCGTCATCTTTGCACCTGTGTATATCAGCCCCATTGAGTGTCATTTCTAAGCTCTCCATTTAATTCTATATATTGACAGCGACAGGGCTAGTTAGAGATGCTGAGAGTAGCGGGCTCTGCGTCATCTTTGCACCTGTGTATATCAGCCCCATTGAGTGTCATTTCTAAGCTCTCCATTTAATTCTATATATTGACAGCGACAGGGCTAGTTAGAGATGCTGAGAGTAGCGGGCTCTGCGTCATCTTTGCACCTGTGTATATCAGCCCCATTGAGTGTCATTTCTAAGCTCTCCATTTAATTCTATATATTGACAGCGACAGGGCTAGTTAGAGATGCTGAGAGTAGCGGGCTCTGCGTCATCTTTGCACCTGTGTATATCAGCCCCATTGAGTGTCATTTCTAAGCTCTCCATTTAATTCTATATATTGACAGCGACAGGGCTAGTTAGAGATGCTGAGAGTAGCGGGCTCTGCGTCATCTTTGCACCTGTGTATATCAGCCCCATTGAGTGTCATTTCTAAGCTCTCCATTTAATTCTATATATTGACAGCGACAGGGCTAGTTAGAGATGCTGAGAGTAGCGGGCTCTGCGTCATCTTTGCACCTGTGTATATCAGCCCCATTGAGTGTCATTTCTAAGCTCTCCATTTAATTCTATATATTGACAGCGACAGGGCTAGTTAGAGATGCTGAGAGTAGCGGGCTCTGCGTCATCTTTGCACCTGTGTATATCAGCCCCATTGAGTGTCATTTCTAAGCTCTCCATTTAATTCTATATATTGACAGCGACAGGGCTAGTTAGAGATGCTGAGAGTAGCGGGCTCTGCGTCATCTTTGCACCTGTGTATATCAGCCCCATTGAGTGTCATTTCTAAGCTCTCCATTTAATTCTATATATTGACAGCGACAGGGCTAGTTAGAGATGCTGAGAGTAGCGGGCTCTGCGTCATCTTTGCACCTGTGTATATCAGCCCCATTGAGTGTCATTTCTAAGCTCTCCATTTAATTCTATATATTGACAGCGACAGGGCTAGTTAGAGATGCTGAGAGTAGCGGGCTCTGCGTCATCTTTGCACCTGTGTATATCAGCCCCATTGAGTGTCATTTCTAAGCTCTCCATTTAATTCTATATATTGACAGCGACAGGGCTAGTTAGAGATGCTGAGAGTAGCGGGCTCTGCGTCATCTTTGCACCTGTGTATATCAGCCCCATTGAGTGTCATTTCTAAGCTCTCCATTTAATTCTATATATTGACAGCGACAGGGCTAGTTAGAGATGCTGAGAGTAGCGGGCTCTGCGTCATCTTTGCACCTGTGTATATCAGCCCCATTGAGTGTCATTTCTAAGCTCTCCATTTAATTCTATATATTGACAGCGACAGGGCTAGTTAGAGATGCTGAGAGTAGCGGGCTCTGCGTCATCTTTGCACCTGTGTATATCAGCCCCATTGAGTGTCATTTCTAAGCTCTCCATTTAATTCTATATATTGACAGCGACAGGGCTAGTTAGAGATGCTGAGAGTAGCGGGCTCTGCGTCATCTTTGCACCTGTGTATATCAGCCCCATTGAGTGTCATTTCTAAGCTCTCCATTTAATTCTATATATTGACAGCGACAGGGCTAGTTAGAGATGCTGAGAGTAGCGGGCTCTGCGTCATCTTTGCACCTGTGTATATCAGCCCCATTGAGTGTCATTTCTAAGCTCTCCATTTAATTCTATATATTGACAGCGACAGGGCTAGTTAGAGATGCTGAGAGTAGCGGGCTCTGCGTCATCTTTGCACCTGTGTATATCAGCCCCATTGAGTGTCATTTCTAAGCTCTCCATTTAATTCTATATATTGACAGCGACAGGGCTAGTTAGAGATGCTGAGAGTAGCGGGCTCTGCGTCATCTTTGCACCTGTGTATATCAGCCCCATTGAGTGTCATTTCTAAGCTCTCCATTTAATTCTATATATTGACAGCGACAGGGCTAGTTAGAGATGCTGAGAGTAGCGGGCTCTGCGTCATCTTTGCACCTGTGTATATCAGCCCCATTGAGTGTCATTTCTAAGCTCTCCATTTAATTCTATATATTGACAGCGACAGGGCTAGTTAGAGATGCTGAGAGTAGCGGGCTCTGCGTCATCTTTGCACCTGTGTATATCAGCCCCATTGAGTGTCATTTCTAAGCTCTCCATTTAATTCTATATATTGACAGCGACAGGGCTAGTTAGAGATGCTGAGAGTAGCGGGCTCTGCGTCATCTTTGCACCTGTGTATATCAGCCCCATTGAGTGTCATTTCTAAGCTCTCCATTTAATTCTATATATTGACAGCGACAGGGCTAGTTAGAGATGCTGAGAGTAGCGGGCTCTGCGTCATCTTTGCACCTGTGTATATCAGCCCCATTGAGTGTCATTTCTAAGCTCTCCATTTAATTCTATATATTGACAGCGACAGGGCTAGTTAGAGATGCTGAGAGTAGCGGGCTCTGCGTCATCTTTGCACCTGTGTATATCAGCCCCATTGAGTGTCATTTCTAAGCTCTCCATTTAATTCTATATATTGACAGCGACAGGGCTAGTTAGAGATGCTGAGAGTAGCGGGCTCTGCGTCATCTTTGCACCTGTGTATATCAGCCCCATTGAGTGTCATTTCTAAGCTCTCCATTTAATTCTATATATTGACAGCGACAGGGCTAGTTAGAGATGCTGAGAGTAGCGGGCTCTGCGTCATCTTTGCACCTGTGTATATCAGCCCCATTGAGTGTCATTTCTA
Source organism: Macrostomum lignano (assembly GCA_002269645.1). Classification (NCBI taxonomy): domain Eukaryota; kingdom Metazoa; phylum Platyhelminthes; family Macrostomidae; genus Macrostomum; species Macrostomum lignano. The sequence continues at coordinate 50,988 of NIVC01001007.1, forward strand.
AGCTCTCCATTTAATTCTATATATTGACAGCGACAGGGCTAGTTAGAGATGCTGAGAGTAGCGGGCTCTGCGTCATCTTTGCACCTGTGTATATCAGCCCCATTGAGTGTCATTTCTAAGCTCTCCATTTAATTCTATATATTGACAGCGACAGGGCTAGTTAGAGATGCTGAGAGTAGCGGGCTCTGCGTCATCTTTGCACCTGTGTATATCAGCCCCATTGAGTGTCATTTCTAAGCTCTCCATTTAATTCTATATATTGACAGCGACAGGGCTAGTTAGAGATGCTGAGAGTAGCGGGCTCTGCGTCATCTTTGCACCTGTGTATATCAGCCCCATTGAGTGTCATTTCTAAGCTCTCCATTTAATTCTATATATTGACAGCGACAGGGCTAGTTAGAGATGCTGAGAGTAGCGGGCTCTGCGTCATCTTTGCACCTGTGTATATCAGCCCCATTGAGTGTCATTTCTAAGCTCTCCATTTAATTCTATATATTGACAGCGACAGGGCTAGTTAGAGATGCTGAGAGTAGCGGGCTCTGCGTCATCTTTGCACCTGTGTATATCAGCCCCATTGAGTGTCATTTCTAAGCTCTCCATTTAATTCTATATATTGACAGCGACAGGGCTAGTTAGAGATGCTGAGAGTAGCGGGCTCTGCGTCATCTTTGCACCTGTGTATATCAGCCCCATTGAGTGTCATTTCTAAGCTCTCCATTTAATTCTATATATTGACAGCGACAGGGCTAGTTAGAGATGCTGAGAGTAGCGGGCTCTGCGTCATCTTTGCACCTGTGTATATCAGCCCCATTGAGTGTCATTTCTAAGCTCTCCATTTAATTCTATATATTGACAGCGACAGGGCTAGTTAGAGATGCTGAGAGTAGCGGGCTCTGCGTCATCTTTGCACCTGTGTATATCAGCCCCATTGAGTGTCATTTCTAAGCTCTCCATTTAATTCTATATATTGACAGCGACAGGGCTAGTTAGAGATGCTGAGAGTAGCGGGCTCTGCGTCATCTTTGCACCTGTGTATATCAGCCCCATTGAGTGTCATTTCTAAGCTCTCCATTTAATTCTATATATTGACAGCGACAGGGCTAGTTAGAGATGCTGAGAGTAGCGGGCTCTGCGTCATCTTTGCACCTGTGTATATCAGCCCCATTGAGTGTCATTTCTAAGCTCTCCATTTAATTCTATATATTGACAGCGACAGGGCTAGTTAGAGATGCTGAGAGTAGCGGGCTCTGCGTCATCTTTGCACCTGTGTATATCAGCCCCATTGAGTGTCATTTCTAAGCTCTCCATTTAATTCTATATATTGACAGCGACAGGGCTAGTTAGAGATGCTGAGAGTAGCGGGCTCTGCGTCATCTTTGCACCTGTGTATATCAGCCCCATTGAGTGTCATTTCTAAGCTCTCCATTTAATTCTATATATTGACAGCGACAGGGCTAGTTAGAGATGCTGAGAGTAGCGGGCTCTGCGTCATCTTTGCACCTGTGTATATCAGCCCCATTGAGTGTCATTTCTAAGCTCTCCATTTAATTCTATATATTGACAGCGACAGGGCTAGTTAGAGATGCTGAGAGTAGCGGGCTCTGCGTCATCTTTGCACCTGTGTATATCAGCCCCATTGAGTGTCATTTCTAAGCTCTCCATTTAATTCTATATATTGACAGCGACAGGGCTAGTTAGAGATGCTGAGAGTAGCGGGCTCTGCGTCATCTTTGCACCTGTGTATATCAGCCCCATTGAGTGTCATTTCTAAGCTCTCCATTTAATTCTATATATTGACAGCGACAGGGCTAGTTAGAGATGCTGAGAGTAGCGGGCTCTGCGTCATCTTTGCACCTGTGTATATCAGCCCCATTGAGTGTCATTTCTAAGCTCTCCATTTAATTCTATATATTGACAGCGACAGGGCTAGTTAGAGATGCTGAGAGTAGCGGGCTCTGCGTCATCTTTGCACCTGTGTATATCAGCCCCATTGAGTGTCATTTCTAAGCTCTCCATTTAATTCTATATATTGACAGCGACAGGGCTAGTTAGAGATGCTGAGAGTAGCGGGCTCTGCGTCATCTTTGCACCTGTGTATATCAGCCCCATTGAGTGTCATTTCTAAGCTCTCCATTTAATTCTATATATTGACAGCGACAGGGCTAGTTAGAGATGCTGAGAGTAGCGGGCTCTGCGTCATCTTTGCACCTGTGTATATCAGCCCCATTGAGTGTCATTTCTAAGCTCTCCATTTAATTCTATATATTGACAGCGACAGGGCTAGTTAGAGATGCTGAGAGTAGCGGGCTCTGCGTCATCTTTGCACCTGTGTATATCAGCCCCATTGAGTGTCATTTCTAAGCTCTCCATTTAATTCTATATATTGACAGCGACAGGGCTAGTTAGAGATGCTGAGAGTAGCGGGCTCTGCGTCATCTTTGCACCTGTGTATATCAGCCCCATTGAGTGTCATTTCTAAGCTCTCCATTTAATTCTATATATTGACAGCGACAGGGCTAGTTAGAGATGCTGAGAGTAGCGGGCTCTGCGTCATCTTTGCACCTGTGTATATCAGCCCCATTGAGTGTCATTTCTAAGCTCTCCATTTAATTCTATATATTGACAGCGACAGGGCTAGTTAGAGATGCTGAGAGTAGCGGGCTCTGCGTCATCTTTGCACCTGTGTATATCAGCCCCATTGAGTGTCATTTCTAAGCTCTCCATTTAATTCTATATATTGACAGCGACAGGGCTAGTTAGAGATGCTGAGAGTAGCGGGCTCTGCGTCATCTTTGCACCTGTGTATATCAGCCCCATTGAGTGTCATTTCTAAGCTCTCCATTTAATTCTATATATTGACAGCGACAGGGCTAGTTAGAGATGCTGAGAGTAGCGGGCTCTGCGTCATCTTTGCACCTGTGTATATCAGCCCCATTGAGTGTCATTTCTAAGCTCTCCATTTAATTCTATATATTGACAGCGACAGGGCTAGTTAGAGATGCTGAGAGTAGCGGGCTCTGCGTCATCTTTGCACCTGTGTATATCAGCCCCATTGAGTGTCATTTCTAAGCTCTCCATTTAATTCTATATATTGACAGCGACAGGGCTAGTTAGAGATGCTGAGAGTAGCGGGCTCTGCGTCATCTTTGCACCTGTGTATATCAGCCCCATTGAGTGTCATTTCTAAGCTCTCCATTTAATTCTATATATTGACAGCGACAGGGCTAGTTAGAGATGCTGAGAGTAGCGGGCTCTGCGTCATCTTTGCACCTGTGTATATCAGCCCCATTGAGTGTCATTTCTAAGCTCTCCATTTAATTCTATATATTGACAGCGACAGGGCTAGTTAGAGATGCTGAGAGTAGCGGGCTCTGCGTCATCTTTGCACCTGTGTATATCAGCCCCATTGAGTGTCATTTCTAAGCTCTCCATTTAATTCTATATATTGACAGCGACAGGGCTAGTTAGAGATGCTGAGAGTAGCGGGCTCTGCGTCATCTTTGCACCTGTGTATATCAGCCCCATTGAGTGTCATTTCTAAGCTCTCCATTTAATTCTATATATTGACAGCGACAGGGCTAGTTAGAGATGCTGAGAGTAGCGGGCTCTGCGTCATCTTTGCACCTGTGTATATCAGCCCCATTGAGTGTCATTTCTAAGCTCTCCATTTAATTCTATATATTGACAGCGACAGGGCTAGTTAGAGATGCTGAGAGTAGCGGGCTCTGCGTCATCTTTGCACCTGTGTATATCAGCCCCATTGAGTGTCATTTCTAAGCTCTCCATTTAATTCTATATATTGACAGCGACAGGGCTAGTTAGAGATGCTGAGAGTAGCGGGCTCTGCGTCATCTTTGCACCTGTGTATATCAGCCCCATTGAGTGTCATTTCTAAGCTCTCCATTTAATTCTATATATTGACAGCGACAGGGCTAGTTAGAGATGCTGAGAGTAGCGGGCTCTGCGTCATCTTTGCACCTGTGTATATCAGCCCCATTGAGTGTCATTTCTAAGCTCTCCATTTAATTCTATATATTGACAGCGACAGGGCTAGTTAGAGATGCTGAGAGTAGCGGGCTCTGCGTCATCTTTGCACCTGTGTATATCAGCCCCATTGAGTGTCATTTCTAAGCTCTCCATTTAATTCTATATATTGACAGCGACAGGGCTAGTTAGAGATGCTGAGAGTAGCGGGCTCTGCGTCATCTTTGCACCTGTGTATATCAGCCCCATTGAGTGTCATTTCTAAGCTCTCCATTTAATTCTATATATTGACAGCGACAGGGCTAGTTAGAGATGCTGAGAGTAGCGGGCTCTGCGTCATCTTTGCACCTGTGTATATCAGCCCCATTGAGTGTCATTTCTAAGCTCTCCATTTAATTCTATATATTGACAGCGACAGGGCTAGTTAGAGATGCTGAGAGTAGCGGGCTCTGCGTCATCTTTGCACCTGTGTATATCAGCCCCATTGAGTGTCATTTCTAAGCTCTCCATTTAATTCTATATATTGACAGCGACAGGGCTAGTTAGAGATGCTGAGAGTAGCGGGCTCTGCGTCATCTTTGCACCTGTGTATATCAGCCCCATTGAGTGTCATTTCTAAGCTCTCCATTTAATTCTATATATTGACAGCGACAGGGCTAGTTAGAGATGCTGAGAGTAGCGGGCTCTGCGTCATCTTTGCACCTGTGTATATCAGCCCCATTGAGTGTCATTTCTAAGCTCTCCATTTAATTCTATATATTGACAGCGACAGGGCTAGTTAGAGATGCTGAGAGTAGCGGGCTCTGCGTCATCTTTGCACCTGTGTATATCAGCCCCATTGAGTGTCATTTCTAAGCTCTCCATTTAATTCTATATATTGACAGCGACAGGGCTAGTTAGAGATGCTGAGAGTAGCGGGCTCTGCGTCATCTTTGCACCTGTGTATATCAGCCCCATTGAGTGTCATTTCTAAGCTCTCCATTTAATTCTATATATTGACAGCGACAGGGCTAGTTAGAGATGCTGAGAGTAGCGGGCTCTGCGTCATCTTTGCACCTGTGTATATCAGCCCCATTGAGTGTCATTTCTAAGCTCTCCATTTAATTCTATATATTGACAGCGACAGGGCTAGTTAGAGATGCTGAGAGTAGCGGGCTCTGCGTCATCTTTGCACCTGTGTATATCAGCCCCATTGAGTGTCATTTCTAAGCTCTCCATTTAATTCTATATATTGACAGCGACAGGGCTAGTTAGAGATGCTGAGAGTAGCGGGCTCTGCGTCATCTTTGCACCTGTGTATATCAGCCCCATTGAGTGTCATTTCTAAGCTCTCCATTTAATTCTATATATTGACAGCGACAGGGCTAGTTAGAGATGCTGAGAGTAGCGGGCTCTGCGTCATCTTTGCACCTGTGTATATCAGCCCCATTGAGTGTCATTTCTAAGCTCTCCATTTAATTCTATATATTGACAGCGACAGGGCTAGTTAGAGATGCTGAGAGTAGCGGGCTCTGCGTCATCTTTGCACCTGTGTATATCAGCCCCATTGAGTGTCATTTCTAAGCTCTCCATTTAATTCTATATATTGACAGCGACAGGGCTAGTTAGAGATGCTGAGAGTAGCGGGCTCTGCGTCATCTTTGCACCTGTGTATATCAGCCCCATTGAGTGTCATTTCTAAGCTCTCCATTTAATTCTATATATTGACAGCGACAGGGCTAGTTAGAGATGCTGAGAGTAGCGGGCTCTGCGTCATCTTTGCACCTGTGTATATCAGCCCCATTGAGTGTCATTTCTAAGCTCTCCATTTAATTCTATATATTGACAGCGACAGGGCTAGTTAGAGATGCTGAGAGTAGCGGGCTCTGCGTCATCTTTGCACCTGTGTATATCAGCCCCATTGAGTGTCATTTCTAAGCTCTCCATTTAATTCTATATATTGACAGCGACAGGGCTAGTTAGAGATGCTGAGAGTAGCGGGCTCTGCGTCATCTTTGCACCTGTGTATATCAGCCCCATTGAGTGTCATTTCTAAGCTCTCCATTTAATTCTATATATTGACAGCGACAGGGCTAGTTAGAGATGCTGAGAGTAGCGGGCTCTGCGTCATCTTTGCACCTGTGTATATCAGCCCCATTGAGTGTCATTTCTAAGCTCTCCATTTAATTCTATATATTGACAGCGACAGGGCTAGTTAGAGATGCTGAGAGTAGCGGGCTCTGCGTCATCTTTGCACCTGTGTATATCAGCCCCATTGAGTGTCATTTCTAAGCTCTCCATTTAATTCTATATATTGACAGCGACAGGGCTAGTTAGAGATGCTGAGAGTAGCGGGCTCTGCGTCATCTTTGCACCTGTGTATATCAGCCCCATTGAGTGTCATTTCTAAGCTCTCCATTTAATTCTATATATTGACAGCGACAGGGCTAGTTAGAGATGCTGAGAGTAGCGGGCTCTGCGTCATCTTTGCACCTGTGTATATCAGCCCCATTGAGTGTCATTTCTAAGCTCTCCATTTAATTCTATATATTGACAGCGACAGGGCTAGTTAGAGATGCTGAGAGTAGCGGGCTCTGCGTCATCTTTGCACCTGTGTATATCAGCCCCATTGAGTGTCATTTCTAAGCTCTCCATTTAATTCTATATATTGACAGCGACAGGGCTAGTTAGAGATGCTGAGAGTAGCGGGCTCTGCGTCATCTTTGCACCTGTGTATATCAGCCCCATTGAGTGTCATTTCTAAGCTCTCCATTTAATTCTATATATTGACAGCGACAGGGCTAGTTAGAGATGCTGAGAGTAGCGGGCTCTGCGTCATCTTTGCACCTGTGTATATCAGCCCCATTGAGTGTCATTTCTAAGCTCTCCATTTAATTCTATATATTGACAGCGACAGGGCTAGTTAGAGATGCTGAGAGTAGCGGGCTCTGCGTCATCTTTGCACCTGTGTATATCAGCCCCATTGAGTGTCATTTCTAAGCTCTCCATTTAATTCTATATATTGACAGCGACAGGGCTAGTTAGAGATGCTGAGAGTAGCGGGCTCTGCGTCATCTTTGCACCTGTGTATATCAGCCCCATTGAGTGTCATTTCTAAGCTCTCCATTTAATTCTATATATTGACAGCGACAGGGCTAGTTAGAGATGCTGAGAGTAGCGGGCTCTGCGTCATCTTTGCACCTGTGTATATCAGCCCCATTGAGTGTCATTTCTAAGCTCTCCATTTAATTCTATATATTGACAGCGACAGGGCTAGTTAGAGATGCTGAGAGTAGCGGGCTCTGCGTCATCTTTGCACCTGTGTATATCAGCCCCATTGAGTGTCATTTCTAAGCTCTCCATTTAATTCTATATATTGACAGCGACAGGGCTAGTTAGAGATGCTGAGAGTAGCGGGCTCTGCGTCATCTTTGCACCTGTGTATATCAGCCCCATTGAGTGTCATTTCTAAGCTCTCCATTTAATTCTATATATTGACAGCGACAGGGCTAGTTAGAGATGCTGAGAGTAGCGGGCTCTGCGTCATCTTTGCACCTGTGTATATCAGCCCCATTGAGTGTCATTTCTAAGCTCTCCATTTAATTCTATATATTGACAGCGACAGGGCTAGTTAGAGATGCTGAGAGTAGCGGGCTCTGCGTCATCTTTGCACCTGTGTATATCAGCCCCATTGAGTGTCATTTCTAAGCTCTCCATTTAATTCTATATATTGACAGCGACAGGGCTAGTTAGAGATGCTGAGAGTAGCGGGCTCTGCGTCATCTTTGCACCTGTGTATATCAGCCCCATTGAGTGTCATTTCTAAGCTCTCCATTTAATTCTATATATTGACAGCGACAGGGCTAGTTAGAGATGCTGAGAGTAGCGGGCTCTGCGTCATCTTTGCACCTGTGTATATCAGCCCCATTGAGTGTCATTTCTAAGCTCTCCATTTAATTCTATATATTGACAGCGACAGGGCTAGTTAGAGATGCTGAGAGTAGCGGGCTCTGCGTCATCTTTGCACCTGTGTATATCAGCCCCATTGAGTGTCATTTCTAAGCTCTCCATTTAATTCTATATATTGACAGCGACAGGGCTAGTTAGAGATGCTGAGAGTAGCGGGCTCTGCGTCATCTTTGCACCTGTGTATATCAGCCCCATTGAGTGTCATTTCTAAGCTCTCCATTTAATTCTATATATTGACAGCGACAGGGCTAGTTAGAGATGCTGAGAGTAGCGGGCTCTGCGTCATCTTTGCACCTGTGTATATCAGCCCCATTGAGTGTCATTTCTAAGCTCTCCATTTAATTCTATATATTGACAGCGACAGGGCTAGTTAGAGATGCTGAGAGTAGCGGGCTCTGCGTCATCTTTGCACCTGTGTATATCAGCCCCATTGAGTGTCATTTCTAAGCTCTCCATTTAATTCTATATATTGACAGCGACAGGGCTAGTTAGAGATGCTGAGAGTAGCGGGCTCTGCGTCATCTTTGCACCTGTGTATATCAGCCCCATTGAGTGTCATTTCTAAGCTCTCCATTTAATTCTATATATTGACAGCGACAGGGCTAGTTAGAGATGCTGAGAGTAGCGGGCTCTGCGTCATCTTTGCACCTGTGTATATCAGCCCCATTGAGTGTCATTTCTAAGCTCTCCATTTAATTCTATATATTGACAGCGACAGGGCTAGTTAGAGATGCTGAGAGTAGCGGGCTCTGCGTCATCTTTGCACCTGTGTATATCAGCCCCATTGAGTGTCATTTCTAAGCTCTCCATTTAATTCTATATATTGACAGCGACAGGGCTAGTTAGAGATGCTGAGAGTAGCGGGCTCTGCGTCATCTTTGCACCTGTGTATATCAGCCCCATTGAGTGTCATTTCTAAGCTCTCCATTTAATTCTATATATTGACAGCGACAGGGCTAGTTAGAGATGCTGAGAGTAGCGGGCTCTGCGTCATCTTTGCACCTGTGTATATCAGCCCCATTGAGTGTCATTTCTAAGCTCTCCATTTAATTCTATATATTGACAGCGACAGGGCTAGTTAGAGATGCTGAGAGTAGCGGGCTCTGCGTCATCTTTGCACCTGTGTATATCAGCCCCATTGAGTGTCATTTCTAAGCTCTCCATTTAATTCTATATATTGACAGCGACAGGGCTAGTTAGAGATGCTGAGAGTAGCGGGCTCTGCGTCATCTTTGCACCTGTGTATATCAGCCCCATTGAGTGTCATTTCTAAGCTCTCCATTTAATTCTATATATTGACAGCGACAGGGCTAGTTAGAGATGCTGAGAGTAGCGGGCTCTGCGTCATCTTTGCACCTGTGTATATCAGCCCCATTGAGTGTCATTTCTAAGCTCTCCATTTAATTCTATATATTGACAGCGACAGGGCTAGTTAGAGATGCTGAGAGTAGCGGGCTCTGCGTCATCTTTGCACCTGTGTATATCAGCCCCATTGAGTGTCATTTCTAAGCTCTCCATTTAATTCTATATATTGACAGCGACAGGGCTAGTTAGAGATGCTGAGAGTAGCGGGCTCTGCGTCATCTTTGCACCTGTGTATATCAGCCCCATTGAGTGTCATTTCTAAGCTCTCCATTTAATTCTATATATTGACAGCGACAGGGCTAGTTAGAGATGCTGAGAGTAGCGGGCTCTGCGTCATCTTTGCACCTGTGTATATCAGCCCCATTGAGTGTCATTTCTAAGCTCTCCATTTAATTCTATATATTGACAGCGACAGGGCTAGTTAGAGATGCTGAGAGTAGCGGGCTCTGCGTCATCTTTGCACCTGTGTATATCAGCCCCATTGAGTGTCATTTCTAAGCTCTCCATTTAATTCTATATATTGACAGCGACAGGGCTAGTTAGAGATGCTGAGAGTAGCGGGCTCTGCGTCATCTTTGCACCTGTGTATATCAGCCCCATTGAGTGTCATTTCTAAGCTCTCCATTTAATTCTATATATTGACAGCGACAGGGCTAGTTAGAGATGCTGAGAGTAGCGGGCTCTGCGTCATCTTTGCACCTGTGTATATCAGCCCCATTGAGTGTCATTTCTAAGCTCTCCATTTAATTCTATATATTGACAGCGACAGGGCTAGTTAGAGATGCTGAGAGTAGCGGGCTCTGCGTCATCTTTGCACCTGTGTATATCAGCCCCATTGAGTGTCATTTCTAAGCTCTCCATTTAATTCTATATATTGACAGCGCCGCTATAGTTTAAATCCATGTTTGAATTTACTGCGCTCGTACATTTTAACTTATACTTGATATTGACAGGTTAGCTCAGAAATATTTCGCCAGCTTCTTTAGTAATGGCTTTTTATCAAAATACAATTGGGCTTTGCTTTTACTTTTGGTTTGGTCACCTGCTGTGAGCGTTCCACTTTTTATCTATATATTGTTTTGTATTATGCACAGCGGTTTGTTTGGAGGTGTGTTTCGCGCTTTTCTCGATCTTTCCACTGTAGCTGGATTTTGAGTAAAGATAAGAATCGCAGTTCTCACGATTGCTTAAAAGCAAATACGTGCTCTGGGTATGCTCAAGATTGCGCAATGCTCGGTGACAGTGATGGGTGGTTCATGGTGGAAGACACCTATCTAAGCAAATTTGTTGCACCAAACTTATGATTGCGCCATTATCGTAAAGAATAGTGTCAAGCAGTTCCAAATATGTAAAATTGTAAACTTTATTTAGTCACCAAAGAGAAATTTTATCTACTCTTTGATTTGTTGATGACTGACTTCATCCTAATTTTTGAGCATATACGTCTTTTTCTTGCATATTTAATCTATTTCTCGAATTTCTATTTTGCATCATTCATTTAATTCCTATCCAATTCATTGTGTGTCATTTATTTGTTATCCACTGCCCACTGTATATTGACAGCAGCGGATCTCACAGAGCTACTCAATGAATTGAAAATGCAGAAATAACTGAGTATTCGAAACCCAAACTGGATTAGGGTCGATCAGTGAGTCTGGCTGTGAGGCTGTGAATGAGGCAGTGAATGAGGCTGTGAATGAGGCTGTGAATGTGAGTGGGGCATATTGTACCTAATGTATGTTTCATGCTGGTTAATGCGCATGTTTCATTTTGAATCAAAGTAATTTGGTGTCAAAATGAGTCACTACTGAAATGAAGCAGTCCACCCCTTCGAGTCTAAAAGCATAGTGGATTTGACACGTACTATGAACGTGAAATATTTTGACCACCCCATTCCGAACCAATGAAAATTAGAGTGAACTTGTTGATGTCAAACTGCCGCTTCATATAAAATGGGACTTCAGTTGGCCTTTCAAAAAGCCAGATTTCTATTTGTCAATTAATTTCATTTTTTCAATAAATTAACCCAAATGTCCAAACAATTGGAGTTCATAAAACAGCTGATAAGCCGCAAAGGCAAATGCTATGACGTCGCTAAGCGGCAAAAGTCGTTTGAGAAAGAGCTCGCCGCGTCTGATCGATTCCAGTTAATGGTAAGTGAAGGTGAAGAGCAATATTTTTACCAATAACTGCCCTGTCTCTACCATTCTACCCTGTCTCTACCATTCTACCCTGTCTCTACCATTCTGCCCTGTCTCTACCATTCTACCCTGTCTCTACCATTCTGCCCTGTCTCTACCATTCTGCCCTTTCTCTACCATTCTGCCCTGTCTCTACCATTCTACCCTTTCTCTACCATTCTGCCCTGTCTCTACCATTCTGCCCTGTCTCTACCATTCTACCCTTTCTCTACCATTCTGCCCTGTCTCTACCATTCTACCCTGTCTCTACCATTCTGCCCTGTCTCTACCATTCTACCCTGTCTCTACCATTCTGCCCTGTCTCTACCATTCTACCCTGTCTCTACCATTCTGCCCTGTCTCTACCATTCTGCCCTTTCTCTACCATTCTGCCCTGTCTCTATCATTCTGCCCTGTCTCTACCATTCTGCCCTGTCTCTACCATTCTGCCCTGTCTCTACCATTCTGCCCTGTCTCTACCATACTGCCCTGTCTCTACCATTCTGCCCTTTCTCTACCATTCTGCCCTGTCTCTACCATTCTGCCCTGTCTCTACCATTCTGCCCTGTCTCTACCATTCTGCCCTGTCTCTACCATTCTGCCCTGTCTCTACCATTCTGCCCTGTCTCTACCATTCTGCCCTGTCTCTACCATACTGCCCTGTCTCTACCATTCTGCCCTTTCTCTACCATTCTGCCCTGTCTCTACCATTCTGCCCTGTCTCTACCATTCTGCCCTGTCTCTACCATTCTGCCCTGTCTCTACCATTCTGCCCTGTCTCTACCATTCTGCCCTGTCTCTACCATACTGCCCTGTTTCTACCATACTGCCCTGTCTCTACCATTCTGCCCTGTCTCTACCATTCTGCCCTTTCTCTACCATTCTGCCCTGTCTCTACCATTCTGCCCTGTCTCTACCATTCTGCCCTGTCTCTACCATTCTGCCCTGTCTCTACCATTCTGCCCTTTCTCTACCAATAACTGCCCTGTCTCTACCATTCTGCCCTGTCTCTACCAATAACTGCCCTGTCTCTACCATTCTGCCCTATCTCTACCATTCTGCCCTGTCTCTACCATTCTGCCCTGTCTCTACCATTCTGCCCTGTCTCTACCATTCTGCCCTTTCTCTACCAATAACTGCCCTGTCTCTACCATTCTGCCCTGTCTCTACCAATAACTGCCCTGTCTCTACCAATAACTGCCCTGTCTCTACCATTCTGCCCTGTCTCTACCAATAACTGCAATTTCTCTACTCAGACCGATGCGTCACAGCCCGGATCAGCTGAGCAGCCGCCCACCGCAGCCCAGCAGCCGCCCGGCCCAGCTGAGCGGCCCAAGTCGCATGCCGGCAGGAGTACATTTGCCCATTCGGTGACTGCCTACCAATGCACTATTTCAACATGCTAATATAACTATTTTCTAACATGTGAAACATGTAAAGATAATATAATATTTGAAAACTTATTAATTATAACTAAAATTCGTATGCACATAAAATATAATTATAAAATTTGCAAGTAAATAATATATATAACTAAAATAGCTGGACTTGTGTCTAATGCGATTTATTTGAAACCCTTTGGAGCTGCGATCGAATTATTTTCGCATTTCTACTATTAGTAGCATGTAATGCAAAATTTATAGTTTTTTGCGAAACTTTTATGTGTCATATTTCGAAATATTCTGGTCGGATATATTTTTTTGGAGTGTCATATCTGTGATGTGGCCTGTCGGGTATCCCCTACGATGTGCGTCATTTCTTTGTTTTGGGTCATCACTGATAAGAGAGGGGAGAGGAGGGAGAGGGGAGAGGAGAGAGAAGAGGGAGAGGGGAGAGGAGGGAGAGGGGAGAGGAGGGAGAGGGGAGAGGAGGGAGAGGGGAGAGGAGGGAGAGGGGAGAGGAGAGAGAAGAGGGAGAGGGGAGAGGAGGGAGAGGGGAGAGGAGGGAGAGGGGAGGAGGGAGAGGGAAGATGGGAGAAGAGTTGTAGAAGGGCCAGGGTGAGGCTAGCTATCATACAATACAAAAAGCATTCTATAAATGCTACTCACAAGTAGACAGAATAGACAATCTACAACACGCAGCAAAACTATAAAGTATACATGTATCAGCAAGCTAACCTACCTGCAGTGCTGGCGCCAGGCCTGGCGTTCTCGACAGTCCATCGTCGTAGCCAATCCGATTAGCTGACCGTTTCAATCGTTGAATCTCGTAGACATCGGCCACTCCCATGCTGCCCCGTTCTACAGCGTTGTCCAACGCTCTCTGCAGCTGCTGGTCACTGGACACACCGGTCAGGCCGTACATCTCGCGCAACTGTTCCGCTTCTCTGGCCGCTAAACGGGCGTCCTCTTCGCGTTGTAATCTTCTGGCCATAGCAGCGTCAGATGCTTCCATGGCTGCCATTGCCGCCGCTGCCGCAGCCGCCGCTGAACCGGAACCGGAAGCTCCGCTATCGATATCCCAGCCTCCGCTCATCCCCCGGCCAGCGACTCCAGACCCGGCTGAAGGCATAACAATATGCGATATTCATAGTTGATCTGCCATTCTAGATACTGAACTACCGTTGATCTGCCAATCTAGACACTGAACTACCGTTGATCTGCCATTCTAGACACTGAACTACCGTTGATCTGCCAGTCTATACACTGAACTACCGTTGATCTGCCATTCTATACACTGAATTACCGTTGATCTGCCATTCTAGACACTGAACTACCGTTGATCTGCCAGTCTATACACTGAACTACCGTTGATCTGCCATTCTATACACTGAACTACCGTTGATCTGCCAGTCTATACACTGAACTACCGTTGATCTGCCAGTCTATACACTGAACTACCGTTGATCTGCCATTCTATACACTGAATTACCGTTGATCTGCCATTCTAGACACTGAACTACCGTTGATCTGCCAGTCTATACACTGAACTACCGTTGATCTGCCAGTCTATACACTGAACTATCGTTGATCTGCCAGTCTAGAACTGAATTACCGTTGATCTGCCATTCTAGACACTGAACTTCCACTGATCTAGACACTTGATTTAAACAGTCTTGACACTGAACTACCGCTGATCTAGACACTTGATTTAGACAGTCTAGACACTGAACTACCGCTGATCTAGACACTTGATTTAAACAGTCTTGACACTGAACTACCGCTGATCTAGACACTTGATTTAAACAGTCTTGACACTGAACTACCGCTGATCTAGACACTTGATTTAAACAGTCTTGACACTGAACTACCGCTGATCTAGATACTTGATTTAAACAGTCTTGACACTGAACTACCGCTGATCTAGACACTTGATTTAGACAGTCTTGACACTGAACTACCGCTGATCTAGACACTTGATTTAGACAGTCTAGACACTGAACTACCGCTGATCTAGACACTTGATTTAGACAGTCTAGACACTGAACTACTGCTGATCTAGACACTTGATTTAGACAGTCTAGACACTGAACTACCGCTGATCTAGACACTTGATTTAGACAGTCTAGACACTGAACTACCGCTGATCTAGACACTTGATTTAGACAGTCTAGACACTGAACTACCGCTGATGTAGACACTTGATTTAGACAGTCTAGACACTGAACTACTACTAATAAATCCATATTTACAAGACTTACCTCTGGCATACCCACGACGACCATAGCTATCGCTTGAGGAGGTACCATGGGCTCCTTCGCTTCCCCCATGACTGTTATCACCATCTAATAGCTCATGATTGGAGTAAGAATCAGCAGAATGCGATCCACCAGCAAAGTGAGCATCAACGTGCAGATTGGAACGCTCATCCAGTGGCAGTAGAGCGCCGCAAACTGGGCACTCCATCAAATGCTAACGATTTGTTTAATCAGTCTTGCTCACAGTTGTAGCTATTAACAATTCATGAATACAATTGATAGAGCATAAGACACAAAAAGTCATTTTTTATTACTTAATCCTAATCTTGTTGCCTCTTTGGGACAAATTTTTACACTAATGCATCCAAAATAATTTAGGTTTGCACTTAAAAACTGGCCAAGGGGTCTGTATTGCATGATTAATGCCTATAACTCCCCCATAGATGCTAGAAAATCAGTGTGTTACGCACTCTGTGAGCATATAT
This sequence comes from Macrostomum lignano, assembly GCA_002269645.1. Classification (NCBI taxonomy): domain Eukaryota; kingdom Metazoa; phylum Platyhelminthes; family Macrostomidae; genus Macrostomum; species Macrostomum lignano. The sequence goes on from NIVC01001007.1 coordinate 66,587, forward strand.
GAAGTTGAAAGTATTCCTGCACACAGTATCTACATGCTTGCATGTACCCTTAAACAGGAGCAGCCTTTTGGGTTTTGCAAAATGTTGTTAATGGAATTTCACAAAGTTGCTTAAAACCCTCCTAGGAAAATTTCAATTATATTATTATAATAAATTTCTTGCCCATTGTCTAAAACAAAACAATAAATATATAAACTTTCATTTATTATGACCTATAAGATACTAAAACTAGGCACAATAATACATATACATTAATAACAATTTGTTAGTAATTTATCAAATATTTCATTTTTTAATAATGCAACTATTTTAAATAAACTGATTTTCTATTAGTTTCATGAAACTTGAAGATATTACATCTATAAATTTAGAAACAATTAACATAATTTCTTAATTAATAAATGTGTGTTTTAATCTTATTATAACCTTACAATTATTAAAATAGTTTGCTTGCATAAAATTATTTTTTATAATTATATTATTGTAGTGACTGGCTGCTAACTGTCTATTCAGCAGCACTCTCTAGCTTTTCCTACAAGCACCGTGGCCTGCTGCACAGCAGCTCAGTCCACCTGTCTGAGAGAGAGAGAGAGAGTTACCCTGTGCTGGGCCTAAGTGTTTATTGCCTGATGACTCGTCGCCCAAGCAGGCATGGGCAGCCACACTCAATGTCTTCCCATTCACACTGAGCAGGATGACTCATCACCTGCGCGAGATATAAAGGCTGCCTAGGGGGAGTAAACAGGATAACTCATTAAGCCAAGTTCTATTTTTAGCACAGACAAGCACATGACTGTGCACACTAGTTTTTTGTGGCAGCTGACCTTGAGTCAGGCCACAGCAGCATGACAGGGTTACCTTATTTGGGAGTTGGCCTTGGATCACATATCTCTCGCATGATTCCGAAGTCCAAATAAGGAAGTTTCACACATTCACTGCATGAAGCTCACGTAAGTTTGGGGGTCCACTCAGCTATAAATACAGAGTATCTGGGAGCCATTTTTCCCCAGACCTGCATTTAGGAGCTTACTTGACTGGAGCCATCTCTCTGCTTCCGAGCTCTCCTCTCTCAGGTTTTCAGGTTCAAGCAGCATCTACTAGAATGATCAACTGTCCAAGCAACTTTGTTATTTTATTTCAGGTGATAGATAGACAACTCTGCCAATGCATCGAGTCCGCACACCAAGGTGGCAGCAACCCTACCAAGTCTAAGGCTAACATTTTAGGTCTTTATTGGACAAATCAATAGGTAGTACAAAGGTACTATCTAGCTACTTCTGGAGCAACAAGTTCTATTTCTAGGAACATCTTCAAGAACATTGGGAAAGAGCAACACACTATACTATATAGTTTCATATGTATTTTCATATGTATACTATACTATACAGTTTCATATGTATTTTATATAGTATACAACTAGACTACACAGCATCATATAAAAAATCTTGTTACTATTAAACAAATACTATATAGTATATCCATTTGGATAAAAATATACTTGAAATATTAAATATATAAATATCAATATTATACATTTGCTGCTATTTCCTTAATCAACTAGAAAATATAAAAAATCTTAAAAATGATACTAAAGCCCTATATAGAGGGCAAAGCATTTGCAGTTAGACTGATAACAGAGTCTTAATGATTTAAGTCAAAAAGAGCTGATTTGCTTAATCAGACTAGTTCAAAAGGATAATGAGAATACTTTTACAATTACTAACAATTTTCAATATGTCAAAAGCTTTCCACTTTTGAAAAAAACTAAACAATATAAAAGCAAGGTAGCCTATAGTTTTTAGGCTAATTTATTTCTACAACAATTAAATTAAAAGAAGATAAGAAGCAAGGTGATTGTTTGACTTTATATAGCAAAAAAAAGTTTTATTTTTTTTACAAACTAATTTAATCATTAATATATGCTTGAGAAGCACATAAATTAAAGATTATTAAAAAAACTATATATAAATTATCACTTGCTGTGTATGGTATTCAAAAAACAAATGTATAAATTAAAAACTACAATTTCTTATCCTACATGTTTTGCCTCGCGTCAGGCATTGTCAGGCTCTTAAAATTAGTAACAATTTATTTGTTCATTAATATTTAACAATTAAGACTAAGAATTGGTCAATAAAAGTCAGAAATGTATAAAATATACATTTATGCGACATACAATAAATTGCTACTAATTTTAAGAGCCCAACAATGCCTGACGCGAGGTGAAACATGTCACATAAAAAATTGATAGCGCTCACCTTCTTAATTCTACTTTTTCTTAGACGCGCAACTTTACCACAGTAAAAACTACAATATATTTAGGTCTAGTTTAGCAGAAAAAAAGGCCATTAGTTTTTATCTTTGTTTGAACCTAGCTATAATAGCTAGAACTATTTTTTGAAATATATCTACTTGAAAACATGGTTTTATATATCTAAAAATCACTTTAACTTTATTATTGACTTTATATTGAAATTTCATATTTTACTGCTTTTTTATTAAAAAAAATTTTTGTTCTTTTTTTGTCAAAAGTTTACCAAAGAATTGACATCTTGACTATGCAGCCACTTGCAACTGACAATATTCTTATGCAGTTAAATTTGGATGATAGTCATACATAAGCTTATATTTTTGATTATGCAAATAAATAAAGAATAATTGATTAGCTAAATCTTTGCTATTCTATTAGTATTTTCATTATTATATTTTATCTATATTTTTTTCAAAGGCAGTTTTGCCAATGACGACTTAAGACAACTAAAGGCAAGGAAAAGTCCTAAAAATGTCTGAAGTTAGTAAAGGATAAAAGTGATACCAGAAAGTCCCTTTGGCTAATCTCCTAGCCAAGCTTCCTAGTAAAGCCATTATATCAAGTGATGACAAGAACAGTGCCAATAATATTAATGATAAGAACATGAATTATATAAAGTTTAATAGCTGCCTTTGATTTAATTAAGTTCTAGTTCAATAAAGTATTTAAGTAATTAAGTAATACTAAATACTTGGTTAAGCAATGGTAAGCATACTTGGTAAGCAATGGTTAAATATATTAAGTAATACATACTTAACCATTGCTTAGAAATTGTCTTTAACTAACTTGAATATTAGTCCTTTAGCTTTGTGCCAATTTGGCACATAATATTGCATTTTGTAATTTTTGTATTTTAACAACTTATGTAAAATATATAAACATAAAGCAGTATTATTGAATTCATTTTTTCTAAACATTAATATTTTATATAGTTTCAAAATGTAAGAACAGTTTTGCATATGCTTTTAAGCTCATTTTTGGCTAAGGTAAATGGCTAAAAGGGTTTTTATTCTTGTAATATAAAAAGGGAACTAAAATATACATCTATAGTAATATTGATTATTTAGAATTGCTTTTTAGGCAAAACAAATTGATACTATTGAATCTATTAAGAAATAAAAAAATAGCTTAATTATGGCAAAATAGTGGCGAATAGCAAGATACATTAATCTTGCTAATACCATTGACATTTTTCTACTATTTGTTTAGCAAAATGTTGCTAGTATATAACAATATAACAAAAAGTTAGCCAATGTTCTTGAATTTTGTAGGCCTATGCCTGTATTGCTCCATTTTGGTATAGCAAAAAATTGTTAGGAAAGAGAAATTTTTCCTTTCCCTCTTAATAATTCTATTATTAAGGCCAAAAGCCTTGACATCTAATTAGTATTGTCTATATTCTATTGGGTAAACATGTTTGCAACTTATCCTTAGTCCACCACAATTTACAGTAGAAAGATCAGCTAGCAATTATGCATGTATAAACTTATATACAATATACAAGCAAGGTATCTATGCTTTTTGATGCCTAGTATTTTGGTGTCCTAGATAATATAACTACAAAAATATAGAAAAAGTCCTAATTTAGCAATAAATGCTTTATAAAACTTCATTATTTTAAAAACTAAGGTATTATTCATTTTGTTAAGTTGATCTATTTTTAATTTTTTACTTTTAATTTTAAGACTTGTTTTACTAAAAATTTGTCTCAATTTCTTGAGAAATAAGTAACCATGAATATGTCACTTAAGAAATCAATACTAAAATATATTTATAATACTACATTTTATAAATTTTAATAAAAACTATAGGCCTATATAGCATTATCAATGGATTATATCTGAGTCTAACTAAATATTTAGCATGCATGCTAAGTGCAGCTTTATATTGCAAGAAAAGATTAGGCCCTAGGTCTACAACAAATGTAATTAAATCAAATAGATTTTTTAAAGTTGAAGCAAAATACCAGTTTAATAAAATAGATACTGTTTTTATTAGGAAAATAAAATGTTATTAACTGTCTACCCTAGCACAAAACTCCAATAGGCAGACAAATGGACAACAATTAATGAGCCGCATGAGGCATTTTATCAAAATGCTAGGTACCTGGTACCAAAAGCATGGGCACCAAAAAGCAAACGAAGAGCTTGCGTGCATGGCAGCCGTTCACGTAAGCTCAGAATTGCGTGCACGGCAGAGCTGTATCTTATAGGCCTATACAGTAAGTCATAGCTATTCGAATAATATTCAAATTAACAAAAAAGCAATGAATTAAGATTACATTGGGTGTACATGGTGTATGTGGGATAAAACATAAAACAATATAGTAACAATAACTTTTTAATTAGTTATTGTTTAATTTAAGGGCCCCAGTCCTGGCCATTTACCGGCTGCCGTGCACGCAATTTCAACACTAGATGAACGGCTGCCATACATGCAAATAAAGCACTAGGTAGATAGCCGCCGTGCAGTGCACGCAATTCTGAGCTTACGTGAATGGCTGCCATGCACGCAAGCTCTTCGAAAAGCAAACTACAAGCAAGAAAAAAATTTCTAAGAAGCAAAAATAATTGGCAAATAACTTAGGGCCTAATAACTATAGTAAAGTTTACTTGTTGCTTTATTTATATTAAGCCAAAGGTTAACTGCTAACATTAGCACTAATGATCAAATGATGTATAGGCATAGGGGCCTAGGCCTAAGCCTAAAGCATTAATAAAATACCTGAAAATCAAATGTAATGTTGTTTAACTTTAACTGTGTTGCCAGTCAATCATATCCTAGACCTTCCTTTGATAACTACAGCTAGCATTGACTTTTCAGTTTTCAACATGATTTTTTCTTCCCGTTTCTCAAAATTACTAGCTAAGAAAAGACTTTTTATTTTAAAAATAAAGATTCATTACAATTAAAAGTTGGTTCAATGGGTGCTGGTAAACTCGTCAACTGGCCTAGCTGTATTACTGTATAGGCCTACTGTCAGTGGCGTAGGCAGGGAGGGGATCAGGGGGGATGTATCCCCCCCAAAGAGCCTGACCAAAACTTTTTTGTTGCCTTTTTTCGCTATACATGCTACCATGTGAGCACTTTTACCTTGGTGTATGTGTATCCCCCCATAGAAAATTCACCTTGGTGTATCCCCCCCGTAGGAAATTCACCTTGGTGTATCCCCCCCATAGGAAATTCCTGGCTACGCCCCTGCCTACTGTATAGTAAATTCGTCAGCACTGAATAGTATGTGGACTATGTGCAGCTGTTTCAGTGGACAGACACAGATAAAATAGATTCATAAAACCAATAAACCGAGCCGTGTCATTATAATGCTAATTTTTAGGCACAGGACCTGCCTTTACTGTCGCCAGATCGGCGAATCTCTATCACTGGAATGTCTTTTCGACGGATTGACTGGAAAAGAGACAGTAGCACATACCACCCAGCAGTCTGCCACTGCCATGTACAAATATGATAAAATACGAGATACAAAAAAATTAAAAACAATGAATCCGATAATCTTTCATGTCAACAACAGCAATTCAAGTCTATAGATAGAACCACTTTAGACCCGTTTAGCTTTAGGGGGTCACAATTTGAATTTGAGGGGACGAGGGGACGAGCCTGGGTGCACGAAGGGAGGGGGGGTGGTGGATGTCTAAAAAAAGATGCCTAATTTAAACAACGTTTTCCGTTCTAACGTACATTCTTGCTGATTGATTAAAATAACCAGCAAAAACAAATTAGAAATGCGCTAATGCAAATATTTTATTATACAAAATTATTTGTTTTTAATCTAAGCGATAATTTATATACCGTTTTGATTTTGGTAGCAATTTTAGCGCAGCCCCGCGACGCCGGCTCGAGCGCTAGGCTAGCTCTGGGCCTTTGCACATATTATCCGAATACGTTGATGTCACGTTTCTATCCAAGTGTATTTCTAACACATTCTGAACTTTTTACTCTACCTCGGAGTTTGAGCAAAATCTATTTTAATTTGGAATTTCGCTTTTCGAACTCATAGTATATGATGATTGTTGCGATTTCTAAGTTTAAGAGTGTGATATTTTATGTTCAAAAGTCAGGCAAAAAGCGTGTACTTCTCTTCTTTAAAGAGGATTCGAATAAAATAATGTTTCCTTCTTAATTCTGTACCGTGCCATACTGCTAAATAATTTTTTAACTTTATAAATATTATTTTTAGCATTTGCATTTTTGTAGCAATAATGTTAATTGTCAACTTCAGCTGAAGTTATCTGCTAGCAGATAATTTATGAGCAGTTAAGAATTTATATGGATGTCATCGAACTGGAACTTTTAAAAACAAAAAATACCGTAAAAAATCGAACATACACAGTAAAAATTTTGGCCGACCAGGATAATCTATCAGATATTTTCAAATGAAACAAAGTGTATTTTTACTGATTCAAAAGCATGGAAAAATTAAATAAATTCATACTTTTAAAATTTTTAAAACATTTTAAAAGTTGTTCTTGAATTTTACAATCCTGCGATAGTTTTATATGCGCTATTTTGAATTCAGCGATTCACATTGACATAATTAAGACTATTTACATGTTTTAAGATGCAATTATGTAAAAGAATTAGTAAACTGTCTACATGTATTGTATAACCAATTAACAAGACCCTCGTGCAAGCAAAAAATTTGAAACTAACAAAAAAGCAATTAGCTGAGAACGAAAATTCTAAAGTCCAAAACTCTAAAAAGCAAAATAATTTACTAAACGTTACATAATTGCGGGCTGACTTGTAATCATGATCGCGAGATGCATAACGCGGAAACTTCGAATAATTGAATCGTTTACAGAAAAACCTTAAAGCTGCCTTCGATGTGAATTTGCGTTTCTGCTTTATCTTAAATTCGCATCAAATAGTACTGGCTCTCCGCATTAGATATTTCGATATTGTTCTCATTTTGTTTGTTATATTGCGTAATCTAAATTTAGAAATCAATCGTCCCCTCACGAGTCCCCTCGTCCCCTCAAATTAGAGTGACCCCACTCTAGGATCCCAATCTTAATCAAGTTCAATGTCAATCAGTTTTTCTAATTTTAATTGAACAAAAAACTTAAGTATTTATTTTTTTATACACGTATAAACTAAAAATTTATTGCTTTTGCCTAGGTTTGCACCTCTTACTTTTATACTCTTCGTTATGCTGCACATTAGTTACGCTGTCTGTGCAAACCGTGGTAAACTCGTCAACACAGTTGACGAATAAAAAGTTGATGAGTTTACCCGGATCTGGTCGATAGGCCTAGGATGAAGTTGCCTGCCATTGCGAATAACCAGTGCTGACATAATAACTTACTTATCTGCAGTTTGTCACTGTGGCTTAATGCCGCCCGCCCAGCTGGGCCCGGGTACCAACAAGGAGTGCCTTTTTTGTAGGCTTTGAGAGGATCGCAGGATCGCCTAAATCAAGGACTACATTACACTATATGCTTGTATAACGAAGTGTTCCTTAGTTGTCCATGGCCTGAGTTTTATATTTTGATCTCTGTTGGTGCAGTCTTTTGCTGAGCAAGTCTGCAAGGTCGCTTTCTGGCAGGTATTGGGAACGAAGGTAGTTAGCTGACTTGTTGCCTGGTATTTCAGGGTTTCAGTGAAAGCCGTCCAGATAGTGTTCCCGGACTTTTCTATTTCACGTACAGGATGTTTTTTATTTTGGGCAAGAGGACTGCAACCAAAAGTCCAGGCCGGCTCCTGAAGCATACATGACAATGCCCGGCCTTTTCGAAGTTCACCACAGCGCCACTGTTGCAGTCGAGGCCACGATGCAGTGGTGCAGGAATGTCCACACCCAGGAGTCCGCGGGTGGCATGGTCCGCGCAGCTGCCTGCTGACTCCTCCGGGCCACCGTGCCACTTGGCCTGTAAAATATACAGCGAGTGGTCATATCGTGTAGCATGACATTCAAATCGTAGTCGACTGCTTCCATGAGCTCGCCGATATATGTATGTTGAAATGAGGTAAGCCTTCAAGCGTTGCACATCAATACTTCCATCGCTTCCTTTAGAGACGAGCTGGTTGGACTCAAGCAGTTGCTGTATTATTCTGGCATTAGCAGCGATCCACTGTCCAGTGCAGATACTGTTGAGCTTGGGTACACCGCTCCTCGCTGCGCCCCGGTCGCGATCATGCATCAGTCAAGCAATCTGCTCCCGTCTACCATCCTTGAAGTTTGCGATCAGCAGATCGAGGGTGTCGAGCCGGCCGCGTCTCCGCTGAAAGCGAGCCAAAAAGCGCCGAAATCGGGTCGACATCTCCAGCTGTGGCGGCGGCATGCAGACCGATTTCCTGACGGGGTTGCACCTCTCGCTTCTTTAGTTCGACGAAGTCGCTGTCAAGTCGGCTCTCTTGAGAAATGTTGGCAGCGTCAATATTCTCTGATTCTTCCTCGTTCAGCAGCTGACTTATCGCTGCATCTGCTCCTTCTCCTTCTGTATCGTCAGAGGCTTCGGCGTTGTCTGGTTGTGGTGGAGCAGCTTGAAGCCGCTCAATAAGCTCTTGTTTGTTTCCCAAAACCGGTAGGCCATTGTCTCTTAGACATGCAGCGTGCAGTTGGGCTACTGTTAACGGCCGGGTCCAAATCAAATATGACGGCAGATGAAAAAGGGCCTGTCAACTTAAGCTCATATTCAAGTGGTGCCCGAGTAACCTATGTACACAAATGATACGTTATTCTGCTCCCAGTGACACCAGAAAGCTGGGTTTGGCAAAAAGTTATAAAAATTGGACCTGTAATAGAAGAGAACAAGCAAGGGGACAATTAGGGACTATTATGAAAACTTAAGCTCATAAGGTGTGTGGAGTCTAGCTCCAAATGAATAAGAATAAGATTGTGCACGAGTGTGTGAGCCTCGCAGGCCAGCTCGATCTTGGTTCGTAGCTTCTTGCTGAGGCGCCAGGCCCCGGGGTTCTTTATTTATTTCTCTGCTTCCCAGCTTGGGGGAATGCAACCGGCAGGCCTATGCTTGTTGGGGGTGCGGGGTGCAGACAGACAGACTTGTGCATAGGACTTGGGCGTGCATTGGCCGTACAGTGATGACTGTAACGGCTAGACAGAGACATGTGCCTGGTGGGACTGAGGAGTGCGAGTAACATAGACAGACACTACAAGGTGGAGACCCAGCAGCGACTTCTGATGGAGGAGAAGCTCGCGTTGAGGAATATTGTCTTCGCGGTGGAGATCGCAAAGTCGGAAACTGAGCAGTGGATGGAGATCGACCAGTGCACGCAATGCAAACGGAAGATGAGGAAGCAGCAACGGGTGGATTTCGCAAGTCTGCGTAAGCCTGCTGGTCAATGACCAGCTCCTCAACATACAGCTGGACACCGGTGCCTGCGTCAGCCTCGTATAATACCGGAGTCGATGTGGAAGCAGCTCGGCCGACCTCCGCTGACACCAAAACGCCTGGATGGGCGAACCGATACAAGTCAAGGGAACAGCCGAGATCAGGGTCAGCGACGGCGGAAGACAGTATGATGAGCTGCCGTTGGTGGCCACTATTCAGACCGGAGCCTGCCGATTGCTTGGACGCAATTGGATAGAACAGTGCGACTCAACTGTACTCAGTTGTTTACCAACCATATCAGCCAGGCGCCGGCGCAGAACAGCGGGCCTCTTGACCAGTATTCTTCAAGGCTAGATCCGTGCAGCCATTCGCGATGCGGGACAATTAGCTAGAGCTCGAGCTCCAGGACATGCTCAACAAAGGTATCATCCGGACGAAGTCAAGAAGGTGCCACAGAAGGTGGAAGCAATAGTCAACAGCTCAAAGCCAGCGACAGTATCAGAGCTGCGATCATTCTAGGGCCTCGCAAACTACTATGCCCGACATTTCAAGGACTTCTCCACGATCGCTGCTCTTCTGTATCAACTGTGGAGGAAGGAGACGGACTGGCAAAGGGCTGAGACGGAGTTCCAAGCCTGTGAAGATGTGAAGCGAGAACTGAGTTCGGATAGCGTGCTGACGCACTTCAACGAGAAGCTTCCAGTGGTTGGAGCTCGTAGTAGCGGATGCTTCATCAGTCGGCATCGGCGCGGTGCTGTCCCACACGATGGATGACGGCTCGGAACGGCGGTGACTGCAAGGATGCTGTCAGCAGCGGAGCGAAATTACTCGAAAATCGAGGAGGCCCTCGAAATCGTGTTCGCTATCAAGAGACTCCCAGTACCTGTTCGGCCAGAGATAACTACGAATCATCAGCTATTGGCGACGATTTTCGTACCGAAGAAGCATCTCACCGACAGCATCTGGGGAGCTCACGTACTGTTTCCAAAAGCGGAGCTCTGCGCGAGCTGCACGTGTAACACTTCGGCATGTCCCGGATGAATTTCGCCTGAACCCAGGCCAGGAATGGATGCTGACATCGAGTCGGTGACTCTCAATACGTTAAGCTGCATCCGGTTCTGACTCCGGGTTTGGCCAGACTAGCCCTGGGACCCCCATCCACGTCGATTTGGCCAAACTGGTCCGAGGCCGCCAGTTTCTCCTCGTAATCGAAGCGCACTAAAAGTGGCGCACGTGGATGTTGCGTAAGCTGCGAGCGTTTTTCGCACAATTGGGACTGCCGAGAGAACTCGTATCGGACAATGGGCTAGCATTAATCAGCCAGGGGTTTAGCGATTTCTGCATAGCAAATAGAATTCGCCAGACCAACGGACTGGTGGAACGGCTGGTGAAGTCGTTCAAGATGGCCATGGAGCTAGGCATCACGGAGCAACTGGCTGCTGGGCTACCGAGCTAACCCGCACTTAACGACCGCCGGACACCAACGGAGCTCTTTCTGAAACGGCAGCTCCGGACTCGAATGGATCAGCCCGGGATCGCGTACTGCGAGAACAATCGGCCCAGAAGCGACAGCTGAACGACCGGCGGGCGCGAGAGCTGCCGGAGGAGCCGTAATCGGCGACCTGAGCCAGTGACTATCGGTCTAATGCGGCGGCAAACCGGTAAAAGTTCTCGAGCACATTTGGCCGCTGAGCTTCCGAGTCGAAACGAGCGACAGCCTGACCTGGCGTCGTTATGCCGTCCAACTGCGGGGCTGACGAGCCGAGAGCGACAAACCAGACGGTCCGGCAGCCGAGACCAAGTCAGTTGAGGCTGCGGACTCGACCGGGACCGGAGCGGAGCACTCAGGGCCGGAGCCACAAGGTGCATCCTGCGGACTGACGTATGCACGCCTGCGACAGCCACCTGAGAAGCTGCACCTACTTGAAAGTAGGGAGCTGTGATTATAGGAAAAGGACTTCTTCTGACAGAAGAAAAGTGTCCTGACTTATGGGGTTGGGACCGCGTGGTAGGGGCTGCGGCTTGTCTAGTTAGCCTATAGTTCGAAGTACCGTGTTGCAATGCATATGTGCGCGCGGGGCGCTCCTCTCGCGCGGTGTGGTTCGATATGACAGCCACCTAAGTCCCGGAAATGAAACAAAAATAATAATGAAATAAAAAACAGTATGAAAATAAAACTGTCACTAAACAGCTATATAAAATATAGTAGATTAACATATGCTGTGCATGCTCGATTAAAAGAATTGTAATCTTCCCTGTCCTAGTCGATCAAATGCAATCATTGATTATAATATAAAAAATGATTACTCTCCTATCTCCGCAGTGTATTTCTTCCAGTAAATTGGCCTCCAAAATGGCACGATCTTTGATCGAGTTTTATACGTCTTGTTATGCTTCAGTTACGTGGTCCTTTTGCAAACTTAACGCATCAAAAGCGGCTCATTTAATGCTATAAATTCACCATGCAGCTAGCTAAGGGTCACGATATCAAGGGATGGCTCTATACATATACACTGTAAAACCATAGCGCTATATAGAAGAGTTTGCAGTCGCATTTTACATATGACTGTTATATGTATGGCCCAAGCCCCAAGGACCACTATGTAGCACGTCTCAAGCAACTTAAGCCTTACAACAGGAATTTATAATGGAATAATAGCTATATGTAGCTACATGTACCATGTACATGTACATATCGAGCTTATGGACCTGTAACTCAGCTACTACTCCTCGCCACCACGCATGTATTCAACCTTTTGGGTGACCAGTGACAGGAGTGGAAAGCCAAAGTATCAAGTGATTAATTTCTATGCTCCAAGGCCTGGTAAGGGCTTAAGGCTTAAGAAAGCGGAACCCTACATTGATGTACATCGAGTCATGCATGTACATGACTTGTACTACAGACGTGTGTAAATTTAATGTTGACGAAAGCAGCCAATCTAAATCATGGCATTCTTTTTCGGTTGCATTCTTACAGCCGAAACCATGTGCTGTGTTATGCAGCACTGATATATTGGAAATATAACACTTGGCATATACTAGGAAAAAGGTTACGGACAAAAAAATTGTATACTGTACAACTTGTAGCGGATAAAAATTTTTAAGCAGAGCATTATGTTTATTTAGTAATCTATCAACTAATAACTTTGCATTTAGGTTTAAGACATGTGGTAAGAAAATAGATAACGTATTTGTTTTATTATTTTTAATTTAAATCAAAAAATCCACGGGATTTTCGGAATAATATTATTTTTGTGGCCAGTATGGGGCTGGGCTTACTACTTACTACTCGACAAATTTGGTGGATATTCAGCTCGTTTGTAAAATTCAAACTCCAAATCAGTCACTATTTGATATGCAGAAAATTTTTAAATGTTTGCATGAATATTTATTGGGAAACTTACATTGAACAAAACAAATGTATAGGCGATAGGCCTAAGGGAAGTAACTTTATTCAAGCACCAACGGTCCAACGCAATGTCAGTTTATATGAAATATGTGACTCTTCCATAAATAGCTAGGCCTAAATAGCTTCATAATAGAACTTTTTCTACAGCATGTGTCATATTGTCACAATATGCAGTCTAGCATTGAATTGTCTGGCTTCTATATATTAATATATTATTTAAATTTAATATTTATCTTTGTTATGATCTAAATCCTAAATAAATATATAATGAATCTTAAATTTTATAAATTTTAAATAGTAAATACTAAATATATAAATTAAATAATAGTTAATAGTCACAATTAACTAGGCCTATTAACTATTAACTACTAACTATTAATACTATTATCTATTATTTCTTAATAGTATTAACTATTAATTTTAGTTAACTATAATTGCATAGCCTCACTATAATTAATCCATAGTCTATTCTGGATTATATTGGATGCATGCTAGAATGTATACCAAGGAGTTTTTTGTTTGGCAGTTGTTATTTGTCTGATGACTAGACAAATAGCCTTTTTGCTATTTGTCCAGTTAAATTGCTAACACAAGTATCTTATTTGTTTCGTGATGAATATTCTAGATTTTTAAGACCTATTCTCATATACTAATTATGATTAATATTTTCTTGTATACTAGAGTGTTAAGCAAAGCAGTATATTATTCAATTTGACATAATTTGGTATATTAGACACACACTAGTATAACAATATAATAATCAAGATATGAGTAAGAAGTCTTTGAAATCTAGGAATATTTACCCTTGTGGTTTTTATGAACTAGATATTTTAGCATTATCAATTTAACTGGACAAATAACAATTGCCTTTTTGTTTGCATGCCTATTGCATGCTATGCTTACTAACTATATGCCATACATGCCAATAACAATAATTTACAATAAGCCTATAAACAAAAGCAGAAAATTTATTTAAATGTTGCATCTCAAAAATGCATAACAAAAAACAAAGCTTTAATTTTTTTAAATATTATAACTATCCATTTAAGTAAAAGTGTTATATTCGTGATGAATATTCTAGATTATAACTATAACTATAACTAATTCTAGATTATAATTATAACTATCCATTTAAGCAAAAGTGTTATATTATATTAGGCTTTTTAGTACAAAAATATTTTTCTCTTTTCTAGTAAAAATAAACAAGATAAAATAGATTTAGGAGTATTTTCAAACTTAACAAGATTATTGTATTATGATCTAATGATCATTATACATCTAGGCCCTACCTACCATATTCTAGACCATAAAGCTAGCCTATTCTATAGCATAGCTATGCCACCATGCCATATATCCAAATACACATTAATTTTGAAAATTAACTTTGTGAAAAAAGCAAAAAACACTTTTAAAAATCTATTTTGGCCTTGCTATATTTCTAATAAAAGGTTAGCAATCTGGTTTAAAAAAACCACTATAATCTCTGCTTGTAATAAATTGCTATGTATTGTAGGGGTAGGTGATATATATTTTGTATTCAATGCCAATAAAGCCTCCATATTTTAGGGGTATAATTTAATTTAATGATTCCCAAAATAAAGGGGGTTAAGCTTAGGCTGAGTATACATAGAAGTTATAGTGTAAATAGATAGATAGGACTATATTGATATTCAATTGGTTATATTATTGGCACCTTTCAATAGGCAACCCTGTTTATTAGCTAGGCAAGGAAATTCAATGAATAAATTTGTGAGCATCTTTAGCATGCAACAAACTTATATTCAATACTTCAATGCTTTAAATTGGGAATTTCAAATGCTAACTGTTCCTTAAGATTTAAAATTTTAGAGAAAAGACTTATATTGCTAAAAAGATCTTGGAACTAGTGTTCTGCCCTAAAGAAGGTCCATGTCCCATAGCCGTAGCTGTTGGCAAAACTATGGCTTATTCTAATTCTCCATATTCCTTAGCCATAGAGACCCCAATATTATTATATTCCTGCAGTTCCCATAGCTGTAGCTATAGTTTTAATAAAAATCTAGGAAACAAAATATTTTGAACCAAGAAGATAACCTAGTGCTTAAAAAACTGCAAATTAAAATAGAAAATAAAACAAACACTCAATTGCCTTTGTAAGATTCATATTTTATCTTTTTACAAAGAGTAACAATATTTAATCACTACTAAAAGTACTACTGCTAAAATTTTTCACATTCATAAAAGTTAAAGTAATAGTTTGTTATTAATGTTTTATTGTACTCTATTAGGTATAATTTATAAGTTTCTAAGTCTATAATGCATCTTCCAAAGTATCTTTGTTTTATTTTACCTGTTTCTAATATTTTTTTTATTTTTTTAAATTAATAACTTTGGCTACAGAAATCTATGGAATATGACAACAACTACCATATTTCCATAGTTGTAGCCATAAGAGCAGCTATCCACCATAGGCATATCTGTAGTTGCCATAGGCACCTATTTCACCATATTTGCTATAGGATCCCATAGCTATAGCTAAGTTCCATGCTTTTAATTTCTGACATGTGTGCTGAGTTCAATGAAAAAAACCCATGTTGGGGTTGGTAGCAATAGGCTCAGTGTACATAGCAGAGTACAGTGTTTTAGAATTACTTTATTTGTAGCCTTTACTGCACCCCATTGGAAAGGCTATAGATAAAATTGAAATAAAAGAATGTTAAAAAAGGTTAAACCTAATCCTAACCACTGATGCCTCTACCTTGAATATTTTAAATTGATTAATTGATGGATTTCTGTTTCTTTAAGCGGATTTTAAATGATATCTGTTCATTGGGAAGGATTTTAATGGATATCTATTTCACAGAAAAGATTTTGATGGATTTGTGTTTCATTGAAAGGATGAAGGAGTGAAATGAATAGAAATAAAAGAAATAAAAAATAAAAAAGAGGAACATAAAAAAGAGAAGTAAAGAAAGGGAACAGAGAACAGAAAAGGTGAATAGAGGTAAGAGAAAAGATAGATGAGAGTTGAGAGGAGAAAAGAGAAGGGAGAAGGGAGAGGAGAGGAGAAATGAGAGAAAAGAGGGGAGACAGGAGATAATAGAGAGAACAGAGGAAAGATGAGAGAAAAGAAGGGTAGAGAGAATTTAGATGAGCAATTACTACAAAGAAAAAAAGAAACGAGAAGAGAGAAGAAGGACAGAGTAGAGGAGAAATAATAAATCAAAAATGAGAGATGAGAGATAGGAGAGGTGAGAAGGAAGAGGAAAGAGAGGAGAATAGAAATCAGAGAGAAGAGAGATGAGAGGAAAGATAAGAAAGTGCAAGTAAAAAGGAGAAAATAGAGAGAGGGAGAGAGAGAGAGAGAGAGGAGGGCGCCTCCAATCTCGGGCACTGACACGGTAGAAAGTCAGAAAGGACTGAAAAAAGTCAATTTAAATTGAGTAGCCGATATTTCAAAATCAAATTTCTTCGTCAGGGCTGCAAGCGAGTGAAGTTTATTTGGCGCGAATTGCCGTCAATATATAAAGGCGATATCGCCAGGGAGAGACGATCGATAAATTGATGTGCTCAAGCACTTAAAACAGTACGCATGGTCAGTACATTAAAACGAGTCCGAGACTATGAGAAAAGCGGGGGTGGCTAAAACTGTACAATTGGGCCTAGACGACCTTTAAGTGTAGAATAAAAATTGCAAAAATAAATGGCGAAATAAATAGGTAAGGTAAATAAAAATAATTATTAAATGCTCAGAGCAAAAATGCAGGTGCACCGTACACAGTGTCAGAAAATGAATAAAAAGCAGAAAATAAATAATCTGAATAAATCGAAATAAAGTCAATGAAAAATCACAGAGGGGAAAATAGCAGTAAAGGAGCCTTTGTACAGCTGATCTCAATTGGCAGAAGCTGGTTCGAGCTGGCTGTGGCAGAGTAGATCCCGAAGGCTCCTCCCTTTAGTGAAGGCCGGCAGTACAGGGGCATCGCAGTGCTGTGCCACGCCGTCCCTCACCTTGGCAACCAGGGTGTCTGACCCAGCGCAGTGCGGCACAATCAGTGGGATCGCCGGATTGTGCAGCACCCCAGCCAGCTCGTTGGCGCCATGTGGGACCAGAGTTTTCAGGACCGCGATGAGTTTGGCCTCCTGGCGTTGACGTCGTTCATTGGCCTTGGGTCCAGAGCCGTCCCGCGTCCACACTCCGGTGAAGGCAAAGTCCTCGAGACTATGGCCATCGTTGCTGAAGTGGCGGGCCACCGGAGTGTCGCGTGCGTGCCTGATGTCGCCGACGTGCGCTAGCATGCGGGCCCGGATGCTGTTGACCGTCTCGCCGACGTAGACCGTGCAGCTGCTGCAGCTGAGAGAGAGAGATAGAGAGAGAGAGAGAGATAGAGAGAGAGAGAGGGAGAGAATGAAGAGAGTAGAGATGAGAGCACAGAGAGGAGAGAGGAGAAGTAGACAAGAAAAGAGAGGAAAAGAAGGAAGAGGAGAAAGGAGAGAGGACAGAGATGATAAGAGAGAGAAAAGAGTAGAGAGAGGAAAGAGGAAAAAGTAGAAAGGAGAGAGAAGAGAAATGATAGAGCAGGAGAGATGAGAAGAGAGGTGAGAGGAAAGATAGAGTAGAAATCATTGCTCAGAGAGACGAGAGATAAGATGATAGATGAGACTAGAGATGAGAGGAGAGATGAGAGAGTAAAGAAGAGAGAGGAAAGAAGAGAGAGGAGATAGGAGAGTCTTAATCTGGACAATTGCAGTTAATTTTTGCAAACTGGGAAAACAAGATATGATATTTGAGGTTTATAGAGGAGTTGGAGAGGATTTGGAAGATGGAATTCGGGTCAAAGGATTCAGCTGATGGATTTCAAGGAATGGGATTCTGACTATAATAATCCAAATATTAGATTCTGGTTATAATAATAAGTAACTTGTTTATTTTTATAGAGATTTATTCATTTTTTAAATGTTCAAAATTTGCTGTTATTTTTTATTAACAAACTCATTAAGACTCATTATCTCCTATAGTATACTGTGTATTTTTGAATGACTGGTAGTATTGTATCTATTAGTATCAAATCTAAAGAGAGACCGGCATTGTTGACATAAATCCAACTTCGATATTTCACCTGGCTGTGTGACTTACTTTTTGACCAAAAAATACGACTTTCCTATGAAAGAAACCTGGAAGCAAAAATTTTTACCCAAAAGTAATTTTGGGTAAACGGCAGGAGTAACTGACGGCATGTGTACTATTAAGTTTAAATGCATCGTCATCTAATTAGTACTACGTTTGTATTTTTGAGTCAGTGTTTTTGTGACTGACCTGGCCAGACCTCTTGCCACCCGGCCAAATTGGCTAGGTTGGCCGGGTGTTGGGTATGTATGATAGTTGACCCTAATAAGTTTTGATGCCAAAAGTACAAAGATATCTAATTATGTTCTATCTTATCTACTAAAAATGAGTTGTTTGTTTGTATGCAATCGATTAGAGAAAAAATGGCTGGACCGATTTTCTTCGAACTTGCACTGTTCGATCAGAAATTTTCCTGGGACGGTACATGCATCTTGGCTAAGAAATTGCTCCATGTTAAAGCGATTAAATATTCGAAAAACATGCTTTTTTGCAAAGGTCAAGCAAACTTTTCGACTTGAAATGCATTGTAAGAATGCTAGAGAAAAAACTGACTGGTTGAATTCTGATTCTGAAATAGATTACATCATAACTGAATTGTAACTCCGACTTGAATTGCGTCACAGTATTGAAAATGCAGTGTGGAAGCGTAGCACTGCAGACTTGATTTAGATTGCGCAACAATATTGTTAACTGATACTGACTGACTGAGAAATTAATTATGTAATAACTGCCTCGTGTGATTTACTCTATGCTTAGAGTTTTGAAACTTATAATTATAAGTGCTGAATTCATGTTATCAAAACGATGAGAGCTAGCCTAGAGGTAAACAGACTGAACTGCTAAATGCAGAAACGATGGTTCGAATTTTTAGAAAGTAGAGTTTTTTTAATTAAAGCTCTTTAACGCCAAGAAAACTAAAAAAATCATAAAAGCGTCATGTAAAAAATCATAGAAGCGTCATGTAAAAAATCGTGGAAGTGTCATGTAAAAAATTGTGGAAGCATCATGTAAAAAGCATAGAAGCGTCATGTAAAAAATCATAGAAGCGTCATATAAACAATCATGGAAGCGTCATGTAAACAATCATAGAAGCATCGTGTAAACAATCATAGAAGCGTCATGTAAACAATCATAGAAGCGTCATGCAAACAATCATAGAAGCGTCATGTAAACAATCATAGAAGCGTCATGTAAACAATCATAAAAGCATCGTGTAAACAATCATAGAAGCATCATGTAAAATATTGTAAGAGCGTAATATAAAAATCATAGAAGCGTCATTTAAAAAATCATAGAGGCGTCATATAAAAATCAAAAAAACGTCATGTAAAAAATCATAGAAGCGTCATGTAAAAATCATAGAGGTGTCATGTAAAAATCATTGAAGCGTCCTGCAGAAATCGTAGAAGCGTCATGAAATAATCATAGAAGCGTCATGTAAAAAATCATAGAAGCGTCATGTAAAAAATCATAGAAGCGTCATGTAAAAAATCATAGAAGCATCGTGTAAACAATCATAGAAGCGTCATGTAAAAAATCATAGAAGCGTCATGTAAAAAATCATAGAAGCGTCATATAAACAATCATAGAAGCGTCATGTAAACAATCATAGAAGCGTCATGTAAAAATCATAGAAGCGTCATGTAAAAATCATAGAAGCGTCATGTAAAAAATCATAGAAGCATCATGTAAAAAATCATAGAAGCATCGTGTAAACAATCATAGAAGCGTCATGTAAAAATCATAGAAGCGTCATGTAAAAAATCATAGAAGCGTCATCTAAAACATCATAAAAGCGTCATGTAAAAAATCGTAGAAGCGTCATTTAAAAAATCATAGAAGTGTCATGTAAAAAATCGTGGAAGCATCATGTAAAAAGCATAGAAGCGTCATGTAAAAAATCATAGAAGCGTCATGTAAACAATCATAGAAGCGTCATGTAAAAAATCGTGGAAGCATCATGTAAAAAGCATAGAAGTGTCATGTAAAAAATCATAGAAGCGTCATGTAGACAATCATAAAAGCGTCATGCAAACAATCATAGAAGCGTCATGTAAACAATCATAGAAGCTTCTTGTAAAAAATCGTAGAAGCGTCATGAAAAAATCATTAAAGCGTCATGTAAAAATCATAGAAGAGTCATGTAAAAAATCGTAAGAGCGTAATATAAAAATCATAGAAGCATCATTTAAAAAATCATAGAGGCGTCATATAAAAATCAAAAAAACGTCATTTAAAAATCATAGAAGTGTCATGTAAACAATCATAGAAGCGTCATGTAAACAATCATAGAAGCGTCATGTAAAAAATCATAGAAGCGTCATGTAAACAATCATGGAAGCGTCATGTAAACAATCATAGAAGCGTAATGTAAAAATCATAGTAGCGTCATGTAAAAAATCATAGAAGCGTCATGTAAAAAGCATAGAAGCGTCATATAAACAATCATAGAAGCGTCATGCAAACAATCATAGAAGCGTCATGTAAAAATCATAGAAGCGTCATGTAAAAATCATTGAAGCGTCCTGCAGAAATCGTAGAAGCGTCATGAAATAATCATAGAAGCGTCATGTAAAAAATCATAGAAGCGTCATGTAAAAAATCATAGAAGCATCGTGTAAACAATCATAGAAGCGTCATGTAAACAATCATAGAAGCGTCATGTAAAAAATCATAGAAGCGTCATATAAACAATCATAGAAGCGTCATGTAAACAATCATAGAAGCGTCATGTCAAAATCATAGAAGCATCATGTAAAAATCATAGAAGCGTCATGTAAAAAATCATAGAAGCGTCATGAAAAAAATCATAGAAGCATCGTGTAAACAATCATAGAAGCGTCATGTAAAAAATCATAGAAGCGTCATATAAACAATCATAGAAGCGTCATGTAAACAATCATAGAAGCGCCATGTAAACAATCATAGAAGCGCCATGTAAAAATCATAGAAGAGTCATGTAAAAAATCATAGAAGCGTCATGTAAACAATCATAGAAGCGTCATGTAAAAATCATAAAAGCGTTATGTAAACAATCATAGAAGCGTCATTTAAAAAATCATAGAAGCGTCATTTTAAAAATCATAGAAGCGTCATATAAACAATCATAGAAGCGTCATGTAAACAATCATAGAAGCGTCATGAAAAAAATCATAGAAGCGTCATGTTAAAATCATAGAAGTGTCATGAAAAAATCATAGAAGCGTCATTTAAAAACTAATGAAAGTGTCATTTATAAAATTAAGAAGCATCATAGTAGAATAAAAGAAGCGTCATGTCAGACATGAAAGGTGTCATGGAAAAATTAAATGCAGCTATAATGCTGTGCTGGGGAGAAAAACTGAGACGTCAAGGCTCTCAGAGAATAACTGAGATTACGGGGGGGGGGGGTTTCTGAGATGTCAAAGCAAAAGTCAGAAGCTAATTCAAAGTTCATGTACTTTACTCAATTTTTTTTATTGCATTCTTTGTTGGCTCGCCACGGGAGGCGCTGATAGAAGAAGAGTCATGTAAAAAATAAAAGTAGCACTATATATACATAAAAGAAAAGTCATGTCGAAGTTAAAATATTCATTTGGGAATTGCTACGATGTCAAAGCTAGGTGGAAATCGTTATAGTGCTGTGATTCTTAAAGAAGGAATCACTAAAATGTCAAGGCTTAGGGGAGAAGAATTGCTGAGATTTCAAGGCTTTATGTTGGGTTAAAGTTAGGTTTAGGTCAGGTGTGGGTTGAGGGTTATATTTTATCGGGTTTCAAGGTTAACAGGGGATTTTTTAGATTTCAAGGTTTATGGGCGCCATCGCTGACATGTTAAGGCTTACGGGGGGAATAGCTGAGATGTCAAGGCTCACGGGGGTATAAATGAGATTTCAAGGCTAAAGTCAGAAGCTACATGTAGTTTATTGAAAACTTTTTATTACATTATTTGATGCCTCCTCAGGGGAGGGATCGCTGATTAAAAAAGCGTAATGTAAAAAATAAAAGAAGCTTCATGTCGAAGTTAAGATATTCATTTGGGAATCCCTACGATGTCGAGGCTTGCAGGGAATCGCTATAATGCTGTAGTAGTGCTATAATGACTCTTAGAGAGAATTACTGAAATTTCAATGCTTTAGGGTTAGGTTAGGGTTAGGGTTAGAAGGTTGACAGATATTTTTAGATTTCCAAGGCTTATTGGGGGCATGGCTGAGATGTCAAGGGGGGAAGTTGATATGTTAAAGCTTGTGGGGGGGAATTACTGACATGTCAAGGCTTACAAGGTTTGATAGGAGATTTTTTAAGATTTCAAGGATACATGTAGCTTATTAAAAAAACGTGTATTGCATTTCTTTGGCTCCCCAACGGGGGGCGTAGATTGCTAGTTTTATCTAATCATAGTTGTCGTCGCTATGTAAAGTAACACAAAGTCTTAGATAACTCCAAGATTTAATAATTAACAAAAAAATAAATGCTGTAAATTTTCATGCAAAATGACTGACGTTCAGACAAATGGTGGCGGCCACAATGCCAAGTTCCGCCAGCAGCCGTCCTCTGCATCCGGACGGAACCGGAAACCCGGCGGTCACCAGCAGCAGCAGCAACAGCAGAATGCTGCCGCCGCTGTTCCGCCCGGCTTGGAAGGCGTCGACTCCGAGCTTAGACGCAAAGTCACCCAGCTGATGGAGATCAGCGGCTGCGACGCGGAATTAGCAGCCATTGCTTTGCACGACGCGGATGAGGATGTGGAGAAGGCGGCCGAACAGCTGCTCGAACAGCTTGAACAGCAAATTCTTCGCTCTGCTGGCGCCAGCGGCGAGGTTGGCGGCGGCGGTCAGGGGACTGGCGCAGCCCTGCCTGGTCCTGCCGCCGATTCCGTCGTGTCGGGCTGGACGGTCAAGCCAAAGAAAAAGGCCAAGGGTCAGCAGCAGCAGACGTCGGAGCTTCGATTCGACGAGCAGCAGCAAGCGGGATCTGCTTCTGCTTTTGGCAGCGGTGGCGCAGCCTCGTCTAAAGGTGCAGCTGGCGGTGGTGACAGATCCTCGAATCGACGTCAGCAGCAGCGTTCGGATCGAAGGACGCGCGGTGGTGCAGGGGTCAGCGCTGGACGTCGCGACGGCCCCTCTGCCGCAGCGGACGATCCGTCGTCGGCTTCGGCTGGTGCCGCCAGTGAGGACCGAGCAACACAGCGGCCGCCGAAATCCCAACGCGGAGGTGCTCGAGGCGGCGGTCGTCGCAGTGGCGCCTCGCGCGACCAGCAGCAACCGTCTCAGCGAGATGGCGATGTCGCCGCATCTGCCGAGGCGTCGAACGCGACTCGCGAGGTCCCTTGGGAGCCGGAGTCGGACGCCTGGAATGGAGAACCCAAGATCTTCACCAATTCTAGCCTGGCTGATAGGTGCGCTTTTATGCTGATTAATCGCTTCAGCTAGGCTTAATCCACCACCAGCCTTCCAGATCCTCAGTTGCTGGGCCAGCCCACAAAATCTAAAATAGCTAGATAGGCCACTCAGACACATATACTTAGTAAAACAGCTTTCTACTTTCAGTTCAGTAGCAAAGAAGAATACAGAAGCTATTTTATAAAAATAAAGGCAGCTGAAATTACTTTGATAAGTTTTGAAGCCCAAGCTTACAGGCGTAAGCAACTTACTATTTGGTTCAGCAATAATGTACATTGGCCAGTCCACTGAAATGTACATGGCAGCTTTAGGCTGAAATTCCGAGAAAGGCAATAAAAAATGGGGCGGGGTGTAGTGTGAAAAGGCGCGGCTGGAGGGTTTAAGCTTGGGAGAGCCAATAAATAAACCTTGACTTTAAAAATACATTAAAATGCACTGTTTAACTTACTACTGAACTGAAAGAAGCTTACCCGCAAATTTTCTGAGTGGCCATCTAGTTATTCTAGTATCTGTGGGCCAGCCTCCCAGATCCTCAGTTGCTGGACCAGCCTCCCAGATTCTCAGTTGCTGAGCCACCACTAGCCTGCCAGATGTGAGCCCTATCTTTTATCGGCAGATAAGAACTTCTAGAAAAGCTTCCTTAGCATTTTGGGGGTAATATTTGGGCCCAAGCATTATTTTGAAACCTAATTCGCAACACATTCAAACACATTTTCGCACTTCAGTAAAGCAGCAAATGACAGCTCATCGAACGCCCAGCCCGACGCTGCAACTCATCCTGCCGATGCCTCTGACTCGGAGTCTGGTCAGCAATCGCAGCTGTATCCGCAAGCACCCGTTAGTAGCTATAGCAACAGTTTGGCCGCCTACAACAAATTGGCAACTGAAGAGCTTAAAAGCACATTGAGGGTGAGTTTTGCTTTGTTTTTCCACTGTTTGTTATCTGATTGGTCAGGAGAAGTTTGGGTGTATCTTGTTGCTTTCTGATTGGTCAGGAGAAGTTTGGGTGTAGCTTGTTGCTTTCTGATTGGTCAGGAGAAGTTTGGGTGTATCTTGTTGCTTTCTGATTGGTCAGGAGAAGTTTGGGTGTAGCTTGTTGCTTTCTGATTGGTCAGGAGAAGTTTGGGTGTATCTTGTTGCTTTCTGATTGGTCAGGAGAAGTTTGGGTGTAGCTTGTTGCTTTCTGATTGGTCAGGAGCAGTTTGGGTGTAGCTTCTTACTTCTGATTTGTTAGCAACAGTCGGGATGCATATTCCTGTCTGATTGGCTAGTGAGATTCGCAATCTGTAACTTGATTAGTCATCCCTGGCCACACAATGCTTCTAAAATTGCAGATTGGTCAACAGCAGATGCTGCCAACTCAATCAAGCGACAAGCCTGCTGCACTTCCTAATCAACTGGCCCGTTCGAAGACTCCGCCGCCTTGCGAGCGGCCCCGTCAACCAGTAGAAATGGTGCCGCCAGTTTGCACCCAGGGCTCAGCGCTGGGCGTTCGATTTGGCAGCTTTTCGCCCCCAGCCAGTCCGCCTCCGCCAACGTCGCTGCCGATGCCGCAAGTGGCTTCTCTTGCTGGCGTGTCCTCTACATCTGGCACAGGCGTGGACAGTGTTGCAGAGGCCGCGGCTGCTTTGCTATTAACGGTGAATAATCAGGCATCGCCTAAGCAGCCGCAGCAGCAGCAGCAGTCGCTAATCCATCCCGTATCAACCGCGTCCTCTAATATTTCTCAGCCAGTGTCTATGGAGGCTCCGCCCGTCTCTATGCCGCCGCCTTCGCTGCCTTCCCAATCGGCGCAACCGCCGCCGTCTAATATTCTAGCTGGACCTGCCGGTACAAGCGGGGACAGTGTCGGAAGTCGGACGGTCGTCTATCAGCAGCAGCAGCAGCCGCCGCCGCCGCCTCCGCCATCTGTTGCCATGCAACAGCAGCGTGGCGGTTCTCCGTTTAACGCTTCCGGCGTGCCGAAGCCCCTAGCACAACAGCAGCAGCAGCAGCAAGCGTTTAAGCTAGCGCAACAGCAGCAACAGCCACAGCAGTCGCAACAACCTGGCGCTGTTGGATGTCGAGTGCTGCCTTCATCTGCATTGTCGACTAGTGGCGGAGTAAGTGTGTCCCACAGTGGGCTGGAGGGGATCGCATTTAAGTAATCTTTATTACCCCTGGGGTAGGTTCTTACCCCCCAATAAGAATCGGTTATTGTAATCCCCCAGTAAAAATCGGTTATTGTAGTTCCCCCCAAATAAGAATCAGTTATTGTAGTTCCCCCCAGTAAGAATCGGTTATTGTAATCCCCCCCAAGTAAAAATCGGTTATTGTAATTGCCCCCCAATAAGAATCGGTTATTGTAATTCCCCAGTAAGAATCGGTTATTGTAATTGCCCCCCAATAAGAATCGGTTATTGTAATTCCCCAGTAAGAATCGGTTATTGTAATTGCCCCCCAATAAGAATCGGTTATTGTAATTCTCCGAGTAAAAATCGGTTATTGTAATTGCCCTAGTAAGAATCGGTTATTGTAATTCCCCAGTAAAAATCGGTTATTGTAATTGCCCCAGTAAGAATCGGTTATTGTAATTCCCCCTAGTAAGAATCGGTTATTGTAATTCCCCCTAGTAAGAATCGGTTATCGGTTATTGTTATTCCCCCCAGTAAGAGTCGTAAGTAATTCTCCCAGTAAAGATCGGTTATTGTAGTTCCTCCAGTAGGGATTGGTTATTGTAATTCTCCCTGTAAAAATCCATGGTAATTCTTAGGAATTAGAAAACAGGAATTACTCCTTGTAATTCCCCTGACTAAGATCCAATTGTTGTGCATTCCCTCGATCAGGACCGGCTCCTATTTCATGAAACCCCCCCCCCCATCCTTACTGCAGTCACACAGCTCAGCCGGTCTCTATGGTTCAGGCGCCGATCCAAACGACTCTTTCGCCAAGCAGCAATTGCAACAACAACAGCAGCAGCAGCAGTACTCGATGCAGCAGGCAAATTCTAACAATAGCAGCAGTATTGCAGCTTCTCTTCCTAAGCAGCAACAGCAGCAGCAGCAGCCGCCGCCTCCACCTGGTCTTCAGTCTACCGGTTCGGTTAATTATATGCCTGTTTCACAGCTGCAGCAGCAACAACAGCAGCAACAGCAGCCAGACTGGAGTCAGGAGCCAGTTCAAACTTATCTCAATCACGTCCTAGCAATTCAGAGACAGATGCTAGCGGACGCCACTGAGAAGCTCTACCAGCAGCAGCAGGATCGCAAACCCGGTGGTCAAGATGGCGCGGCCGCCACGGCCGCCGCTATGGCGTCGGCTCCGCCTCCCTGGCTTTATCCGCAATTTTTCCAACAGTTCACCAGTCCGCCGCCGCAGCATCAGCCGCATCAACTGTTGGTGCCGCCTCAGGTGAGGGTGCTCCATTTTTTCAGTATAGTACTGCACGCTTAATATACTAGTAATTGAAACATTTCTATTTACTCACATACTCTGGTGTTAGAGGTATCCAGTTCCTCGTCTTGTCTGAAGGATCTTGTCCAGTTCTTCACATTGTCTGAGAGATCTTGTCCAGTTCCTCAACTTGTCTGAGAGATCTTGTCCAGTTCCTCAAGTTGTCTGAGAGATCTTGTCCAGTTCCTCAAGTTGTCTGAGAGATCTTGTTCAGTTCCTCACATTGTCTGAGAGATCTTGTCCAGTTCCTCAAGTTGTCTGAGAGATCTTGTTCAGTTCCTCACATTGTCTGAGAGATCTTGTCCAGTTCCTCAAGTAGTCTGAGAGATCTTGTCCAGTTCCTCAAGTTGTCTGAGAGATCTTGTCCAGTTCCTCACCTTGTCTGACAGATCTTGTGCAGTTCCTCAAGTTGTCTGAGAGATCTTGTCCAGTTCCTCACCTTGTCTGACAGATCTTGTGCAGTTCCTCAACTTGTCTGAGAGATCTTGTGCAGTTCCTCAACTTGTCTGAGAGATCTTGTCCAGTTCCTCAACTTGTCTGAGAGATCTTGTCCAGTTCCTCAAGTTGTCTGAGAGATCTTGTCCAGTTCCTCACCTTGTCTGACAGATCTTGTCCAGTTCCTCAAGTTGTCTGAGAGATCTTGTCCAGTTCCTCAAGTTGTCTGAGAGATCTTGTCCAGTTCCTCACCTTGTCTGACAGATCTTGTCCAGTTCCTCAAGTTGTCTGAGAGATCTTGTCCAGTTCCTCACCTTGTCTGACAGATCTTGTCCAGTTCCTCACCTTGTCTGACAGATCTTGTGCAGTTCCTCAACTTGTCTGAGAGATCTTGTGCAGTTCCTCAACTTGTCTGAGAGATCTTGTCCAGTTCCTCAACTTGTCTGAGAGATCTTGTGCAGTTCCTCAAGTTGTCTGAAAGATCTTGTCCAGTTCCTCGTCTTGTCTGAAAGATCTTGTCCAGTTCCTCGTCTTGTCTGAAAGATCTTGTCCAGTTCCTCAACTTGTCTGAGAGATCTTGTCCAGTTCCTCAACTTGTGTGAAAGATCTTGTCCAGTTCCTCGTCTTGTCTGAAAGATCTTGTCCAGTTCCTCGTCTATTCTGAAAGATCTTGTCCAGTTCCTCGTCTTGTCTGAAAGATCTTGTCCAGTTCCTCGTCTATTCTGAAAGATCTTGTCCAGTTCCTCGTCTATTCTGAAAGATCTTGTCCAGTTCCTCGTCTATTCTGAAAGATCTTGTCCAGTTCCTCGTCTTGTCTGAAAGATCTTGTCCAGTTCCTCGTCTATTCTGAAAGATCTTGTCCAGTTCCTCGTCTTGTCTGAAAGATCTTGTCCAGTTCCTCAACTTGTCTGAGAGATCTTGTCCAGTTCTTCAACTTGTCTGAGAGATCTTGTCCAGTTCTTCAACTTGTCTGAGAGATCTTGTCCAGTTCTTCAACTTGTCTGAGAGATCTTGTCCAGTTCCTCAACTTGTCTGAAAGATCTTGTCCAGTTCCTCAACTTGTCTGAGAGATCTTGTCCAGTTCCTCAACTTGTCTGAGAGATTTCTTGCCCAATATTTCACAAGTTAAATTCACTTTTCTCTTCGACATTATTTGTCTCTTGTAAATATCAATCGCCAAACTTGAAAAAGAAACATTTTTATTGCTTACTGCTATTTTTTCTTATTATGTTAGTATACATCTATTAGTATTACAATATTATTATTATTATTATGGTATTTGTGGCCATTGCACGCAAGCGCTAATTTCATTTAAACTATTTTAATAAACCTGAGCTTCTTATTCGTTGTAAAAAGTAGTTACTCGTGCAGATAATTCTGTGGTCTTAATTTTATATTAATCTTTACTAATTTGCCGTCCTGTAACTCCTCCCATTAACAATCTCTTCAAGGTTCAAATGGTAATTATCTTTCTTATTAAATCGCATTCAGTTTTAATGTACTGCTTTTATGGTAACTTGGGCGCGCTGTGTCTGTCCGTATGCCATTGTACTTGTACTCTTAGTTCTTGTGAGAAGTTTCATAAAGCTGTTTCCAATTTACGAGCCACGGGCATGGGCAAGCAACACAGTCGGATTGCACGTAGTAACTCTCGTATAGAATCTCTACCTCCTTGGTATGCAATCAGCAACGTGTTGAAAGTTTCCACCACGAAACCCATGGTCAAATATTTTCAACTGTGGTTTATGCAATTTGCGTCGGCAAGACTTTAGCTTATGCTAGTAAGGAGAGCGGTAGAGAGTTATGTCTAGTTGGATTAAAGCTGCCGCTTGTTTTTGACCACTGGTTTAGGGCACAGATTCTAAAATAACTAGAAGGGCCAATCAGGCATACGTACTTAGTAAAACGCCTTTCTACTTTCTGTTCAGTAGCAAAGAAAAATACATAAGCTGAAATGACTTTGTTAAGTTTAGAAGCCAAGCTTGCAGGCGTAAACAACTTGCTGATTGGTTCAGTAATGCCAATATTGTACATTATAGCCGGTCCACTGAAATGTACATGGCAGCTTTAGGCTCGAATTCCGAGAAAGGCAATAATTGGGGCGGGGCGGTGGGTTTAGACTGGAGGGTAAGCGCCAAAAAAAGAATGAGCTTTGGCTTTTAAAATAAATTAAATGCTTCTCTTCAACTTACTACTGAACTGAAAGTAGCTTACACACAAATGTGCTGAGTGGCCCATCTAGTTGTTCTAGTATCTGTGGTTTAGGGTTGGAAACTTAAAAATATTGCTGACTGTAGATCTCGTTTGCCATCCTATCTCAATACTTCTGTTGATTTTGCTAATTGCAACTTAGCGCTAGTTTTAGTTTAGTGTCTATATTTTTAATATCTAACTTATTTTAATTGCCTTTAAAATTAGTGGCAGTTGTATTACATATTATTGATTTTTTATGTTTTGTATCGTCCAAAATTGATCTTGACCTCGCAACAACACTGTTTTGCTTTGTGATTTAAGTAAAGATGGTGTTTTTTTAAATAAATTTATCCTGTCCCAGCTTACCCACTGTCTAGTCGCCTATTTCTGTGCTGCCTGTACCAGCGTGCATTATGTAACCAACCCATCGATAGAGGGGAGCTATCGATTTAATTCGTGGTCATCCAACCAACCCTCACCCCCTTAACTTCCTATCCTCTGTTATCTGCGCCTGTGCGTACTTGGCTGGGCGAGTGAGGGAGCTATCGATTTAATTCGTGGTCATCCAACCAACCCTCACCGCCTTAACTTCCTATCCTCTGTTATCTGCGCCTGTGCGTAATTGGCTGGGCGAGTGAGAGAGAGGCTATCGATTTAATTCGTGGTCAGCGAAACAACCCTCATCACCCCCTTAACTTCCTATCCTCTGTTATCTGCGCCAGTGCGTGATGGGCTGAGCGAGTGAGGGAAAGCTATCGATTTAATTCGTGGTCAGCGAAACAGCCCCACCCCCTCCCCTAACTGTTATCTGCGGCTGGGTAGGGTTAGAGTTTGTGCAATTATCAGTCGGTCTCACTATTATGCCGCAAATCGTGTCCTTAGCGTATTTGCATTATGCGTTATCTTAGTTTGACTAAAAACTACACACTACTTAATATAAAGTTACATTGCAAATCTGTTTGTCGAACAATAAATTATTTTATAATTGGGCATATCGATTTATGCCTATTTATTGGAAATCATACTGAGAAACATCGAAAAGTCGCTATCGCTACCCGTATCGCCATTGAACAAATCCACTTGCATAAATGAAAAATGATTCACTATCTTTAATTAACAAATTAACCTTCAATCTTTCATACTGTAGTTAATAAGATAGCTGCTGCATAATTTATTTTACTAATTACATGTATTCATAAATCGCTTCCAATTAATCTACCTATGTACAGGTGACATCAAAGGCCGGCGCATTTGGCTACGGTTCAGCCAATAGCTACGAACAATCGCAGGGTGTCGGTCCAGATGATTATAATCAGGCTAAGCTGCACCAGCAGCATCAACAACAACAGCAGCAGCAGCAGCAGCAACATCAGCAACAGCAGGCCAGCGGTGGGCCGCCAAAGTCGGTTGTTCAACAGCAGCAACAGCCTGGCGGTGGGCCGATGTTCCATCATCACAAGGCGCCTAGTCATCACGGTATGACTGGACCAATGGGTTACTATGGCCCACCGCATCAGCAGCAGCAGCAGCAACAGCAGGCTGGTCAGCAGGCTCAGCAGCCGCCGCCAGTGGCTGGTATAATGTCCGTACCGCCGCCATCTCTGCTGCCCCACCAGCAGCTGCCGCCGCCGCCTCCGCCGCCGCCGCCCGGCCACATGGGCTCTAACAGCGGCGGCGACCCGATGAAAAATCTGAAACCAAAAGGCCAGCAGGCCTTCTGGGCGGTCATCATTATTGATCGGCTACTGATCGATTAAATCTCTAAACAAAAGTCTATTGACAAATCGATGCAACATCTGAGGAAAAATTAAATAAAAACCGAGGAAACGCCGCTAAACGAACGCGCAGTCTATCTAATTAACTAATTCAGCTAATTAATTGTCCGAATTATTTTGACAATTATTATTATTATTATTATTAGACGACGCAACTTTAAAAAACAAAGGCGAGACTCGAGAACCCTCCTGCCCGCCCCCACTCTCCCGTGAAACCCAGTTCCATTTTTTCAGTTTCTTTTTTGTTTGCTTTTGCCCGTTAGTATCTACTATATATTGCTTTAAGTAGTTTGTGCACACACACATACATGCGCGACCTCCAAAATTCGGTCGGCCGTGCGACTTAGTTTTAACAAAAATGCGACGTAGTTGTTGGCCAAAAATGCGACTTACATGTAAAAAACGCAAATAACGCAACTTTGGGTAAACGGCAGGAGTAACTATGACTGTCTTATAAAGGCAAAATGCCTCGTCAGCTACTTAGTACCACTACTTCGTGTTTTTCGCGTGGGCATTTTTGCGACTTCCATGGTTGGCCGCCAAATCGGTCGGCCGGATCGGCCGACTCGGCCGACTGTTGCGCATGTATGCACACACAACACACACACACGCAGACTTCGCTCGCATGCTTAACATGAATGATAATAAGCAGTAGTGGTTATTATTCATTTGTCCCCATTTGCGTCTGCTTCAGTTTGTTTCAGTTTTCTGTTTGTAAAACTTTTCTTCGTCTCAGTAATGTGCGTCTCTGCCATTTATCTCGCTTCGAGTCTGAGAGGGCGTACTGCATATATGCACTACTATTATTGTGCTGAATGTACATGTATGTAAGTATATGTTCTATCTCTTTAGTTTGCCTGTACTTGTAAGATTTATGTCAGTGGTTTAGTGTTGCGTTGTTTTTTTGTTTTATTATTACTGTCCTGGTGTATATGCATTATTATTACTAATGAGCATTATTAATTTAGTTGCTACGGGAGTCTATCCGTTTGTTTGTTTGTTTGTTTATCCAGAGGACTGCAAGGTTTGAAGCAGAAATCAACCAAAATTTTCTATTTATTACAACTATTTTTGCACCTTAATACAATTTTTATATTATTACATACTGTCCATATTACTGTGTTGTACTACTTTACTAATAGTAATATGTGTAATTTATTCAGTTTTATTAACGAAATGTGTTCACAATGCTAAACAACTCAACTAGTTCAGCGAGAACAGAACTAGTAAGCTTATTGTCTACTGTTGGAAAACGGAAATTATCATTTTTATAATAATTGTTTGTCAGCTACAATATTTAATCCACTTCTATACATATATAAATCGATCTCGCCCGGGGGAAAAGGATTAAAAATGCGTTTTCGTCTACTTAAAGTAGACTGAGTTCTCGCGTATCCAGGTTTAATCGCTTGTTATAAAAAATAACTGTCTTTACAGAAGCCTCTCATTTAATTTACTGATTTATATTAATAATAATTATACTATATCCAAGTCTGTTTGCCATCGTTTCCATGGAAAAAATCCAATTTTTCTGTTTCCTAACAACAGCTAAAGTTTGATATATTCTACTATGATACTGAGAGAATCTAGTAGAATGCGCTATATACTACTAACTGAGAGAGTAAACAAAATATACTAGTAGTTAATGATGCATACGCGCGCAAGAAAAAGCCCCTTTTTTACCCAGCTCATCTCCCCTAAAACTGAAAGTTTGCGCGGCCCGGCAACACATTTTGTTCGGCGTACAAAAGCAACAAAAATTCTTGATTGTCTTACTTGTAAAGAAGCTCGCCTTGCTTCATTTCTTTTGGCATTTAGAAGCAAACTTTGTATTGCTTCAATTGAAATTTAAGACGGTTTTTACGTGCTTAACTTGACTGTAGATCAGAGACGGGAGAAGAGAGGAGAGGTGAGAGCAGGGGAAGCGGAGATAAGAGAGGAGAGGTTGAGAGCAAGGGAAGCGGAGATAAGAGAGGAGAGGTGAGAGGAGGGTAAGCGGAGATAAGAGAGGAGAGGTGAGAGCAAGGGAAGTGGAGATAAGAGAGGAGAGGTGAGAGAGTGGTAGCGGAGATAAGAGAGGAGAGGTGAGAGCAAGGGAAGTGGAGATAAGAGAGGAGAAGTGAGAGCAGGGGAAGTGGAGATAAGAGAGGAGAGGTGAGAGCAAGGGAAGTGGAGATAAGAGAGGAGAGGTGAGAGGAGGGGAAGTGGAGATAAGAGAGGAGAGGTGAGAGCAGGGGTAGCGGAGATAAGAGAGGAGAGAGGCGAAAGATCAGAGACACGATGAGGTGACAAGAGATGAGAGAGAGAGAGAGAGAGAGAGAGAGAGAAAAGAGGTCACGGCGTGTTTAAAAAAATTTTAATATTGGCTACCGGTTTCGAGTCTCTGGCCTCTTCGTCAGGCAAGCATGTCGATTTTTTCTCGCATCATTGCGCGCGACGCTCAGTCGCTGCTACTGCTGATTGTAAATTTCTAAATCGATTCTAAAACAGTTGGGTGTAGCGCCGCTGGTCATGCCAAATTTTGTCTTTTTGGCTCGCGGAGTTTCCGTTGGATACTGGGCTAAACTTGGCTTGCATTGTAAAAATAGTTTCTTTTCGTATAAGGATTGTAAATGCTTTTTCGGCTTGCCGCATGTCCCGGCGTCGCTGAATGGGAAAATTGGGTAAGCAAACAATTTGCAACGAGTGGTATTATAGCGAGAGAAACCTGTCCCCGCGGTCCAAGTGTCTGTTTCTTCTTCTAGAAGTCGGCAAGAAAGAATAAGCCGCCGCCGGGTCATTGAGTTTCCCTCTTTGGCGGCAGAAACCAGTTGCTAACTAAACTACGAGTATAAAATCGGTTTCCTTTGACTGCTGTTGCAATATATTATTGCTCCGAGTTTTTTCTGATCCTCCTGACTTTTCTTTGTTGTCTTTTTTCTGCTTCCATCGGGCACCGCCTCTGGTACAGTTGTAATAGTAGATATATGTCATAAGCTAGTCTCAGAGAGACTGCCTTTGCAGCCTTGCCTTGATAAGATGCTTTGGCCCGTTGTTCCTCTTCTATTGCCCGCTGTTCCTCTTCTATGGCCCGCTGTTCCTCTTCCATGGACCGCTGTTCCTCTTCTATGGACCGCTGTTCCTCTTCTTCTTCTATGGACCGCTGTTCCTCTTCTATGTCCCGCTGTTCCTCTTCTATGGTGCCGCTGTTCCTCTTCTATGTCCTCCGCTGTTCGTCTTCTATGGCCTCCGCTGTTCCTCTTCTATGGCCTCCGCTGTTCTTCTATGGCCTCCGCTGTTCCTCTTCTATGGCCTCCGCTGTTCTTCTATGGCCTCCGCTGTTCCTCTTCTATGGCCTCCGCTGTTCCTCTTCTATGGCCTCCGCTGTTCTTCTATGGCCTCCGCTGTTCCTCTTCTATGGCCTCCGCTGTTCTTCTATGGCCTCCGCTGTTCCTCTTCTATGGCCTCCGCTGTTCCTCTTCTATGGCCTCCGCTGTTCCTCTTCTATGGCCCCATTTTGTAATACCGGATCTGTAAAATACAAGCGTAAAAGCAAAGCTCCGTAGTCGCTATCACAATCTCATACTCATGCGTAAAATTATGGCACCAATATTCTTTCCGAGTTAATTAAAATATCCTTCCAAACGGGCGAGTCCATCTGTTGCTATACAGCTAAAGGTCATAAATATTATCTCAACCCCGATGCTGCACCGTGTATAGATCCAGTGGCACAGTTTTCGAAATTTCCCTGCGGAGGCTCGCCCGCTTCACTGCATGGCTCGCCATGCTGCCGGATGATATATACTCGTAAATGGCATTCGTAGGATGAAGTGTAAGGCCTTATTTGAGTTTGGGAAGATAATACACACTCGCCAGTGTGGATGGCGGGATTGGGGAAGATCGAGTCGAGAGGTCTGCTCTTCTTGAGCAAAGTCTGATTTACGATCTTGTTCCGTATAGCTTGACTCCATGAGCTCTTGAAAGCTGAAAGCAGGCCGTATAAATGTCAGTGCTTGGGGGCTTCTATATACGCGAGCTGACGCGTAATAATTAAGCTTGGTTTTACACTTCACTTGCGATTTACAGTTATTATACTTGGCCTTTATATAACTCACTAAAAAGCGGGTTTTAAACTTTTCACTTTGAAGTTGAAGACGAGCTCATTTAACTGGATAACTGCTCCCACTGAAGCATCGGGTGTGAGATTAGCAGCTCCCACTGAAGCATCGGGTGTGAGATTAGCAGCTCCCACTGAAGCATCGGGTGTGGGATCAGCAGCTCCCACTGAAGCATCGGGTGTGAGATTAGCAGCTCCCACTGAAGCATCGGGTGTGGGATCAGCAGCTCCCACTGAAGCATCGGGTGTGGGATTAGCAGTTCCCACTGAAGCATCGGGTGTGAGATTAGCAGCTCCCACTGAAGCATCGGGTGTGGGATTAGCAGTTCCCACTGAAGCATCGGGTGTGGGATCAGCAGCTCCCACTGAAGCATCGGGTGTGAGATTAGCAGCTCCCACTGAAGCATCGGGTGTGGGATCAGCAGCTCCCACTGAAGCATCGCGTGTGGGATCAGCAGCTCCCACTGAAGCATCGGGTGTGGGATCAGCAGCTCCCACTAAAGCATCGGGTGTGGGATTAGCAGCTCCCACTGAAGCATCGGGTGTGGGATCAGCAGTTCCCACTGAGGCATCGGGTGTGGGATCAGCAGCTCCCACGGAAGCATCGGGTGTGGGATCAGCAGCTCCCACGGAAGCATCGGGTGTGGGATCAGCAGCTCCCACGGAAGCATCGGGTGTGGGATCAGCAGCTCCCACTGAAGCATCGGGTGTGGGATTAGCAGTTCCCACTGAGGCATCGGGTGTGGGATCAGCAGCTCCCACTGAAGCATCGGGTGTGAGATTAGCAGCTCCCACTGAAGCATCGGGTGTGGGATCAGCAGCTCCCACTGAAGCATCGCGTGTGGGATCAGCAGCTCCCACTGAAGCATCGGGTGTGGGATCAGCAGCTCCCACTAAAGCATCGGGTGTGGGATTAGCAGCTCCCACTGAAGCATCGGGTGTGGGATCAGCAGTTCCCACTGAGGCATCGGGTGTGGGATCAGCAGCTCCCACGGAAGCATCGGGTGTGGGATCAGCAGCTCCCACTGAAGCATCGGGTGTGGGATTAGCAGTTCCCACGGAGGCATCGGGTGTGGGATCAGCAGCTCCCACGGAAGCATCGGGTGTGGGATCAGCAGCTCCCACGGAAGCATCGGGTGTGGGATCAGCAGCTCCCACTGAAGCATCGGGTGTGGGATTAGCAGTTCCCACTGAGGCATCGGGTGTGGGATCAGCAGCTCCCACGGAAGCATCGGGTGTGGGATCAGCAGCTCCCACTGAAGCATCGGGTGTGGGATTAGAGATCTTGTTAATAATTCTGCCCATTTCGCTGACTGCTACAATCACATACAGGGGTATCTGCCCCCCCCCTTAGCGGGTAATAAATTGACAATAATATCATTCAGTGCCCAGGCAAGCGCAGTCAGAAGACAGCTGAACTGTAAAAGTGCAGCTGGGCACCTGCAGTCAATTGTGTTTTAAATGTCTCTCCAACTCAATAAAATTCTATAAGAATTGATTTGGGAAGCTCAAACTTATGGGAGCGCCATCTGCGATGGTCACCCACCCCTGCTTCGAGGGCTTCTACTCTGATTTATTAATGACCCTCTGCCTATATCAGAGAGCTAATTTATACATGCTAGAATAGGCACGGATATCCGCGGTAATATAAAAACATAAATTATTAGAAACGAAGTTTATACGACTGTTACTTTTATTTTATAGATGGCTGTTGATAGCCGGTTGTGCTTACTGGTGCGAGTGAGCTGAATTGAGTTGAGAAGAGAAACAGGAACTTCGTGATCTCAGGAGAGTCTGTGTGGAATTCTGCTGGCGCCCCTGGTGCAGGCGCCCCTGGTGCTAAAGCCCCTGGTGCAGGCGCCCCTGGTGCTAAAGCCCCTGGTGCTAAAGCCCCTGGTGCAGGCGCCCCTGGTGCAGGCGCCCCTGGTGCTAAAGCCCCTGTGCTGGCAACCCACAAGACGTCCCCATGCTGCCATAAGACGATCAATATGGTTAATAGGTCTGGATATGATTTTATCATCTGGGATTTTGTACACAAAACATAAATATGAAGACATTAATCTTGCACCTGTTTTCTTCAATTATTAACATTTTGCGACTATAAGCGTATTTGATTAGCTCTTCGAGTAGCTATGTGATAATTGCTTTTCGGTTGGATTGAGCTAGCCCTTTGACCCTGTCTGTTTGGGAGTCATTTTACCCTGCCTTTTTGTGTGCTATTCTATCCTGTTCAAAGGGGTCATTTCATTAGCTTTGGTATTTATGAGGATTATTTCTCCAGAAAAGCCCCAGCAACCAGCACGCCCAAACACACCGCTCCCCCTCCACTCCCCATCCCATCCCGCGGACTCGCCAGCCAACCAGCGGTCGCGGTCGATGGCGGGGAACAGAGAGAGAGGGCGGCCAACTCGCCCGCCCTGCCTCATGCCAGGTGAATCCGCGAGAAGGGTGAAAGAAGCCGAAAAATAGGATTAATAACTGTGTGTATGAAAATTGGATGCCAGCTTGATACCGGCAAAAAAACAGAAATTGAAAGACAAGACAGGATCCGAAATGAATTACTGTTTCGCATTCAGTCAGAATGCTCACCAGCAGCATAACTCAACAGTGTCAATGAGCAGTTATCAACATCAGCAGCAGCAGCATCAAAACTTATTGGATTCGACAGTTTTCATTCAGCATCACCAGAATCCTCTCCATCAACATACTCAGCAGCAGCAGCAGCAGCATCAGTTCTACAAGCACCAGCCGCAGCAGCAGCAGCAACAACAGCAGTCTGCAGTTGAGACTTCGATGCATCCTGCAGCTAGTGGACTTTGGATGCCAGCAGCCGCAGCAGCCGCCGCCGCAGCCGCAGCCGCCGCAGCCGCTGTCTCAGGGGAGCAGCCAGTGCTGCACCATCACCCACATGAGTCAGACTCTGCCGCCGCAGCCGCCGAGTCAGCGCTGAGATCGCTCCGCGCTCATGCCGCCACTCATGGAGCGGATGCGAAACAGCTGTGGCCTTGGATGACCGTTGTTGGTGAGCGGGGCGCTTTCACAAACCGGAAGCTTTAACAGCTCACAACACTCACAAACCAGAGCGCATCTCAAGACAACGGATGTTAAGTTTAAAAGCTTCTGTCAAGAATGAATCAGAAACTTTAAATGTTCAAAAACTAACCAGAAGCTTCACTTCTGGTTCACTTCACTTCACGGAAGCATCGGGTGTGGGATCAGCAGCTCCCACTGAAGCATCGGGTGTGGGATTAGCAGTTCCCACGGAGGCATCGGGTGTGGGATCAGCAGCTCCCACGGAAGCATCGGGTGTGGGATCAGCAGCTCCCACGGAAGCATCGGGTGTGGGATCAGCAGCTCCCACTGAAGCATCGGGTGTGGGATTAGCAGTTCCCACTGAGGCATCGGGTGTGGGATCAGCAGCTCCCACGGAAGCATCGGGTGTGGGATCAGCAGCTCCCACTGAAGCATCGGGTGTGGGATTAGAGATCTTGTTAATAATTCTGCCCATTTCGCTGACTGCTACAATCACATACAGGGGTATCTGCCCCCCCCCTTAGCGGGTAATAAATTGACAATAATATCATTCAGTGCCCAGGCAAGCGCAGTCAGAAGACAGCTGAACTGTAAAAGTGCAGCTGGGCACCTGCAGTCAATTGTGTTTTAAATGTCTCTCCAACTCAATAAAATTCTATAAGAATTGATTTGGGAAGCTCAAACTTATGGGAGCGCCATCTGCGATGGTCACCCACCCCCTGCTTCGAGGGCTTCTACTCTGATTTATTAATGACCCTCTGCCTATATCAGAGAGCTAATTTATACATGCTAGAATAGGCACGGATATCCGCGGTAATATAAAAACATAAATTATTAGAAACGAAGTTTATACGACTGTTACTTTTATTTTATAGATGGCTGTTGATAGCCGGTTGTGCTTACTGGTGCGAGTGAGCTGAATTGAGTTGAGAAGAGAAACAGGAACTTCGTGATCTCAGGAGAGTCTGTGTGGAATTCTGCTGGCGCCCCTGGTGCAGGCGCCCCTGGTGCTAAAGCCCCTGGTGCAGGCGCCCCTGGTGCTAAAGCCCCTGGTGCTAAAGCCCCTGGTGCAGGCGCCCCTGGTGCAGGCGCCCCTGGTGCTAAAGCCCCTGTGCTGGCAACCCACAAGACGTCCCCATGCTGCCATAAGACGATCAATATGGTTAATAGGTCTGGATATGATTTTATCATCTGGGATTTTGTACACAAAACATAAATATGAAGACATTAATCTTGCACCTGTTTTCTTCAATTATTAACATTTTGCGACTATAAGCGTATTTGATTAGCTCTTCGAGTAGCTATGTGATAATTGCTTTTCGGTTGGATTGAGCTAGCCCTTTGACCCTGTCTGTTTGGGAGTCATTTTACCCTGCCTTTTTGTGTGCTATTCTATCCTGTTCAAAGGGGTCATTTCATTAGCTTTGGTATTTATGAGGATTATTTCTCCAGAAAAGCCCCAGCAACCAGCACGCCCAAACACACCGCTCCCCCTCCACTCCCCATCCCATCCCGCGGACTCGCCAGCCAACCAGCG
Organism: Macrostomum lignano; assembly: GCA_002269645.1. Classification (NCBI taxonomy): domain Eukaryota; kingdom Metazoa; phylum Platyhelminthes; family Macrostomidae; genus Macrostomum; species Macrostomum lignano. The sequence continues at coordinate 106,605 of NIVC01001007.1, forward strand.
GTCGCGGTCGATGGCGGGGAACAGAGAGAGAGGGCGGCCAACTCGCCCGCCCTGCCTCATGCCAGGTGAATCCGCGAGAAGGGTGAAAGAAGCCGAAAAATAGGATTAATAACTGTGTGTATGAAAATTGGATGCCAGCTTGATACCGGCAAAAAAACAGAAATTGAAAGACAAGACAGGATCCGAAATGAATTACTGTTTCGCATTCAGTCAGAATGCTCACCAGCAGCATAACTCAACAGTGTCAATGAGCAGTTATCAACATCAGCAGCAGCAGCATCAAAACTTATTGGATTCGACAGTTTTCATTCAGCATCACCAGAATCCTCTCCATCAACATACTCAGCAGCAGCAGCAGCAGCATCAGTTCTACAAGCACCAGCCGCAGCAGCAGCAGCAACAACAGCAGTCTGCAGTTGAGACTTCGATGCATCCTGCAGCTAGTGGACTTTGGATGCCAGCAGCCGCAGCAGCCGCCGCCGCAGCCGCAGCCGCCGCAGCCGCTGTCTCAGGGGAGCAGCCAGTGCTGCACCATCACCCACATGAGTCAGACTCTGCCGCCGCAGCCGCCGAGTCAGCGCTGAGATCGCTCCGCGCTCATGCCGCCACTCATGGAGCGGATGCGAAACAGCTGTGGCCTTGGATGACCGTTGTTGGTGAGCGGGGCGCTTTCACAAACCGGAAGCTTTAACAGCTCACAACACTCACAAACCAGAGCGCATCTCAAGACAACGGATGTTAAGTTTAAAAGCTTCTGTCAAGAATGAATCAGAAACTTTAAATGTTCAAAAACTAACCAGAAGCTTCACAAGCTAACCAGAAACTTCACAAACTAACCAGAAACTTCACAAACTAATCAGAAACTTCACAAACTAACCAGAAACTTCACAAACTAACCAGAAACTTCACAAACTAATCAGAAACTTCACAAACTAACCAGAAACTTCACAAACTAATCAGAAACTTCACAAACTAACCAGAAGCTTCACAAACAAACAAGAAGCTTCACAAACTAACCAGAAACTTCACAAGCTAACCAGAAACTTCACAAGCTAACCAGAAACTTCACAAGCTAACCAGAAACTTCACAAACTAATCAGAAACTTCATAAACTAATCAGAAACTTCACAAACTAATCAGAAACTTCACAAACTAATCAGAAACTTCACAAGCTAATCAGAAACTTCACAAGCTAACCAGAAACTTCACAAGCTAATCAGAAACTTCACAAGCTAACCAGAAACTTCACAAACAAACAAGAAGCTTCACAAGCTAACCAGAAACTTCACAAACTAATTAGAAACTTCACAAGCTAACCAGAAACTTCACAAACTAACCAGAAACTTCACAAACTAATCAGAAACTTCACAAACTAACCAGAAGCTTCACAAACAAACAAAAAGCTTCACAAACTAACCAGAAACTTCACAAGCTAACCAGAAACTTCACAAACTAATCAGAAACTTCACAAACTAACCAGAAGCTTCAAAAACTAATCAAAAACTTCACAAGCTAATCACAAACTTCACAAACTAATCACAAACTTCACAAACTAATCACAAACTTCACAAACGAATCAGAAACTTCACAAACTAAACGGAAACTTCACAAACTAATCAGAAACTTCACAAACTAATCAGAAACTTCACAAACTAACCAGAAGCTTCACAAACTAACCAGAAACTTCACAAACTAACCAGAAACTTCACAAACTAATCAGAAACTTCACAAACTAACCAGAAACTTCACAAACTAATTAGAAACTTCACAAACTAACCAGAAACTTCACAAACTAATCAGAAACTTCACAAACTAACCAGAAACTTCACAAACTAACCAGAAACTTCACAAACTAATCAGAAACTTCACAAACTAACCAGAAACTTCACAAACTAACCAGAAACTTCACAAACTAACCAGAAACTTCATAAACTAATCAGAAACTTCACAAACTAACCAGAAACTTCACAAACTAATTAGAAACTTCACAAACTAATTAGAAACTTCACAAACTAACCAGAAACTTCACAAACTAATCAGAAACTTCACAAACTAATCAGAAACTTCACAAACTAACCAGAAGCTTCACAAACTAACCAGAAACTTCACAAACTAACCAGAAACTTCACAAACTAACCAGAAACTTCACAAACTAACCAGAAACTTCATAGATTTCAAAAACTTACCCAAACTTCACAAAAAAGAATCAGAAATATCACAACCTAACCAGATACTTCACAATTTTCACAAACTAACCAGAAGCTTCACAAACTAATCACAGACTTCACAAACTAGTATAAAAAATTCACAAACTAACGAAAATTTTCACATGCTTTCCTCTCCGAATCTTCAGTGGATTTAATTTCGCATTAATTTGTTTATTTCAAGTCGTAAAATAAACTTATGAGCTATAATTCGTATTAAATATTGCAGCGTTAAGCAAATAAAAATTCATTTCCAAACCAAATCCCTTTTCTATACAGAAATCCTAGATTTATAGTCTTATGCTTGGGTTAATATAGATATTTGTTAAAATCGAACCAAACCAAAAATAGTCCCCATTTAGATCATCCAGGATCTAAATCTTTGATTAACGGCTTCAGAAATATACAATATGAAGACATGGCTCTTCTTTTCCTATAAATACAGCTGTTTGTTTAAGTTCTGCTCTACCCAGAGTATGCAGTGATCGAAAAAATTCTATACATAAATCTATTAATGTGTAGAAAAATAAAACGACTGCTGTGCGAGTCATGTGTGTGAAAGGCTGGCCTCGCGCACGGTAAAAATGGGGGTTACTATAATAAAGTTTTGTTCATACGGCTAATGTCATTAGTTGAGGAATTAAATCATGCAAATTTAATTCTGTGATCGTAAAATTGAATTGCGTTTATATCAAATTGAAATTTCAACTGAAATTGTAAATATCGTTCGGACTTTCCGACCCTGAGTAAAATAATTTTGTAGTTTCCGCCTACAATGTATTTGGAATTTCCGCCTTTGAAGTTTCCGCCTACAATCACTTTGAAGTTTCCGCCTACAATCTCTTTGAAGTTACCGCCTACAATCTCTATGAAGTTTCCGCCTACAATCTCTTTGAAGTTTCCGCCTACAATCTCTTTGAAGTTTCCGCCTACAATCTCTTTGAAGTTTCCGCCTACAATCTCTTTGAAGTTACCGCCTACAATCTCTATGAAGTTTCCGCCTACAATCACTTTGAAGTTTCCGCCTACAATCACTTTGAAGTTTCCGCCTACAATCTCTTTGAAGTTTCCGCCTACAATCACTTTGAAGTTTCCGTCTACAATCTCTCTGAAGTTTCCGTCTACAATCTCTCTGAAGTTTCCGTCTACAATCGCTCTGAAGTTTCCGGCTACAATCTCTCTGAAGTTTCCGCCTGCAATCTCTCTGAAGTTTCCGCCTGCAATCTCTCTGAAGTTTCCGCCAGCAATCTCTTAGTAATGTTGACTACAATGTCTCTGAAGTTTCCGCCTACAATGTATTTGTAGTTTCCGCCTACAATCTCTTTGAAGTTTCCGCCTACAATGTACTTGAAGTTTCCGCTTACTATCTCTTTGAAGTTTCCGCCTACAATGTACTTGAAGTTTCCACCTACAATGAACTTGAAGTTTCCGCCAGCAATCTCTTAGTAATGTTGACTACAATGTCTCTGAAGTTTCCGCCTACAATGTCAGAAGTTTCCGCCTAAATCTTTTTGCAGTTTTCGCTTACAATTTCTTGAATTTTAGGAATCAACTGTTTTTGAGATTCTCTCAGAGCACATCTAATTAAACCTTCTCATACACAGGAGAAATACGAACAGAAGCAGTCCACCAGTTTGCTAAATACATCCTTAAAAGGTGTACCTAAAATTCCCCAAATCGCATCGCTCGCATGCAGTTCGCAGTTCCAAGACATTTTTCGCGCTTCGAATCCCAAAAATCGTCTACTTTCTGCACACAGGTTGTAAAGCAATAAAAAGCGCTCAGACGCACTCCCTCTTCGTTAATACGAGCCTACACACCCTCTCTCCTCTTGCAACCACCTGCAAGTCTGGAGGCCAAGGCTCTCGGTCAGACACTTTTTTGCCTTGGTTGTTTTTTTGCTAGCGGCAACTATGATACCCCTCTCTCTGAAAGGGTGTAATACGACTTCCTCTCTGCCGCCGACCCGACCACACTTGCAACTTCAAACGAAAATAAGAAGTGTCTATACAAGCTATATGGATACAAGCGTACATAGGCTTATATATAATTGACGCATATTTTTTCAAAACAATTTTTTTAGAAATTCACCGCACTATTCCTTTCTTGCGCGTAAGAAAAATACGCTCAGGCATAAAAAACTTTATCCCATGCACGCATGCGCCATTGTTCCCCAGGCGCTTATGTGGTTGTTATAACGTTGGTTAAACGTTTGTTGTGGCGCGCCGTTTTTTGTAGGGTGCCGTGTGTATATATATGGGCGCCGTTTTTTGTGGGGTGCCGTGTGTTTTTGGGCGCCGTTTTTTGTAGGGTGCCGTGTGTTTATGGGCGCCGTTTTTTGTGGGGTGCCGTGTGTTTATGGGCGCCGTTTTTGTGGGGTGCCATGTGTTTATGGGCGCCGTTTTTTGTGGGGTGCCGTGTGTTTTGGGGTGCCGTTTTTTGTAGGGTGCCGTGTGTTTATGGGCGCCGTTTTTTGTGGGGTGCCGTGTGTTTTGGGGCGCCGTTTTTTGTGGGGTGCCGTGTGTTTTGGGGCGCCGTTTTTTGTGGGGTGCCGTGTGTTTATGGGCGCCGTTTTTTGTGGGGTGCCGTGTGTTTTGGGGCGCCGTTTTTTGTGGGGTGCCGTGTGTTTTGGGGCGCCGTTTTTTGCGGGGTGCCGTGTGTTTATGGGCACCGTTTTTTGTGGGGTGCCGTGTGTTTTGGGGCGCCGTTTTTTGTGGGGTGCCGTGTGTTTATGGGCACCGTTTTTTGTGGGGTGCCGTGTGTTTTGGGGCGCCGTTTTTTGCGGGGTGCCGTGTGTTTATGGGCACCGTTTTTTGTGGGGTGCCGTGTGTTTATGGGCGCCGTTATTGTGGGGTGCCATGTGTTTATGGGCGCCGTTTTTTGTGGGGTGCCGTGTGTTTTGGGGTGCCGTTTTTTGTAGGGTGCCGTGTGTTTATGGGCGCCGTTTTTTGTGGGGTGCCGTGTGTTTTGGGGCGCCGTTTTTTGTGGGGTGCCGTGTGTTTTGGGGCGCCGTTTTTTGTGGGGTGCCGTGTGTTTTGGGGCACCGTTTTTTGTGGGGTGCCGTGTGTTTATGGGCACCGTTTTTTGTGGGGTGCCGTGTGTTTTGGGGCGCCGTTTTTTGTGGGGTGCCGTGTGTCTATGGGCGCCGTTTTTTGTGGGGTGCCGTGTGTTTATGGGCGCCGTTTTTTGTGGGGTGCCGTGTGTTTATGGGCGCCGTTTTTTGTGGGGTGCCGTGTGTCTATGGGCACCGTTTGTTGCGGGCCGCTGTTTGTTGTGGGGCGCCGTTTTTTGAGGGGCGCCATTTGTTGTGGGCGCCGTTTGTTGTGGGCGCCGTTTGTTTTATCGTGGGGGCACCCAATTCTTGAATGACTCTCCATACGATAAACCAGCTTACCAAGCATAGCCATTCTCAACCCAACACTAGGTGCGCCGTATAAATCAATCTATGGCCATAAAAACCGTCACGCCTCGTAACTCTTGGGCCCCTCCCTAATCTTCATTTCTTTTTTTGATTATCTGTGCGAAGCCCGCGCTAGGCCGAGTCGAGTGATAAAAAAGTTATTTTACTATTGAAAGAGGCCTGCATGGCTTCTTCGAATAGCCATGACTAAACCGCAGAAGAAAATGAAATAAAAAGCAAGGTTTAGGGGTAAAACCTCACCGTCGGCCAGGGACGTCTGGAAACTAACGACTGGACTGGGATTTCGGAAACTGGACAAACCGGAGAGATTGGCCTGAAGCACCCCCTGAACCTTGAAGATGCCACCCCTGAAAAATTGAACAACAGCCACTGCCATCCCTGAAGGATCGGTGGGGGACCCCTGAAGGATCGGTGGGGGACCCCTGAAGGATCGGTGGGGGACCCCTGAAGGATCGGTGGGGGACCCCTGAAGGATCGGTGGGGGACCCCTGAAGGATCGGTGGGAGACCACTTGAAGGATCGGTGGGGGTCCCCTGAAGGATCGGTGGGGGTCCCCTGAAGGATCGGTGGGGGTCCCCTGAAGGATCGGTGGGGATAGTCACTGCCACGCCTGAAGAATCGGTGGGGATAGTCACTGCCACCCCTGAAGGATCGGTGGGGATAGTCACTGCCACCCCTGAAGGATCGGTGGGGATAGTCACTGCCACGCCTGAAGAATCGGTGGGGATAGTCACTGCCACCCCTGAAGGATCGGTGGGGGTCCCCTGAAGGATCGGTGGGGATAGTCACTGCCACGCCTGAAGGATCGGTGGGGATAGTCACTGCCACCCCTGAAGGATCGGTGGGGATAGTCACTGCCACCCCTGAAGGATCGGTGGGGATAGTCACTGCCACCCCTGAAGGATCGGTGGGGATAGTCACTGCCACCCCTGAAGGATCGGTGGGGATAGTCACTGCCACCCCTGAAGGATCGGTGGGGATAGTCACTGCCACCCCTGAAGGATCGGTGGGGATAGTCACTGCCACCCCTGAAGGATCGGTGGGGATAGTCACTGCCACCCCTGAAGGATCGGTGGGGATAGTCACTGCCACCCCTGAAGGATCGGTGGGGATAGTCACTGCCACCCCTGAAGGATCGGTGGGGATAGTCACTGCCACCCCTGAAGGATCGGTGGGGATAGTCACTGCCACCCCTGAAGGATCGGTGGGGATAGTCACTGTCACCCCTGAAGGATCGGTGGGGATAGTCACTGCCACCCCTGAAGGATCGGTAGTCCTTGGCTGCTAGACTGGACCAAAAACTTGGGTTATAAATCAGAGCACCTGGAGAATAAGCTCCACCCTTCTTTCTGTTTCCCTCGAACCAGTGCTTGCATATGAAACACTTGGCCCTCCTTTGATGTTTTGCTTTGCTCCAGAAGCAGCAGATATCTTCTGTCTGGCGAAAGCTGTATTAGAAACTGCTGAAACCCCTCTCCTACCGCTGTTGACAGTTATGACCATTTTTATGTCCTCTGATATCCCAACCGCTAGTGTAATCAGGATTAGGATTATTACTATAGGGCAACAGGTGAAAGTGGAGCTGCAGAAGGATATAGAGATAATATTCCAATAATTCTAGGGATTTCTCACCCAGTCAAGCCCACCCACGTGTACCTAACCTAATCCTTACCCTAACCCTATAGGGAAAAGAAGGCATTGATTTATTGGGTACGTTTGTACGCTTAGGCATTAGGAAACTTCATTTTAACGTTTCTCCATGTATTCTTCGGATAATGTATATAGGCTTGTTTCTGACGCTGCAGTGTCTTTTATACACAAGTTGATCTTGTCAGATTGCAGTGCCTCTCCTGAGATGACAGTGCCTCTCCTGAGATTGCAGTGCCTCTCCTGAGATTGCAGTGCCTCTCCTGAGATTGCAGTGCCTCTCTTGAGATTACAGTGCCTCTCCTGAGATTGCAGTGCCTCTCTTGAGATTACAGCTTCTCTCCTGAGAATATAGTGCCTCTCCTGAGATTACAGTGCCTCTCCTAAGATCGCAGTGCCTCTCCTGAGATTACAGGGTCTCTCCTGAGATTACAGTACCTCTAATGAGATTACAGAGCCTCTCCTGACACCCCAACTCCTCTCCCGACACCCCAACTCCTCTCCTGACACCCAACTCCTCTCCTGACACCCCAATTCCTCTCCTGACACCCCAACTCCTCTCCTGACACCCCAACTCCTCTCCTGACACCCCAAACCCTCTCCTGACACCCCAACTCCTCTCCTGACACCCCAACTCCTCTCCTGACACCTCAAATCCTCTCCTGACACCCCAACTCCTCTCCTGACACCCCAACTCCTCTCCTGACATTACTAATCTCCTGACACCTCAAATCCTCTCCTGACACCCCAACTAATATCCTGACACTCTCCTATCCCTACCTGCCGCAGGTCCGAACTCGGTGCAGCGCCGCAGCGGGCGCCAGACCTACAGCCGTCAGCAGACTCTGGAGCTGGAGAAGGAGTTCAAATTCAACAACTACTTGACACGAAGGCGTCGAATCGAGATCGCCCATCTGCTGGGCCTCACGGAGCGGCAAATCAAAATTTGGTTTCAAAACCGACGAATGAAACTGAAAAAAGAGAAGCAACAAATTCGCGAGTTGAACGCCGAGTCAAAGAAGTCGACTAACGCGTTTGGCGATGATGAAGATGACGAAGGCGTCGATGAACTGGATGCTGCCTGCGGCGTCGGCGGCGGTGGTCTGTACGGCGGCGTCTGAAAAAATTTTCTCCATGCAGAAGAATATAACACTGTAGCTATGATTGTAATCTATCAAATCGTTTTTAAATTTTTGTGCACGCGTGCGTTCTACACTACTGATCAGGTTTTATCGCTAGTCAGTAGTGTAGTTTCGGTTCGGTATTTTATCCTGTTACTTTATTTGCGCAGAATTTTAATCCTATGATGTTGGTCAGTGCTACCGAAATGGGTCTAGGTTCACTAAAATGAGTGAGGTTCAGCTAAATGGGTCAGGGCTACCAAAATGGGTCAGGGTCACCAAGATGGGTCAGTATCACCATAATGGGTCAGAGTCACCAAAATGGCTGGGTCAGGGCCACCAAGATGGGTCAGTATCACCATAATGGGTCAAAGTCACCAAAATGGCTGGGTCAGGGCCACCAAAATGGGTCAGGGTCAACAAGATGGGTCAGTGTCACCATAATGGGTCAGGGTCTCCATAATGTATCAGCTAGGGTCACCAAAATGGGTCCGGGTCACCAAAATGGGTCAGGGTCTCCATAATGGATCAGGGTCACCAAAATGGGTCCAGGTCACCAAAATGGTTCTGCAAGGTCTCCATAATAGATCAGGGTCACTAAAGTGGGTTAGGGTCACCAAAATGGGACAGGGTCATCAAAAATGAGTCAGAGCACTTCAAATTGGTGCGATAATAATTCATATCTTACACAATGCAATCTGCATGCCTTACATGTATCTCATATTTGCTATATTACTGTATTGCAAGATGAGCCTGCGCTCATAGTTGTTGTTGGTTTTAGGCACTACCCAAATACATGAGCACATTATCAACAAATACCTGTTTACCAGCGATTGTGTACACACATTTAAAACTCCGAAAAATGGTTACTATTTTTGTGCGCTGCCTGATTGGATGAGATTGGATGAGATCGATAATGGATGAGATTAGATGAGATTGATGATGGATAAGATAGGATAAAATTAATGATGGATAAGATGCGATGAGATTTGTGATGGATAAGATTTGTAATGGATGAGATGGGATGATATTATTGAAGGATAAGATTTGTGATGGATGAGATTGGATGGGATTAATGATGAATGAAAGTGAATGGGATTGATGACGGATGAGATTGGATGGCATTAATGATGGATGAGATTGGATGGCATTAATGATGGATGAGATTGGATGGCATTAATGATGGATGAGATTGGATGGCATTAATGATGGATGAGATTGGATGGCATTAATGATGGATGAGATTGGATGGCATTATTGACGGATGAGATTGGATGGCATTAATGACGGATGAGATTGGATGGCATTAATGACGGATGAGATTGGATGGCATTAATGATGGATGAGATTGGATGGCATTAATGACGGATGAGATTGGATGGCATTAATGACGGATGAGATTGGATGGCATTAATGACGGATGAGATTGGATGGCATTAATGACGGATGAGATTGGATGGCATTAATGATGGATGAGATTGGATGTCATTAATGATGGATGAGATTGGATGTCATTAATGATGGATGAGATTGGATGGCATTAATGACGGATGCAGTTGAGCAGAAGCTGAGGTTGACATTAAACCTGAAAGAATGAAGCTATCAATCGAATTAATGTGCCGCTGCAGATTCAGAGAGCCAAATTGCGAAAGCGCTGGGTGTGAAGGAAGAGCTGTAGTGTCAGAACTGTGAGATTTCTGACAAGAATCCTTACAAGACGCCACTATATGAAGCTCAATTTGCTGGGAGGGCAAGGCCAATGGCTTTTGAGTGAAGAGTGCCGCCAGCACTCCCCTTTCCGGTGAGGCCATTGCTGGGTTCGAGTGGAGAACTGCCCCGAATTTGATGGTGGGGAAGGGAGATGGCCTGTCAGCTCGAGGGTTCCTTCTGAGTTCGAATTTCGAGTTCGAACCGGTTATTTTTAAAGTCAGACTTTTACCACCCATTTTTACAACCCTCCTTTGTATATGCATATGAGCTTGCAATGAGCAGTTCTCAAGTTATGGTGCCACAGTAGTGCCAGTGGCGCCAAAATAGATGCCAGTGGCGCCAAAATAGATGCCAGTGGCGCCAAAGTAGATGTCAGTGGCGCCAAAGTAGATGTCAGTGGCGCCAAATTGATGACAGTGGCGCCAAAATAGATGTCAGTGGCGCCAAAGTAGATGTCAGTGGCGCCAAAGTAGATGTCAGTGGCGCCAAAGTAGATGTCAGTGGCGCCAAAGTAGATGTCAGTGGCGCCAAATTGATGACAATGGCGCCAAATTGATGACAGTGGCGCCAAAATAGATGTCAGTGGCGCCAAAGTAGATGTCAGTGGCGCCAAAATAGATGCCAATGACGCCAAGATAGATGCCAGTGGCGCCAAAATAGATGCCAGTGGCGCCAAAATAAATGCCAGTGGCGCCAAAATAAATGCCAGTGGCGCCAAAATAGATGTCGGTGGCGCCAAATTGATGACAGTGGCGCCAAAATAGATGTCAGTGGCGCCAAAGTAGATGTCAGTGGCGCCAAAGTAGATGTCAGTGGCGCTAAAATGGATGCTAATGGCGTCAAAAAAGATGCTAGTGACGCCAAAATAGATGCCAATGACGCCAAGATAGATGCCAGTGGCGCCAAAATAGATGCCAGTGGCGCCAAAATAAATGCCAGTGGCGCCAAAATAAATGCCAGTGGCGCCAAAATAGATGTCGGTGGCGCCAAATTGATGACAGTGGCGCCAAAATAGATGTCAGTGGCGCCAAAGTAGATGTCAGTGGCGCCAAAGTAGATGTCAGTGGCGCTAAAATGGATGCTAATGGCGTCAAAAAAGATGCTAGTGACGCCAAAATAGATGCCAGTGGCGCCAAAATAGATGCCACTGGCGCCAAAACAGATGCCGGTGGCGCCAAAATAGATGCCGGTGGCGCCAAAATAGATGCCATGCAGTGGCGCCAAAATAGATGCCGGTGGCGCTAAGATAGATGCCAAAGCTCTACTTTGCCCAGCACATGTCTCAGCCAGCGCAGATCAGCATTCAGTCCATAGCGTGTCAAAAATTCTCAATCAATCAGCTTCATCCGATTTCTTTCTCACAATCAATAAATTTTCTGGTAATCTCCAGTTGAGCTTTCTCCAGCTTATAATGGTCTATTAATGCGTCTCAAAGCTCATTAGTTCCCCGTGAATTTCCCCAGAGAAGGGCTTGCCCTCAGTGATTGAGAGCTGTAGGAGCTGAAGGAGCTAGATGGAGAGCAAGATGTACTTTTTTAAGCAAAGTGGCCGTGCGAGATTGCAGAGCGATTTTTTCCGAATATCTTTTGAGTAAGATATTTTGAGTATAGCTCTCTATCCCTATTCACATCTATCCACCCAATTGATCTTTATCAATATCTATCCACTCTTATTCACATCTATCCACATCTATCCACTGCTATCCACATCTATCCACTTCTATCCACTGCTATCCACATCTATCCACTCCTATCCACTTCTATCCACATCTATCCACTCCTATCCACTGCTATCCACATCTATCCACTTCTATCCACTGCTATCCACATCTATCCACTCCTATCCACTGCTATCCACATCTATCCACTCCTATCCACTTCTATCCACATCTATCCACTCCTATCCACTGCTATCCACATCTATCCACTCCTATCCACTTCTATTCACATCTATCCACTCCTATTCACTTCTATTCACATCTATCCACTCCTATCCACTTCTATCCACTGCTATCCACATCTATTCACCCCAATCCTCATCTATTCGCATTTATCCACCCCTACGCACCTCTATCTGAATCCATTCCTATTTATGCACCTTTATATAAATTTATCTGCATCTTGCCAATCTTTATCCAGCTTTATATCCACCTATTCCCACTTCGATCCATCTCTATCCATCTATATCGTCCTCTAAAAACCCACTGCTTTCGACCTCACTTATTGTAGTTGCCACTCCTATCTTTGCCACATTGTACATGCGATAGCAGCCAGGTATCCTCTGATTTTCCGGGATAGAAAGTCATTCTTAATTTTAAACAACACCTGTTCATGGCCTACAAACAGTTGCCCAGGTGTACTTCTCCGCTTGGCACGCATTGGAGACCCGAAGCTCCATCTCTACGGATTTCCATCTCGATATAGTCCGGCCTCCACCTGTCCCTCACGTCCTAAGCCCTGGCTCTCGGTTTACAGGCAAGTCCTGTGCAGTCCTGTCTATCTATCTATCTATCTATCTATCTATCTATCTATCTATCTATCTATCTATCTATCTATCTATCTATCTATCTATCTATCTATCTATCTATCTATCTATCTATCTATCTATCTATCTATCTATCTATCTATCTATCTATCTATCTATCTATCTATCTATCTATCTATCTAGCTATCCATCTATCTATCTATCTATCTATCTATCTATCTATCTATCTATCTATCTATCTATCTATCTATCTATCTATCTATCTATCTATCTATCTATCTATCTATCTATCTATCTATCTATCTATCTATCTATCTATCTATCTATCTATCTATCTATCTATCTATCTATCTATCTATCTATCTATCTATCTATCTATCTATCTATCTTATCTGTCTATCTATCTATCTATCTATCTATCTATCTATCTATCTATCTATCTATCTATCTATCTATCTATCTATCTATCTATCTATCTATCTATCTATCTATCTATCTATCTATCTATCTATCTATCTATCTATCTATCTATCTATCTATCTATCTATCTATCTATCTATCTATCTATCTATCTATCTATCTATCTATCTATCTATCTATCTATCTATCTATCTATCTATCTATCTATCTATCTATCTATCTATCTATCTATCTATCTATCTATCTATCTATCTATCTATCTAACTATCTATCTATCTATCTATCTATCTATCTATCTATCTATCTATCTATCTATCTATCTATCTATCTATCTATCTATCTATCTATCTATCTATCGACTACGACTACTACTACTCTACTACTACTACTTCTACTACTACTACAACAACAACTACTACTATTACTGCAACTACTAGTGCTACTACTACTGACAATCTAGCTTCAACTGATCGGCAGTGCCCAGTCGCCTGTGACCAGGGGCTGTGCAGGCGGCGATCTGTGACCAGACGCCGCCAACTGCGATCCTCGTGGCCTGACTGGCTACTTCAAATTACTGCTACCAGTACGGCTCTACTACGATTACGACTACTACTACTCTACTGCTACTACTACTACTACTACGACTACTTCTACTACTATTCTACTATCAATGTACAACCAATCGGCAGTGCCCAGCCGCCTGTGACCAGGGACTGGGCTGCGGCGGCGATCTGTGACCAGACGCCGCCAACTGCGATCCTCGTGGCCTGACTGGCTACTTCAAATTACTGCTACCAGTACGGCTCTACTACGATTACGACTACTACTACTCTACTGCTACTACTACTACTACTACGACTACTTCTACTACTATTCTACTATCAATGTACAACCAATCGGCAGTGCCCAGCCGCCTGTGACCAGGGACTGGGCTGCGGCGGCGATCTGTGACCAGACGCCGCCAACTGCGTCTCGCGTGGCCTGACTGGCTACCCAATTAATTACTGTATATGAATTCAATAGTTACATCTAATTATTTACACTTATTTATGCAAAGTTCTCAGTGCTCTGTATTAATTTAATATTTGTTTTTTTCTACGGGCGTAATTAACTTATTTGTTGAACTTTTCAAGATGCTTAGTCATACACTTCTACGCTTTAAATCTGTTTTTCTATAGCACCTAACATCTTTATTTTTGTGCAAGGCTTTAGCTGCGAGACTTTAACCAATCAGCGTGCTTCAACTCACGTTTTTAACTAATTATACGTACACATCTTTACTCAACACTGCTCAGTGCACCCCCAAAAGTCGCATATATATATTGAAATTATGTTAAAATAACTTCACAGCCAATATATTTGTTTTTAAACCCGAATAAATAAACCCTGACGAAGGCCCAGTCTAGGCCGAAATATCGGTTTCTGAATATTCGACAACTAACGTTCTTCAATATTTCCGTGTGTGTGGTTTGCAGTTTGAAGCTGCCTTTTGCATATCTATCTATCTATCTATCTATCTATCTATCTATCTATCTATCTATCTATCTATCTATCTATCTAACTATCTATCTATCTATCTATCTATCTATCTATCTATCTATCTATCTATCTATCTATCTATCTATCTATCTATCTATCTATCTATCTATCTATCTATCTATCTATCTATCTATCTATCTATCTATCTATCTATCTATCTATCTATCTATCTATCTATCTATCTATCTATCTATCTATCTATCTATCTATCTATCTATCTATCTATCTATCTATCTATCTATCTATCTATCTATCTATCTAGCTATCCATCTATCTATCTTATCTGTCTATCTATCTATCTAGCTATCTATCTATCTATCTATCTATCTATCTATCTATCTATCTATCTATCTATCTATCTATCTATCTATCTATCTATCTATCTATCTATCTATCTATCTATCTATCTATCTATCTATCTATCTATCTATCTATCTATCTATCTATCTATCTATCTATCTATCTATCTATCTATCTATCTATCTATCTATCTATCTATCTATCTATCTATCTATCTATCTATCTATCTATCTATCTATCTATCTATCTATCTATCTATCTATCTATCTATCTATCTATCTATCTATCTATCTATCTATCTATCTATCTATCTATCTATCTATCTATCTATCTATCTATCTATCTATCTATCTATCTATCTATCTATCTATCTATCTATCTATCTATCTATCTATCTATCTATCTATCTATCTATCTATCTATCTATCTATCTATCTATCTATCTATCTATCTATCTATCTATCTATCTATCTATCTACGAGTATCTATCTATCTATCTATCTATCTATCTATCTATCTATCTATCTATCTATCTATCTAGCTATCCATCTATCTATCTTATCTGTCTATCTATCTATCTAGCTATCTATCTATCTATCTATCTATCTATCTATCTATCTATCTATCTATCTATCTATCTATCTATCTATCTATCTATCTATCTATCTATCTATCTATCTATCTATCTATCTATCTATCTATCTATCTATCTATCTATCTATCTATCTATCTATCTATCTATCTATCTATCTATCTATCTATCTATCTATCTATCTATCTATCTATCTATCTATCTATCTATCTATCTATCTATCTATCTATCTATCTATCTATCTATCTATCTATCTATCTATCTATCTATCTATCTATCTATCTATCTATCTATCTATCTAACTATCTATCTATCTATCTATCTATCTATCTATCTATCTATCTATCTATCTATCTATCTATCTATCTATCTATCTATCTATCTATCTATCTATCTATCTATCTATCTATCTATCTATCTATCTATCTATCTACGAGTATCTATCTATCTATCTATCTATCTATCTTATCTGTCTATCTATCTATCTATCTATCTATCTATCTATCTATCTATCTATCTATCTATCTATCTATCTATCTATCTATCTATCTATCTATCTACCTATCTATCTATCTATCTATCTATCTATCTATCTATCTATCTATCTATCTATCTATCTATCTATCTATCTATCTATCTATCTATCTATCTATCTATCTATCTATCTATCTATCTATCTATCTATCTATCTATCTATCTATCTATCTATCTATCTATCTATCTATCTATCTATCTATCTATCTATCTATCTATCTATCTATCTATCTATCTATCTATCTATCTATCTATCTATCTATCTATCTATCTATCTATCTATCTATCTATCTATCTATCTATCTATCTATCTATCTATCTATCTATCTATCTATCTATCTATCTATCTATCTATCTATCTATATATCTATCTATCTATCTATCTATCTATCTATCTATCTATCTATCTATCTATCTATCTATCTATCTATCTATCTATCTAGCTATCCATCTATCTATCTTATCTGTCTATCTATCTATCTAGCTATCTATCTATCTATCTATCTATCTATCTATCTATCTATCTATCTATCTATCTATCTATCTATCTATCTATCTATCTATCTATCTATCTATCTATCTATCTATCTATCTATCTATCTATCTATCTATCTATCTATCTATCTATCTATATATCTATCTATCTATCTATCTATCTATCTATCTATCTATCTATCTATCTATCTATCTATCTATCTATCTATCTATCTATCTATCTATCTATCTATCTATCTATCTATCTATCTATCTATCTATCTATCTATCTATCTATCTATCTATCTAACTATCTATCTATCTATCTATCTATCTATCTATCTATCTATCTATCTATCTATCTATCTATCTATCTATCTATCTATCTATCTATCTATCTATCTATCTATCTATCTATCTACGAGTATCTATCTATCTATCTATCTATCTATCTATCTATCTATCTATCTATCTATCTATCTATCTATCTATCTATCTATCTATCTATCTATCTATCTATCTATCTATCTATCTATCTATCTATCTATCTATCTATCTATCTATCTATCTATCTATCTATCTGTAAGCATTCTATCAAAGTAACTACTTCTATCGCGCAGGCAAGACCGCAGTCCATTAGCTAATTGGGAGTGCAGGCCCTTCAGTCCGGTGTGGGTTATAAATTTCCCGTTAAATCTGGCGGTACAGATTTGATTTGAGTGGCCGGGGCTGCGGTGCCAGCCCGATTCATGTTCTGAAGGAGAGAAATATTCCTCGCAGGACCCTCACAGCAATCTGTGCCATCTACGGCTAATGCGTCGCAATTAGGCTTATAATTAAGAGTTTGATTGTTAACGAATTGGATCGATGTTTTACATGAGGGTGAGGCCTGGCTGCATAGATAGAGTCTAGGCAATATCTAGTTCTGATAAGGGCGCCACTGATTTACACAATGGCGTCAAGTTCGTAAGTTCTTTAGCTTTAACTATGACAATGGTGCCAACGTTAGCAATGACATTCTAAAGCGATAAAATGGCGTCTTTAGCCTTCAAAAAAGCTCCAAAGTTAAAAATGGCACCCTACAATTAAAAATGGCACCCTACAATTAAAAATGGCACCCCAAAAGTTAAAAATGGCACCCTGCAATGAAAAATGGCACCTTAAATTTAAAAATGACACCCTACAATTAAAAATGGCACCCTACAACTAAAAATGGCACCCTAAATTTAAAAATGGCACCCTACAACTAAAAATGGCACCCTACAACTTAAAAAATAGCACCCTACAATGAAGAATGGCACCCTACAATGAAAAATGGCACCCTGCAATGAAAAATAGCACCCTACAGTGAAAAATGGCACCCTTCAACTAAAAATGGCAACCTAAATTTAAAAATGGCACCCTGCAATGAAAAATAGCACCCTACAATGAAGAATGGCACCCTACAATGAAAAATAGCACCCTACAATGAAGAATGGCACCCTACAATGAAAAATGGCACCCTACAATAAAAAATAGCACCCTACAATGAAAAATGGCACCGTACAATGCAAAATAGCACCCTACAATGAAAAATGGCACCCTACAATGAAAAATGGCACCCTACAATGAAAAATTGCACCCTACAATGAAAAATGGCACCCTACAATGAAAAATTGCACCCTACAATGAAAAATGGCACCCTACAATAAGAAATGCCACAAAAATTAAAAATGGCACCAAAAATTATAAATGACACCCAAATATATAAAATGGCATCTACGAGCTAAAAAAATACAAATGGCATCTTAAAATTAAAAATGGCACGCGACAATAACAATGGCACAGACAAGGTACAAAATGGCAATTTATTCTAGCTACATAAACTTTATTCTGCGCCATTCCCAACTTTATTTCATGTCCTCTTTTTCTGGCCAAAAAGCGAAGCCTGGCTGTTGTGAAGTTCAAAGTTGAGTGACAGTTTGCAGATGCCCAGCAACTATAACAAAAAGGGAAAGGTAGGAATTGGGAAATATGCTTGTCTTTCTTCCCAAACTGTGGGATCAGTGTCGATTCTCCATCCTCTTTTGTTGGCTAACCCGAGAGAGGCTAAACTTTTTTTCTTGCCGTTTCATAGCCCTAGCAACTCCGTTTCTTTCTTCCCGTCTCAAATGCAGCAGCAGCTATGAGCATTTCGGCCAATCTGTCATCGATAAATTTTACCTGACTTTCACCTGTCAGTGGGTCCGTAACTATTGTATAAGGTTAGAGAGAAACTAGGAGAAGAGGACAGAGATTAAAGGAGAAATGTGAAGGATTAGAGGATACAAGAGTGAAATAAGAGAAGATTAGACTGAGATTGGATAAGATTAGACTGAGATTAGATGAGATTGGACTGAGATTAGACTGAGATTAGATTGAGATTAGAAAAGATTAGACTGAGAGTGAGATTAGAGGAAAAAACAGTGAGATTAGAGAAAAAAGAGAGATTAGAGGATTAGAAAGGGATATTAAAAGTAAATATATGAGAGATTAGATGACCCAGAATGAATAATACGAGTATAAAGGAAAAATATAGGTGCCGGATTCTATCCAGTACCTCTTTAAAAATAACTTTAGTAGTATGCTTCACTAAAGAAGAAAGCAAGTCTGTAAAAAGTCTTTGAGTGTTTATAAGCACAAATGAAAATCTTATGCCATGCCTACATGTACAGTAAATCTAATCTAATTTAAGAAATTAAAATTGCATTCGAGTTGCATGCGTGCAGCCATGACTGCAATTATCTGTGCCCTGCAGGGACAATCATTATCCCAAGGACTTTAAATTTTATCATCAATCCGTGACTGAAGGACAGAAAGAAGTTCAGAAGGAGAAGACTATTTGAGGCATTATTACTGCGGTGGGGCACAGGGGAGCATCGAGGGGGGGGGTGCAGGGCAAGAAAGGACGGCTGATAGAGACGGAGATGGAGAGTGGAGAGGTGAAGAGCGTGGGAAAGAGGAATTGAGTGTAAGGGTCAGTCAGACTGCTGCATCACGCAGATTACACGCGAGTTTAGAAAGATGTAAAACCTTCTACATAAATGTAATGAAAATGTACTACTATATATAGCATATACACTTATGTGATCTTTGCGAGTCACTATGGCAACAATTGCGACACACTGACCCCTCAAGGATTGCCTGACTGACTGCTTGCGGAATAAGCCCGTTGTTCACGCCAGTCTGTCCGTCCGGCCTGCAGAATATAGCTGATAGGAGAAATATCCTCAGGGCTTTAACCCGGACCCACCGATCCAACCCCTACGGCAACTCCTCTCCCCACCTCGCTTTTGCCTTCTTTGGTGGGAGACTTTCGCCAAAATCACACAAAATATGGATTTGGGTTGGGGCGCCGACCGTGAGAGAGAGAGAGAGAGAGAGCGGACAGGGACAGGAAAAATGGGAGAAAAATTGGCTTTGGTTGGCCGAAGGTTTCTCTGGGCATGAGAGACCCTCGATCTAATATAGCGATTTCTTTTCTGGGAGAGGAAAATAGGGGAAGAGGGGACGGAGGGAGCGGGACACACGAATCTGAATTCTATGTCGCTCTTCGCTTGCGGGTAGGGGAAGAAAGCGACAGAGAGGACGAGTTTGGGATTTTTGGGATAAAAAACTGGGATAAAACGCGTGCGTTTGTTGCTCTGGCGTTGCTAAGTGTTTTATATTTATCTGCACCGCACTCTGCAAAGGCAATCCGCGGGCATGCTGCCAGCTGCACTCGAAGACAACGCCAGCTGAATGCCGACGCCAATTGCTTGGCCTGAAGGCGTCCTCGGGCTCTGCTTGGCCGGGGTCAGCGGCGCCATCAACCTGGCTCTGGCCGGAGCTGCTCTGTTCGGCGGCTGCAGGCGCTACGGCGACCTGCTGCACGGCCTGTGCTTCCACGCCGGCCTGGTCGGCTGTCTCCACGCCGGCTTGGTGACATCGATTCACTCGCTGCTGCTGTCGGTTGATCGGCACCTGGACCAGCCGGTGTGGTGGGTCTGCTGCAAGATCTACTTGTTCTGCCAGATGTTCCTGCCTGCTCTGTACCTGTACCTGACAGCTGGTGTCATTGTCTGCTTTCGAAGCGTCCGGTATCCGCCAAGGCGATGCGGCCAGAGCTGCACCAGGCTGGGCTACCTCTCCGCGCACTGTCTGCCTTGGGCGGCCTGCAGCCTGGGACTGCTACCGGTCCTACTCATGCACAAGGAGTCCACGGAGTCGGCGCTGCGCAACGAGGGTCGCTGCCTGATGCTCGAGCGCTGGGCCTGGCTGGCGCCGCTGTCCGTCCTGCTGGCAGCGCCGCTGCTGGCCCAGCTGGCCCTGACCTGCCTGCTGTGTGCCTACAAGCCCTACAGAGACGAGGACAGTCGGGGCGACGGCGGATCAGTCGATTCGTCCGACACCGAGGACTTCAACGAAGTCTACCACTATCGGGCTGGAAATTACGCTGACCACGACGAGTTGAACAACGAAAATCAGCGAAGTCCATCGCGCTATCGAAGACGCGACAAACAGAGAAGATGTCGCCGACAGAATCAGCAACAGTCGCTGCGCATGGCGCGAATTCAAGGCAACGGATTCGGTGGAGCTATGGTGACCGCCGCTTCAATCGAAAGCAGCAGAGGTTATTACAGGTGCGAGCCGCGACTGCTGCTCGGTCGTCCGATACGAACTGCTCGAACTCTGCTGCTAATGCTGAGCTTTCTGCAAGCGGTCACCCAGCTGCCCCACTGTGCAACCGCGATGCTGCAGACGGTGCTGCGCAATCTGCCCTCCAGACAGCCGATCGAAGAGTCTGCGTTGAACGCTGTCTACTGGCTTCATCTAACCTACTTTCCACTCGCTGGCCTGCTGCTCATCGCCTTCACACTGCAGCTGCGTCGGGCATTTCGCATCACGGAGCTGGAAATTGGCGAGGAGTTGGCCAGACAGAGGCTGCAGAGAACCGCGGCTGGCGAGGTGCTGCAGACGACCAGCATGTTGACATCGTTGTAGCCTTTGATCCTTTGATAAGCAAGCTGGCGAACTAGAAAGCCATTTCTCCCATGTCTGCTGAATGTGATTTTGCTGCGCCCGAATTACTCTTGCATTTAGAGCGAGAGTCGACTTAAAAAATGCCTGATGAGACAGAATTCAACCATTGCTCCTTGTAAAATAGATCCAATGTTACCAAATACTTCAAGCCACTTGCTTCTTGTGTCTTCTTTGTTCAACAATGAGTTTTAGAGATTAAAAAACATCTACAAGAAACTTGATGATTTCAAAAATCCCTGCAGTTCTTCCTTTGGGCGCAGCAATTGTTGTGATAGCTCTGTTGCTAAATTTATTACAATTGACTCGCATTAGCTCTTGCTCTGTTTGCCTTATTGAATGAGTACTGTAATTTATAGGCCTCTTGCTAAGATTGTATATTTAGCTATAGCGGTGTTTCGATAAACGCTTATTAGTATGATCTTTGTAAAATTTTAGCCATTGACTTGTCTACCTGTCTATCTGTACGCTGCCATAACTATTGACTCCGAAATTCCATAGACCAGTTTGAGTACCGCTATGAGCACACCCGTGACTTGCACCCTTGCGATCTCGTGATTGACGTGGATCTCATCGTTAATCAGCAATGATCGAAATTCCTTCAGTCACGACAAGAAAATCAGATAAAGTTCGTGCACTCCAAACGAATCAAAAAGCCGCTCCCTAATTCACCAAGATTTCTGCATTTTCAATCAGTTTGTTAAAATGTACAATTTTTGTCCCACAGAGGCAAGAGTCACGGAATTCGGATTGGGAGATTTCCTATACTCCAATTCGATTGTAAAACCCAATTTCACGGCTGTAATTACCAAGGGATTTAGATATTCATCGGAAAAATTAAAGCCCTTTCTTGATCTGAACCGATTAAAGAATTTTACTTAGCTCGTACGAGTAACCATTTTATTGCGAATTCAGAAAGTTGGAGTTCAAAACTGCACACAACCTGCAGTTATTTAATTTTCGTGATTTCTATCTAAGAATAGATATGTTTGGAAACAAATGTTTTGAGGTAATTTTTTATGTTTTTATTTTCAACCATACTTAAAATACTCGTAACCATGGAACTCAGAAAGTTTAGCTTAATAAAAAGCATAGATTCAAAATATTCTTCAATCCTACTGAATAAGTAGTGAATTAGTATATAACGTTTTTAAAGTAGAAAGTGAGTTTACGAAGAGAAAGTAGAATATAGTAAAAATATGAAACTAGCAGGAAATGGACTTGATTACAGCAGTGCATTAAAGATACGTAATTAAAGCTTGAAATTCATGCTAAAAATAATTCTATAGCCAAAGTAATTGGACAGCAAAAATTTATATTGCTGGAAAGGAGGAAAGTTTTGAACTTTCAGTCAAAAAATTCTCAAGAAGATTAAAACAAAATATTATATTTGCCGGATAAAAAAAGCAATAAAAAGTGAGAAAGCTTATGAAAACAAAGGATTATAGTCATTAAACTCGTAAAACGCAGAGAAATTCGTCTATAGTCTGAAAATATTTTTTCAGTCAATAGAAATAGTTTTTTAGACATTACAACGGATTTTTAACGCGCTTAAGCCACCATGTCCACCGAGACCAAATAATTAGAAGTAAGAATTCAGGGAAAAATCGGCCTACATTTTTTTCAAGTCACAATTTATTTGGCCGGCCCCCTTACATGTACCCAATTGTAGATCGTTAGATTTAATTTATTGTGTGATGCAACAGACGCGCAACTTCGTGTCAATATTCTTTCTAAGAAAATCAATCAATGATATTCATTAAGCATGCGCGCGTATCGTTCAAGCACGAGTCAGAAGAGTGTAACAGAATGTAATTTCTTCAAATTATAACTTAACCTCAAAGAACAAATCTATAAATAAAATGATTAGAAATTTGTAAGTTGAAGTCAGGATCAGGCGTATAGGACAAGCATGCATTAATATAGACAAAAAAGCTTTAAACCAACGGACCAGCTTATTTTCTTCGGTTTTCCGACACGGTCATTAGTACATTAATACCCATGCTTTGCGGGCGTTGATGAGAAATCCTCGGGCGCCTAACGGCGCCCTCTGATTTTCCCATTTCCCATTCCCATTTACCATGACCTTTATGCCCGCTGGGCACTTATTCTTGCCTTTTAATGCCATAAACTACATTTAAGCCCGCTTGCAGGAGTCACACTTAATTTAATGCAAATTAGCAGGCAGTTAATGACATTTAACGCCCGATTGTCTATGTCAAACTTACTTTAATGCAAATTCGCTCAAATTTTTTCGATGCCACTTACTGGCTCCATCCCGCCAAAGTCGTCAACCTATAACCAAAGTCGTCAGCCAAAGTCGTCAGTCGACCTTTGGATTTCCGCAGCGCGTATGGGCAGCTAATTTGCATTAAAGTAAGTTTGACATAGAAAATCGGGCGTTAAATGTCATTAACTGCCCGCTAATTTGCATTAAAGTAAGTTTGACTCCTGCAAGCGGGCTTAAATGTAGTCTATGGCATTCAAAGGCAAGAATAAGTGCCCAGCAGGCACAAGGTCATGGAAAAATGTTCCTTTAATTTAGCTACGTAAATTTCCCGACGAGCGCGTGGGTCAGCTTAAGCAAGGTTCATTCCGATAATTCGAAACTCGCAGAGGCTAAACGGTTCTTGCAGCCGACTCACCAGACGCACTCGACTTCCGAATCCATTGCAGAGTAGAATGGCAGCAGTAGAGAGTGGGCTGGTATAATCTTGACTGATGCACTCCACACCGTCAACTAGCACCGTGATGTTGTTGAGCCTGTCGCTGCAGCAGTCCGTCCGTTTATAAATCAGAACGTACCACACACGGGAGACCTGTGGCAGTTGCACTTCAAACCATTGGTCAGTAGTAGAATTCCCGGTGTGGGTGCACGAGCCAGTTTGAAACTCCTGAGAATAGTTGCCATCGATGGCTCGATCGCAAACTCCGCCGAGGTCTGTGCTGCTCTGCTGACAGCTGGTGGGCTGTATCCAAGACCACAAATCTAGAGCAGTGATTGTTAGAAGGAGGAGTTCGAAGGACTCACTGCAACATTATGCATTTCCAGCTGCTAAAAGTAGTTTGTCAAACAAAGACGAATTAAGCTACACATACATGTAATTTACAATATATATATATATGTGCAGTGCAGGCATATTTTGAAGGGTCTTCAAGATATAATGTACGAGCTCGCGGCTGTAGGGCTGAAGCGCTCGAAACTTACTAATAGAACATGGTCTTCAAGAGCATTATTCTCACGAATTAAGGTAGAAAGTAAAGACTAAGCTAGACTAAGACTAAGACGTCTCTTAGGCGAAGTGACTGTGACAAAGACTACTCAAGTAGAATGATGGGTAAGGATTTTAATAGGAGACAGATGTACCAATGTTGATCTTTGAAAAAAGCCGACATTGGGTTGCTTAAATTTTGAGTTCAGTAGCTTATAGGGACATAGACGCTATTTTTTGAGAATTTGATAGAACTTCCCTTGAATTAAATAAAAACATACTCAAATCAAACTAAGAATGATGCATGCACTGCATAGACTACTGACAAAATTGAGTTCAGTAGTTGATTTTCGCGCTGTCGCGAGGGGCAACATGATTCACATTAGCTTCTATGGCCACATAAGTGGTTAATGAGTGGCCCATCTTGTGTATACGAGCTATTTGATCTTTGGACTTGCCTTACTTATAGATCTACTATATATTTATATTCGTAGAGATTCTTGTTCAGAAAATTATAGGATTCTACATTAATTTTATATCCTATACCTATGTGTCCTGTGCCTAAAAATCATAGAAAATGTTTTATGATCCTAGCTGACTGTGTAACAAAATGTGTTACAGAACGAAAAACTGAAAAATCGATGAATATCAATCAATAGAACGAATAAGAAAGGCAAGACATACCAAAAGATGAACATTGTTGGGTCTGACTGATCAATGAAAACCTCTTATCTCCGTAATTAATGTTTCTTTTCGCTAGAAAACCTGCCTTCAGGCTTGTCCCCCCAGTTAAGCTATAGGGGGACATGCTAATGCTTTGGCCCCAACTCACCTTGTTGAACCGTTATGGAAATCAATAATTTTGCTTCAGGGCTACAAAACATAGCGCCTGCAGTACCAAAATGAGTGCCTGCAGTACCAAAATGAGTGCCTGCAGTACCAAAATGAGTGCCTGCAGTACCAAAATGAGTGCCTGCAGCGCCAAAATGAGTGTCTGCGGCGCCAAAATGAGTGCCTGCGGCGCCAAAATGAGTGTCTGCGGCGCCAAAATGAATGCCTGCGGCGCCAAAATGAGTGCCTGCGGCGCCAAAATGAGTGTCTGCGGTGCCAAAATGAGTGGCTGCGGCGCCAAAATGAGTGCCTGCGGCGCCAAAATGAGTGCCTGCGGCGCCAAAATGAGTGCCTGCGGCGCCAAAATGAGTGCCTGCGGCGCCAAAATGAGTGCCTGCGGCGACAAAGTGATCGCTAGCTGACAACACCGCTTCGGAAAATAATGTACTTGTAGGAATTTCATCATGTATAGTTCTTGGTTTTGTCCCCCAACCATCATAAAATCCATGAAGACGCCCCTGCCAGCCTTTTAAAATTTTACATACATGTGCCGTATCCCTGAATTATTCAACCAGAAAAACCACGCAAACACGAAATCGAATAAAAATATATGAATACATATTGTACGACTCACTACTGAACACCACAGTATAGATATTGGTCAGTTCAGAGCTGACCAACAACCAGTTTGTGCGGTTGAAGTAAGACGAAGCGTTGAACAATCGGCAGCTCAAGCTCAACGGCAGCCAGTAGAAACCGAAGCAGTTCTCAACTTTGGAGCGGCACTTCATGGAACAAAGCAGCTCATTGTCGGTATTCGACTCCGAATAGAAATCAACTGGTGCAATCAAACTATTGGAGTTCGTCAGAGTAAATGAGCGTTTGTTAGTGCTCGAGTTGCTTTCAACAGTTGCTATGGCCACCAATAGAAGCACTGAGGCGGAAGCAACCGCAGCAAAAATTAGCTGCAGAGAGTGACGCATCTGCATGCTTGTTGCCTGCTATTTGAATATCTGAATAATATGGCAGAGGTAGATCGCTTTTGTTCCAGCGTGTACTGCTGCATGAATTGATCCCGCCAAACAAACTGCATGTGGGTCCTTTTATTCGTCTACTGCCCGTGGCCATCACCCCCGCCGCCGTTGTCACAACTCGGAGCAGTGGGTTAGCATCACTGGGAGAGGTGGGCTAACGCCCCCGACTGCCTGAAATCCCGCGCGGCCGTCCCCTGTCCCTCTTCCCCGCGCTCTGCATGGCCATGCTTGGACTCAACCGGCCCTCTCTGGTCGACGTCATGGCTGTTTTGCCAGGCATCGTTACCTCCAAGGGAAAACTCCGTAGCAAGAATCAAATGCCCTGCCTCTCCGGAGTTGAGAATGCGGAGCAAATTTTATCTGTATCTGTGAATGCCCCGTCTTTACTCAGGACAGGCTCACCTACATCTACCTCGACCCAAAACCGGATCTTTCCGACGTTTTCAGACCCGAGAATCTCTGCCAGCTCGTCCGCTACCTTTAGGGCCACCGCGGGCGAGCGACCATCCACCTCCTGGACTCTCCAAAATGGGAACGTGCTGCAGATGCACTGGCATCACCGGATCTCCCTGCCAAGCCAGTCTTCTTGAGTATATACTGCCTTTACCTCATCTACAGAAACGCGGGCTTTCACCTTCAGTGACGTTTGGAAAAAGCTATATTTGTTTTCAATAGAAATCTATTTGCTAAAGCCTGGAGGAACGTATATAAAAAAACGTACTAACAATGCCCTGCAGTCATGTGACTCCACATATTTTTACCTTCAGTCCTTCATGGACTGGGCTTGAAATAGAGTAGCCATCGAAAAAACACGCCCACAATTCCAAATCGACTCTTTTGTCAAGTTGTGTGGAACAGGACTGGCTTGTCCGTTTATATTATTTCTTATACACAAAGCTGTCCTCGAGATATTCAACAATGCTATAGTGTAGATTGACAGATTATTTCATTGTAGCTACACTAGCTAGTCGAAAAAATAGCGAAAAAATATAATTATTGTAATAATTCTTATCTAACGCAATTTCAGTGCAAAAATTACAATATGAATTATAATTTTTCTTATAATTATTGCAATGCTGGTCTGCGATAATACAATGGCGCACATTCAACTGACCAGAACTCCTCCAAATAACTCTTCCTGTTCTTCCCAGCAAAAACAAGGCAATTCAAAGGAACTTCCTTTACCAATTATCCAGGAACAATGCACATTGCAATAATTACAATGTGTATTAAATATTATTATTATAATTATTATAATTTTATGACGTTTAAATTGTTAATCAAATATTTGAAATATGTATGGTTTGTAGCATGAAAAAGGGTACGTTGAGAAAAATAAAAAATGTAGTTTACTGTTGTATAGATTTTTAAACGATATAAGCTGCAAAATGAGCTGGACTTCGTTGATATTTGTTTGTTTCTTATACTAAAATTGCAGACAATATTTTGAATGATCTACGCTCATACTCTAGGCTATTATTTAAGTTGCACTTTTTATTTTTGTATTTGGACATGGAACTCCGACCAGACTCAGGCACTTGCCACTTACAAATATTTCTCGCTCTGCCTCTTTCTTCTCGTATTTGCTACCTGTAGTAGAATGAACTACAGGTTAATAGCTCGGCTGAAAATTCAATTGGTAAAAGCCACATGTCCAACATATTTATCGTTTTAACCATAATAAATTTGTAGTACATAGAATATTGCTTTAGCAATCTCTCTACGAAATATGTTTCATTATTACACCTTTTTAAACTTTGTTTGTGTTACTTCTTTTCCTGAATACGAGCTTAGCAAGTTTCAATACCAAGCAGGCAAAGTCATGGAGAATGCCCTACCACTGCCATGACTGCACTGCTGACAGGCGAGCAGCTGCGCAACCAACACACACCTGGGTCCTGGGTATGGAAGGGCTAAAAGCCGCATGAAGAACAGCTGAAGGCAAACCATGCGCGTACATTTATAGCAAGGATGAGAAAACTCCTTGATTTTCAATTGTAATGATTGCAATAAAATTGCGTTATAATTATAATAATTGCAATAATGATTGCAATTTTCAATTATAATTATTGCACTTTTATTGCAATTTTTCGCAAGAAGAATTACAATTAGATTGCAATCTTCGCAATAATTTTCGATTAGTGTATATAGACAACGCGGTGTTGAAACAATTGACAATTGAAGCGGAAGGATGCTACATTCGGTCTAAAAATCGTTTTTTTTCGTTCGGCTTTTTTTAAACAAGTCGATTGTTTGAGAGTGGCGATTATACGGGTGATGTTAAGATCTGCTGGAAATTTCAAATATAGATGCGTATTTTTGAGTCTCATTTCTGCATCTCATATTTTTCTCATTTCTTACTGCAATCGTGGTGATCGGAGAGGGGTAGGCGGAGAAAATATAATGTGCTTAAATTTTTTTATTCGAACTCACGCGCTCATATCATGGCGACCTACAATACTACACTCTTTGGTTGAAACCCACACGTCCGATGCTTTAATTGATTCAGCTACATGAATGACGTCAGCCAGCCTGCGGTAGATGTCTATGGCCAAAAGACTATTACGCTCGTAATCTAGCGCAGTCTGCGTGAGTGCGTGAAAAAGGTTACTTGTTGGGGTTAATCTTTAATTGTCTTGTTTTGCTTTGTCAACCTCATGAAATTATTATAAAAACAGCTGTATAATTACAGCACAAACATATGACTTGGATTGACTGTTTTTAAGGCATACACAGAAACAGAATGAGACAGTACGTCCTGCTAAAATGCTACGGCCCATGGGGAGACTTTTTGGGGGTTAATGGGGGGGAGTTGCTGAAATGCAGTTGCTTATGGGAGTTGCCATTTAAAAGGTCAATAGCTACATATACATGTATGTAGCAAGCTAAGCGACTTCAAAGTTTTTTGCATCGTTTTATCTTTACTATATACGGGCCGGGCGTCGCCATGTGAGAAAATTCATCCGCACTGCCTTTTCCGCGCAGCCGTACGCTCGTATTCTGTGATGAAGCTCCCGCGAGTCTCGTCTGTACATGCATGGTATAATGTGAGGTACACAAATGCTGCTAACTGACTTCCTCGCAATTGTACTGCAGTCAAGACTCAATATTAGTTGTCTCGAATCCACATGTGTCTAAGTCCCGGATGAGTAGGAGAACTTGTTGTGAGCTTTTACCATATACTTTTCTTGCACAGGCGCGTGGGTGTCGTCATGGTTTGCATGATGGCCGTGAAAACATCTGCTAGAGCACACATGTAGTCTTGACAGTTTAGTCACAGTTGCAGTTGTATCACAAAATTTATGCATCACAAGAAGCAAAAATAAGTCCACTTTATCACAATTGTTCGCTTTCTGCCTTAAAAAATACACATTTTTTTGTCAAATGGTTCTGATTTTAAAGTCTGAATCCAACTGCTCGATGTCTTAAAGTCAATCCTCTCCCCATGCATATCCGTTTTGGTCACAATCGTCGAAGCTTGCGTTGAATGTGGTCCTTGGCGTGTCTTCATTTATATTGAATGCTCAACTTGTATTCGTGATTCTATAATGTTGCCTGAATTTAATGAAAGCATTGAAAATTGATAGCTTTTTTGACCCCGACAACCTTCAGCAAGTTTCTAAAAATGCCAGCAACAACCTCTCTCTCTCTCTCTCATTGATATCGACTTGTACGCTCGTATGCAGTAAAGATCAGTTCTAAGATGAACTTTGCAGCTTTCTTTGTCCGATGTCTGTCTACATTTTACGGGATATTATTCATTATTATGACGTACCAAATAAAATCCCAGAGAACGCAAATAATGTCCCGAAAATTTCTTATATCAATGTTTTATCTGTTTAATTCTCAATCTGTCCTCGTGTGAGAGCAGTGAAAATTTAGGGATCATATCTCAGTTTGTAGCCATGCAGACCGCAAAAAGCCACTCGATCTGAACGGTCTCATGCTAACACAGATCAAATAGCCCCTTTTTTGGAGCGCAAAGTGTTAATTTGTCTCTTGGTTAGATATCTATTAGTTGTTAGGCCACTGTGTAAATTTAGTTAAAATCTATACTAGCTGTAGACCACGATTCTGTAGGCTTCAAACTCGCAGATTGTGAGCGGCCCAGCCTGATAGCTGTAGAGTCGCACTGCTCTACCACCGGATGTCATGCAGGTGAAATTGGCCGCAGAGAATGACGTAGTAAGGTTCACCCTGTGGCACTCAACGCCGTCCACCTGCAGTGAGAACTGGTTGAGACGCTTAGAGCAGCAATCCTGCCTGTTGTAGATGGCGACAAAGGTAACAATGGATTGCGATGACTGCAGCTGAGCCTCCCACCACTGGCCTGCTCCCCCCTTCGTATGGGTGCAGGATCCACCAGTGAAGTACTGATTATAGCTGCCATCAATAGCTCTCTGGCAATGTCCGTCATGGCTTGTGGAGCTCTGACTGCAGCTGGATAGAGGCAGCTTGATCAGACCTGGTTAAATTCAGTTTATTGATGCGTATAGTGTATCAGTGACCAATATTTAATGTTCATAAACTGCTTTAAATGACTTTAAAATGTTTTAATTGAGTATAGGACTCTATCGATTCCAGATTCGAGCACTAGGGTACAGAGAGCAACAACAAATAAACGAACAGCTCTTTCGAACCATTGACTTTAACGGAGGTTTTTAAAATGATAAGCTTATTTTGGTAAATCCAAAGTTTGTCCTCTGACAATCACGCTAAATGCATTTCTCAGGGAACGTTAAGGTGATTAACCTCCATACAATATTACAATTTTATAACCAAAATTACCAAAAGCTTTCGTATACACGTCGCTGATCAAAGCCAGGTTCCGCCAGTCTTGCCGCATCGCATAGGCGCCGACATCAAATAGATAGCATCGACCGCTCAACCAATAGAACCCAAAGCAGGAACTCCGCTTCGAGTCGCAAACTAAGCTGCAGATCAGCACCTGGGCGCTCCAGTCTTGGTCGGTGACTAATTCCGAATGGAAGCTGTTTGGCGCAGTGGGACTTTTTGGACTTTCCAGGATGTACCAACGTTTATTAGGATTGTGGGTTATCGATGTGGCACATGTTTTAAGTAACAGTAGACATACAAGGTAGAAGTTACTTTGTTGGCTAAAGCGTCGAAACATGGCTATTCTATTGAATTTTTTTGCCAACCGTTTTCATGATATAAGCACCTGTATTTATCAAGAATATCCTGCATCCGCAATTCAAAGAAAAAATGCAGTGCGAAATGCAGAGCCTGTTAAGGATTCAAGCAGACATATTTCCAGTGCTGCTCTATCAAATATTCTGACACTTTCAAGAGAAATATATCTTCGAAAAAAATTCCAAAGAGACGTGTTCCTGAATGGCCTGTCAGTCATGAATAAGAATGCCTCACTTTACAGACAGTCCATGGCAAGCTTGACAGACAGTAACGGCAGGAGCAGGAAAACTAAGATGGCTCAACCTTGCATTCCGATTTCAAGGCCCGCAACCAATAACTAAATAATTCTGTGTAGTCAACAAGACCCCTGTTTGCAGAAAGTACTTCAGTGATCGAGTATTCTGTATTTAAACAGTAAAATAATTTGAAGGCAAGATATAGTCTGAAGTGCGAACTTCACTTTTCTATAGAGTAAGAACATTTGTAGAACAAAATACAAAGCACTATAACTCTTGTTTGCGCAAACATTAGATTTTCAATTATATTAGTGAAACAAATTACAAAAGCAAGCGAACAAGCGCCAACATTTTCACATTCACTACTGGGCCTGGAGTTTGGTATTTAGCACAAAAACAAAGAAACGATGACCATTAACAAAATAATTTAGAAAACATGTGCAATTTATAATTAGAAATAAACAAATATTGGATGAACACAGGAGTTGAAGCATGCAGTTTTGTTCGCGCATTATAGAAGAGTCAAACAGAACGCAAAATCAACACGACAAAGCAATGCAAAGAGGAAGGAAAAGAACAACGCATCTATGAAATTTTTCAGTCGTCTCCGAAGATATCCTTCACCAAGTGGTTGTACTTGCGATCCTGCAGCTGCTCCTTCGCGGCGGTCACCACCTTGCCGCTTTCATCTTCATCAGAGGAAGCCGACGAAGATGTTGACGAAGAAGACGAGCTCGAGGCCGCCTCGGCAGCGGCAGTTGTTTTATTAAGAAGCTGCTGCTGCTGCTGCTGCTGGGTCCTGTGCATCACGGATGCCGTGGCAACTTTCACTGGCGGCGGCAAGTACGACGGCGCCGAAGCTTTCGCGGCCTTAGAGGCGCCCGAACTCGAATTCGAAGATGCCGCCGCTGCCGCTGCCGCCGCTCGGCCGCTGACAAGCTGCGAGAATCCGCGCGGTTTCTGAGGAGACGCGGCGACAGGCAGCGAGGCACCGCCAGATCGAGAAGCCAGCTGCTGCGGCAGCTTCTTCGGACGATGCAGCATGAATTGGAGAATGTCGTCCTCCCGAGGACCGCCCGACGCCGTTGGCTGTACAGGCGTTCGCCTGGCAACCTGCTTGGCAACGGTCACTTGGCTATGTTTTGCTGGTCCCAACGTTGTCATTGCTGAATTGTTGCTATTAGTAGAACCTTGCTGCTGTTGCTGTCTGGATTTAGCGCGCTCCTGTTCGATCCGAGCCTTCATCTCTTGCCACTGCTGGCGCTGGGCAAGGTCGCGCGGCGGCAGCGGCGGCGGCATGGAAGGCCGAGACTTCTTGCTGGAGGGCGATGGTAGATGCTGCTGATGTTCAACAGACGTGGGACTGCGGCTTCGATGACGTTTGCGTTGATCTGACGCCGTTGGAGGGTGCTGGTGACTGCGCGATTGCGGGTTCGGGTTATGCTGATGCCTGCAAATGAAAATGTATTGAAATTGAATACATGCATAAATCATACTAAAAACAACCGTATACCATTAATTTACTTTGACCATAGACAACTGGAACATGAAGGATTTTTATCAAAGTACCTAGCATGAGGTTGCTGCTGCTGCTGCTGCTGTAGTGTCGGTGGCGGCTTAGACTCTTGAGAAGTCATCATCTCGGCTTGGCCCTTTTTAAGCTTCTCAAGTTTGCGCAATCGTCTACGCTCTCGTTCAGCTCTCTCCGCCGCCTCCGTCGCGGCTTCTTTCTCTTCTAAACGTTGCCGCTTCTCGCGTTTACGTCGGCGGCGCTCCTCATCGGCGTCCTTCGAGACGGTAGCTAATGATGGCGATGATTTTTGAGAAACAGCTGCCCAAGAGACCTTAGTCTTCGACCCAGACTCTTTAGCGTGTTTAGAAACGGATGAAACAGTTACTTTAGTAACGGTTTTTACAGCGGCATCGTTAACAGCCGATGTAGCGGCTACCTTAGAAACTGGTGCTGCAGTGTCCTTAGAAACTGATTTCAAAGCGTCCTTAGTAACGGATATTACAGTTTCTTTGGAAACTGATGCTAAAGCGTCCTGAGCAACGGATGTTACAGGTTCCTTAGTAACCGGCGCTACAGCACCCTTAGCAACGGATGTTACATGTTCCTGAGAAACCGACGCTACAGCGCCCTTAGCAACGGATGTTACATGCTCCTTAGAAACCGACGCTACAGCGCCCTTAGCAACGGATGTTACATGTTCCTTAGAAACCGACGCTACAGCGCCCTTAGCAACGGATGGCCGGGATGGGACAGGTTCCTTAGAACCTGACGCTACAACAGCCTTAGCAACAGATCCTAACGCCTCATCAGGAACAGAAATCACCTCGGAGTTTGGTCCAGAATCGGGTACTTCTTCTATTCGACTCCGTTTCGTCTCTGGTTGTTCTTCAACACTACTAACAGTAGCTGATTTGGCTGTTGAATCAGTTGTCGTGACTCGAGCAGCAGTCGACGATAGCGAGACAACGGAAACTGAAGCAATTTTTGGTGCTCTAACTGAGCAGCTGGTGGTTGTCACGGAGCGCACAGCGGTGGTACTGTTGCCCGAAGAACTGGTGAATTTAAACTGCGATATCCGAGCAGGCAACTGCACTTTTGTAGTGGCTGAAGACGTCGATGTTTTGGTATTATTAGACTGCGGCAGTCTGACAATGACTACTGAAGGCGAAGAAGTTACGGTGCCAGAAGACTGAGATGGAGGCTGCTGTTGCTGTTGTTTCGACAGCTGAACTGCGTTAGTCTTCTGTTCAAAAATAATTTTAGTTGGCTGTGCAGACGAAGGATTCAAAGCTGAAGGAGAAGGCGGTTCTATCTGCTGTTGTTGTTGCAATTCAGCAGCTCGGGCGGCTCTCAAGGCGGCGGACTCGGCTTCAACTCTACGCCGCTCCTCGGGCGTCAGAGTGTGCATGAGGTAACAGGGCACTGTGTTGCCGCTTTTAAACAATACCTTGCGAGGCTGCGGGGAAGGCGACGGAGCCTCCTTCGCCAGCTCTTCAACCCGGTCCTGCTGCTCAGGCTCCAATCTGAACTCGTCTATAACCTCGACACCAACGTCGCCAGCCTCATCGTCGGTGCACTCGTCGGCTTCGTCATCTGAGCTGACTGTTGTATCGGATTTTAAATATTCAATTTCTAAGGGGCCTTCGTCGAATACTTCAACGGAATTGATGCCCTCCTCGGCTGAGACTGAGGCTGTAGAATCGTTTTCGCCTCGTTTCTTATTACTAGCAGCAGTTGTTATAGTCTTTGTTACAACCGCGACTGGTTCAGTCTTTGTTGCGAGCGTTGCCACAGCAGTGATAGCAGTTGCATTAGCATTCGAACAAAAAATTGAACTCGCCGCTGATGCAACAGTTTGCAGCTCTGGCTGTTGCTGCGAATCTGCTGCGGAAGATTCCAATTTAACTGTCAATTGCTCCGCTTGAGGTTCTATCTTCCGCAGTTTCTCTTGCTGCTTTTGCTGCTGCGACTTCTTTCGATTATTATTAGTCCGTCCGCCTGCTCTGACAGCAGCGCTTGTCGAACCTGCCGACTCTTCGGCGATAAGTTTCGCGGGTTTTTGTCTCAGTCGTCGAGTTGGCAACGCTTCGTTCGGTTGCTGCTCGGCAATACCAGCTTCAGCCTCCTCTGCCGCTTCATCCGAACTGTTGTCTTTAACGCACACACTGCACTCCCAGCCGTAGAGTTTAGTCTTCTTCGGCACTCGGGTCAGAGGCGGATCCAAGCAGCCGATGTGATAATAAAGCTGACAGGCGTCGCATTGCACCTGAGGGAATGAGTTTATGTGAGTACTCTATACTAATATATATATATTTACATATGGATTCCAAAGTTAATCCCGATGCTTATATTGATGTCAACTCTAGTCCCGAGCACAGAATTTACACAGAATGCCGAATCGCAACAAAACTGTGTTTACCCGACGTTTTAAGGTTCAAGTTTTGTGACTTTATATAGAAACTGACTCAAGTCTTGTGACTGTCTATAGAAACCGACTCCAAGTCTTGTGACTTTCTATAGAAACCGATTCAAGTCTTGTGACTTTCTATAGAAACCGACTCCAAGTCTTGTGACTTTCTATAGAAACCGACTCAAGTCTTGTGACTGTCTATAGAAACCGACTCCAAGTCTTGTGACTTTCTATAGAAACCGATTCAAGTCTTGTGACTTTCTATAGAAACCGACTCAAGTCTTGTGAATTTCTATAGAAACCGACTCAAGTCTTGTGACTTTCTATAGAAACCGACTTTAAGTCTTGTGACTTCTATAGAAACTGATCCAAGTCGTGTGACTTTCTATAGAAACCGACTCAAGTCTTGTGAATTTCTATAGAAACTGACTCAAGTCTTGTGACTTTCTATAGAAACTGACTCAAGTCTTGTGACTTTCTATAGAAACTGATCCAAGTCGTGTGAATTTCTATAGAAACCGACTCAAGTCTTGTGACTTTCTATAGAAACCGACTCAAGTCTTGTGACTTTCTATAGAAAACGACTCATCTTTGATTGACCCATTTGAGCATAGAGACTCGATGGATGTGTTAGAATTCGTAACTGCTCTTGGTTGATACTACTGGCCACAGTTTAACAACAAAAGTAGTGCGCAAATTTAGTAGTCCAGATGTCAATCATTACTGTAATCCAAAATCACTCGCAAAATTCCCCATCCCGTTTTCGCAGCAACCAACCCACCATCAAGTGCTGATCCTTTTTAGCTTTGCAAACTGTGCACTCGTTCAGGCGCCTCAAAGCCGCCGCTTTGGCAGCCAAATCGCCAACTTTAACTGGCGCCCCTCCGGCATTCGCAGCCGCTGTTATCGTCGACGAATCTTCATCGCCCTCGCCAATCGGATGATCGACGTTAGTGCCAGCGTCGCCAGCTGACGCCGACACGCCTTCTAACGCGTTGCTCAATCTTAGCGGCATAGCAACCGAAGCCGAGCCGGTTGCTAAGCAACCTAACAAAGCGTCCCAAACAGCCGCGAATTCAGAACGACAAGTTTTTAAACGATTTTGACAGGTTTGATAAGCCGTCTCGGCGTTGGAATAGCGCAGCGTCTCAGCTGATTGGCGCTCGATGAGCTCCGCCTCCTGCAGGTGAGAGAGTCAACGATTTGATTAGAGCTAAACTTATCGGTTGTCAATCAAATTTCAGGTGACTAGATTTATTAAAATACCAGGTAAACTACACACTGTATCAGGTGTCAGTGCAAGTTTATGTAAACTACATTTACTGTATAAGGTGTCAGTGCAACTTCAGGTAAACTACATTTACTGTAGCAACGTGAAACCTCAGTGCAACTTCAGGTAAACTAAAGTTACTGTATCAGGTGTCAGTGCAACTTCAGGTAAACTAAATTTACTCTATCAGGTGTCAGTGCAACTTCAGGGTAAACTACATTTACTATATCAGGTGTCAGTGCAACTTCAGGTAAACTACATTTACTGTATCAGGTGTCAGTGCAACCTCAGGTAAACTACATTTACTGTATCAGGTGTCAGTGCAACTTCAGGTAAACTAAATTTACTCTATCAGGTGTCAGTGCAACTTCAGGTAAACTAAATTTACTCTATCAGGTGTCAGTGCAACTTCAGGTAAACTACATTTACTGTATCAGGTGTCAGTGCAACTTCAGGTAAACTACATTTACTGTATCAGGCGTCAGTGCAACTTTAGGTAAACTACATTTACTGTATCAGGCGTCAGTGCAACTTTAGGTAAACTACATTTACTGTATCAGGTGTCAGTGCAACTTCAGTTACACTACATTTACTGTATCAAGTGTCAGTGCAACTTTAGGTAAACTACATTTACTGTATCAGGTGTCAGTGCAACTTTAGGTAAACTACATTTACTGTATCAGGTGTCAGTGCAACTTCAGGTAAACTACATTTACTGTATCAGGCGTCAGTGCAACTTTAGGTAAACTACGTTTACTGTATCAGGTGTCAGTGCAACTTCAGTTACACTACATTTACTATATCAGGTGTCAGTGCAACTTTAGGTAAACTACATTTACTGTATCAGGCGTCAGTGCAACTTTAGGTAAACTACATTTACTGTATCAGGTGTCAGTGCAACTTCAGTTACACTACATTTACTGTCTCAAGTGTCAGTGCAACTTCAGTTACACTACATTTACTATATCAGGTGTCAGTGCAACTTTAGGTAAACTACATTTACTGTATCAGGTGTCAGTGCAACTTTAGGTAAACTACATTTACTGTATCAGGTGTCAGTGCAACTTCAGGTAAACTAAATTTACTCTATCAGGTGTCAGTGCAACTTTAGGTAAACTACATTTACTGTATCAGGTGTCAGTGCAACTTTAGGTAAACTACATTTACTGTATCAGGTGTCAGTGCAACTTCAGTTACACTACATTTACTATATCAGGTGTCAGTGCAACTTTAGGTAAACTACATTTACTGTATCAGGTGTCAGTGCAACTTCAGGTAAACTACATTTACTGTATCAGGTGTCAGTGCAACTTTAGGTAAACTACATTTACTGTATCAGGTGTCAGTGCAACTTCAGGTAAACTACATTTACTGTATCAGGTGTCAGTGCAACTTCAGGTAAACTACATTTACTGTATCAGGTGTCAGTGCAACTTCAGGTAAACTACATTTACTGTATCAGGTGTCAGTGCAACTTCAGGTAAACTACATTTACTGTATCAGGCGTCAGTGCAACTTTAGGTAAACTACATTTACTGTATCAGGTGTCAGTGCAACTTCAGGTAAACTACATTTACTGTATCAGGCGTCAGTGCAACTTTAGGTAAACTACATTTACTGTATCAGGTGTCAGTGCAACTTCAGTTACACTACATTTACTGTATCAGTGAAACCTCAGGTAAACTAGCAGATCAGGTGTCAGTTTGAGTTACCTGAGCATTCAGGTCAGCCAACTGCTTATTCATGGACACAATCCGAGTCTCTCGATCAAAAAAGTGCTGCACAAACTCCGGACAGAACACTGGCAAACCGGTCTGAGCAGCTGTGCGCTCCTGGCCGGTAACTTGAAGTGAGCCGCCTTGCTCACCAACCGGCCCAGCGCCAACGCCTAGAATCTCGGCCTTTTTAGCAAACAATCTGACCGCGTGCGGAGAGAATTCTAGAAAGAGCGGCTGCTTTTGTTGCGGTATAAAGTACGGCCGTTTAACCGCCAATTTAGCTGCGCAAATGGATCGACGTTTGGCCAATTTTCTAGCAATTCTATCGCCAACAGAGCTTGACAATGACTTCAATTCTGTCGCATTCTTCACAGCGGCTCTCTGCCTGCTAAACGCTGTACTATAAGCTTTCCGCCTCTGCTTAGCAACAAACGGATCAGTATGCTGGCGGCACTGAGCATAGAATGGATCGGCTATTTCGTCTGCGTCTTCGGCGGCGGCGGCCGCAGCTGCCGGCTCGCTTAGCAAGCCTTCGCGTTGGGCGCAAGTGACGTGAAAACAGCAGCGACACATGCCGGCATCGCAACCGATGCAAACGCCAGTATAGGCGTACACCCTATCGGAGCAGTAGACGCACTCTTTGGCGCCCCAGAATCGAGGCTTTAATTCAGTCAAAGTAACGTCTGTCAGCGAGTCTACATCGTTAAATGCAACGTCTGGCGTGTAGAGGGCGCATACCAGATGTACCCAGCGACCGTCCTCGGTTGGTTTGAATACGCCGCCAGCAACGGGGCAGAGCTGACAACTGGGCGAAGCTATTCCAGCGGCGCAAGCGTCGCAAAACCAAGGCTCTGTGCTGGCGGAGCTGCCAGTACTGCAGAGGCTCTGCGAATCGGCTAAACCGTAGCAGGCCTCGTGCACAGTCACGTGACAAGAGTCGCATTCGACCAGTTCATTCTCGGGGTCCGATCTATTAGACAGGCATACCATGCAGGTTAACCGTTCCACTTTTTTAATAGCGGCGGCAGTAGCGGCCGCCAATGCCGCGGCCGACTCTTTAGTATCAGTTGCATTGTCATGTTTTTGAGTTGCATCGACTGTCTTTGCAGTCTTAGCCGTTCTTCTACTGGACTTTTTGCGCGGCTTAATCTCGCTGAACATTGCATCCTCAGACGCGTCAGAATCATGCTGCTGAGCCTTGCTGTTTTTCCTACCAGACGCCTGGCCCTTCTGTTGCTTCTTCTGCTGCTGCCGTTTTTTTCGGCCTTCTAGCCAATCTTCATCTGAGCTGCTGGTGCGGTCGTTGTCGTCATTGGCATCGTCGCCGCCTCGGCTTGACGAAGCAACAACGCCGTCTATTAATGCGCGCAAATCTCCACCTTTACTACTAGTAGTTTTGCTATTGCCCTCCTGATCTTTTGCAGAGCCAGTAGATGAGGAATCAATGTCGCCGTCCTCAGAATCGTCCGTCTCCTCTGTCGTGTCAGACTCATTATCTGAATCGTTGTCCTCTT
This sequence comes from Macrostomum lignano, assembly GCA_002269645.1. NCBI lineage: Eukaryota > Metazoa > Platyhelminthes > Macrostomidae > Macrostomum > Macrostomum lignano. The sequence continues at coordinate 146,980 of NIVC01001007.1, forward strand.
TTTCTTCGCCCAGCTTGGATTTCTCACTGTTTAATGACGAAGACGCATTACTGGCGGCATCTTTACTAGCATCTGGATTATTATTATCGTTGTCATCTTCAGCTTCTTCGTCGCTGTCTTCATCATCAATGTCGCTGCTCCGACCATTCACTTTAGCTTTAAACTCGTTGTCCGAATCGTCTTCTAAATCTTCGAACAATTGAAAGTCGACAGCGCTAACTAGCTTGATTTGACGCTTCCCAGGCGCTCGTTGAGCTACAGTGCGTAGTAGTGCAGGATAGGAAAAAATTCGAGTTAGATTTTGCCTAGCAAAACTACTTTAAGTAGAGTAAAACAGTTTTTTACGTGGACAAAACGTTTTGTTTATGTCAGGTAACCTAAACACCTTAATATTTTACTTTTTTCTCAAATTTTGATATGACCTAATGTATGACCCTAATATATGAATGCCACTTAATAAAAACATTGGTATAAACCTAATACAAATATTCTAACCTATTAAGTGCATTCATTTCATATCATTCACTTGCTTGGCCACAAATATGCTATCTTGCATTTATCCTACTTTTCTATTTTTTATACTAGAATACTATAGTATTATGCTTTATATAAAAAGTCTTTAAACACTAGCTACTAATATTATCAGATAGGTCCAACTAAAATCTTCATTAAAGTTAAGCTAAATAACACAATTTTGAATTCTTATTTTAAAATCTTTTAAGATAAAAAATTAGAAAATTGTCAAAGCTAAGCATAGTGTTTTTACTAATATTATATAAAACAATTTATTTAGTAAGCCTAGACTTTACCACATCTAAAGGAAGGGGGCTATTGCCCTTCACCTTCCTCTTTGGTAAGATTATAGTTGCTTCACTGACAAGCAGATCATTTTGGTAACAAGAAAGACTTTTGTTAATAGTTTCAAGCAGAAATTATCTTGCCAATCTTAAGTGATATACCCTATTGCAACTGATGGCTATTATTGCAGACAGTGTCCAATGTAGATTGGCTCCTGGTAGTGGCATGACATGCTCTATAAAAATGTTGTGGATTGAACTAAGTTGCAATCTTTTGTAGTTGTTTGCTTTTTAAATTAAGTAAAAAATTTCTGTGCTTTTCTTGGTAGGCATTTATGAGAAGGATTTTTTATGTTTATACATCTAAATATTTTAAGACAAATAAAAAATGATCTGCAAAAACAAAACAATTTGATAATTAGAATTTTTATATGAAATGTACTAATATAATTCTTTTGGGATTTTTTGAAATATACAAAATAAATCTTAGCAAAATAACAATAGACTGATATAACTATAAGGAAGCATCTTTCATCACGATAATGACCAACTCATTGAATCTTTTATTTTTCTTCAAAGGTATGTGCTAGCCTATACTCTTGTAGGCTTTTCTTTTTATATTTTTATGTGCCTAATAAATATCTATATAATAGTAGTGTAGTTATTATTGTGATTTATACAAGTAAAATATTTGGTTATTAGCCATGTTGAATCTGCATGCAAACTAGAAAATAATTTAGCCTTTTGTTTTACTACATGAAATATTGATGATAAATATAATTTGTTATAAATGTAGCCTCCTAGACCCTATATATACAAGCAAATTTGCTCCCAAATAAACCAACTTGCTTTTAGCTTGTGTGTTTGCTAAACTCAATAATATTCTTAGAGTTGTTCTTGTATAAAACTTTGAATGCTTACCGAGTTAGTTATTTGTAAAACTAAAGAGTTGAAGTGCTCAGAGACTTACTAAGAGAAGGGATTGGGGAAATATACAGAGGGGAAATATACATACTAAAAAAGAAGAGCTATGACCCTCTGATCCAAGTGACATCCTAGAGACTGGAAGAATGGTACAAGTACCAATAGACTGCTCAGGCCATACATTAGATGCTACCAGACTAATACACTAGATACTACCAGATTAATACACTAGACCAGGGGTCCTCAACCTACGACCCGCGGGCCGCATGTGGCCTGTAAGCCCTTTTTTGTGGCCCACGGCACCTTCCAGTAGTTTGCATTATATGAGGCCCACCAAGTCTATCACTGGATTTCACTGCGGCCCCCGAAAATGATAAAATTTTCCTAGCTGTATTGAAAATATTCCCAGAAATCTCTTACCCTCCCCACTGCTAGAAGCGACACTTCAATTCATTTGGATTGCTATTTTAGCCACTTCTAGTGCACAATTGTACACACAGTCAAGAGTTGAAGTGAAAAGCAGGAAGGAATGCTGGCTAATATCAATATGGTTCAAGGCAAAGGAGGTGGGCCATTATGTTTGTGTATTAGCATGCGGCCCGCCACCCGTAGAAGGTTGGGGACCCCCTATTGGAATAAATGTTAAAAATCCGCGGACGCGCGCTTTAGAAAAGAGTCAAACTATTTTACCGCGCTTTAGGATTATTAGAGATGTTCCGAAAGATCTGCAGTTTTGTCGAAATCAAAATTCGCTAACTTTTCAAAATCAAAATTGAAATTTCCCGAAATCATAATTCAGAAAAACAAAGTTTAGTATGATCAACACTCACTTTTTTACTTTCAATTTACTGCTTAAGCAAAAATTAATACATGTATATGTAGTAGAAAGTAGTTTATTTTTAGCGACTTTTTAGACACTACCAAAATTTTCACTTCTAAATTTTTTTCTAAATTGAAATTCGCTCTAAAAAATTTCAAATTTTGAAAAATTGAAATTGAATTCTCGGAACATCTCTAAGCTTAATAAATTACGAGTGTATAAGCCCCTTCAACAGAGGTATTATACCCATTTCCATGTATATGTATTTGCTAGAGCAGCAGCCAGTAAGAAAGGGCAGCGCGCGCGCAGGCGATGCGCCTGTGCGCGCGCTGCGCTTTAGAAAAATTTCAAAAGTGCGCCGGACACCGTCCGCGGTTTTACAACTTTTTCCTATAGGGTGGGGACCCATGCACTAGACGCTACCAGACTAATACATTAAATGCTACCAGAAGCATCTTAAATGGGATTCTAAGAAACAGTTAGGAAACTAATACAAACCAAGCATAACCTTATTGTCAGCAGTAAGAATTTAATAGAGACAACTTTAGTGGCATAGTTAGAGGACAGAAATAGACCTGCAACAACTTAGTTGCAGTAGTGGGATTTATAAAGAGAGAGCCAAAATGCTTGTTATAACTTGGTGGCTTAACATTGGGATTGAAATATATAGAGTAAGAAGAAACACCCCTGCCTTGTGAAAGGTAAAATATGTTTATTATAGAAGCAACTTGTTATCAAAATGACCTGCACCCCTTTAGTTCCACATTCTAGATTATTTAGTTTATGCCCAAAAAACTTAGGCATATATTAGCCTTGTATGCCAAAAGTTGGTGTGCAGTTAGTATGTATCACTCTTGAGAAAATAGTGTGTATATACTCCTAGTGTACACTTTATAGAATCATACAGAAGAGTTATTGTAAAGTAGAAAAAAAATGAAAAAGTTCATTTTTAAGCCTAAATTTCAAGCTTTCTAGGTTTTTAAAGCTTGTAATAATGTTTAAACAAATCTTTGTGTATCAATTTTCTACAATAAATAATATTGCCAAAAAAGCATTAAAAATCAACCAAATTATCTATAAAAAAGGTCTAATATACAAATTTAAAAAGGTCATTTTAAAATAACCTTTTGCAACTACAATAGGCCTAGTTTTGAGATTAGGCATGCATTTAATTATTTTTTGATATGCATTTGTAATTACTCAATTTTTTTCAGGCATACATCCAGCATGATTTGGACTATGGCTCTAGTTGCACTACTACTTATTTTACCTTCAATAAATGTTGTTGCAAGTTGCAACTAAGACTAGATAAGAATCAAAAAAGATTGGCAAATCAAATGCATGTTTTAATTTGAAGAATATATGCTTTCTTGAAGTTGACTCATTTGACCTATTAGTGATAATACTATTCTACAATGTAGGACTAATTATAAAAGTTAAAAACATACTTTAAATATATAACTACCTAACAATTTTTTTTAATTGAAATTTAAATTGCAATTGAATAAGTAACGTCAATGTGGAATAGACTTAGACAGTCATAATACTTAAAATAAAATATTAAACTTAACAATGTTATTATCTACCTAAACCCAGTCTTTCAATCTTTGATATTGTATATTACTAGGCTAGGCCAACTATTATCATAAACTAAAGTGCTGCATTAGGCCTACCATTGGCATTACTTTATTGTTAGGATTCGACTTACTTATAGCATCAATAATTGCTTGCGTTTTTTCCGCTTTGCTTTCCATATTGTATAGTAGAAAGTTTACTGGGCTACCTAGGCCAGGGATAGGCTAGGCTGTTACTGTTAGACCAACACCTTTTCAATTTATAAAACAATCACTAATCAATTAAAAAACAGTTACGAAAGTCGAAGACAAAAACGCTGAAAAATAGTTCCACGCATTTTTTCAATTTTTAAAGTAATATAACGCAGTTTCCTACTACAGCAGCGTTGGTTGACAACTGGCTTTTTTGCTTTTATTACTCTGTTCACGTTGTTTTCAAACAGAATTCGTGCTCTTTTACGAAACCGAACTTTTGCAATAGTTTTGACTAAGATAGTAAAATACGCTTTTACTTAGATATAAAAAAGCTCAGAGTAGGATTTTATAATTAGAAAGTTTTTTTATATTTTTATATTATACCTTTTAAGGCTAATTCGTTTTACTATTTAACGTGACAAATGTAATAATTTACTTTTAGGATTTTCTATAAAAAGCAAGTCCCGTTTACCACTGGCACTATAGAGTTTGGTAAATACTAGTGCCGACTCTTATCCTTGTTTGATTGCTTTATTTATAACTTAATAGACAATTTTAGGGTTATTAGGTTTCTTCTAAGGCAAAAAAGTTGACGACTACAATTTGTTAATGGCTAACCATTGCTGTCATCATGAAACTTTCAATTTCAATTTCAATAAACAGTTACAGTAAAACAGTCAGAAATGCAAACTAGCAAAAGTTGAACACAATAGGCCTATTTTACCTAACTCTTTCTGTAGTACTATATAATAATTATGAAAACTAAGCCTAGATTTTACTGCACTCACTTATAATCTAGTCACTATATTCTCACATGGCCTAGACTAGGCCTACTGTTTGTCGAAATCTACAAATGTTACTTAATTAAATACAAATACGAATCATAATAAGATGTATAGCCCCTTTATGGTATAGTTAGTTTTGCTAAGTCTTTTCCTTATTTAGTTATGGAGCACAAATAAATTTAATGTTTGTTAAATAACAAATAAATTTGATCAGGGGGCCTAATTCTATTTGAAATATGGCAACTATTTTATCTATATATTCTCTTAGCCTTGCCCTTAGGAGGCTTACTTAGGTCAAAATTAGAGCCATATTCCAGATCATGCTATGCGCATGCCCAAACAAAAATTGAATAGGTATGCATGGCAAAAAAATTGAATGCATACCAACAATCTTAAATCTAGACTAATGTTGCAATATTTTTTATGTTTCAACAAATTAATGAACTTTTTTTGCATTGTTTAATGGATCATTTTTGGATAATAATTTGATGGATTATTTATTTTTCTTGCCTTTAGGCTATATTATTTGGATCTAGGACTTTTTGTTTGCCAGACTATTTGTCTGCCTTGGGCAAATGGCCAATAGACTATTTGTACACCGGTGCCAAATAGCTACTAGATGTGGTAACCAACATAGGTTTCTAGACACTTCAGTGACAAGACGCTTTGACGACAGATGTTTCAGCAACAATTCATATTAGCAACAGATGTTGTTGTAACTTATAGGATAGTAAAGTTCGTAACAATTTGTTATAGTCATTTTAATATAGCACTACACCATCCAGACTAAGGCAATAGTTGCTGCATGTCTTATCCACTTTTCTAAACCATACCAAAATAAAAAAATGAAAGCCATTGTATTATAATCTACACAAATGAAATACACTATGCCAATGCAATGTTGCAATGAATCACAGTACACTGGTGGCGCGCGCCACCACCAAAAAAAAATTCTAAGAAACTATAAACTTTTAACAAAGCCAACCTTTTCTTTGTTTTTAAAAATTCTAGAATAGAATTTTTTGTAAAACATAGGTGAAAAACATTTTAGAATCTTCTTGCTTATTAGCGCAGCACCTCTTAAATTTTTTTAAAACTTTCAATTTGGACTATTCGTCTGCTGGCAAATGAATAGCCGGTAGACAAATAGTCCAGTACCCTATTATTTATAGTAGAAAATCAATATACACAAACATTTTTTAAATGCCTTATTATAAGCCTAAAAACCAGAAAGCTTAAAATTACAAAAATGAACTTTTCAATCTTTTTTCACTTTACACTTAACCTTCCATGTGATTTTTATTAAATGCACTCTAGGTGTGTATGTATAGTGTTTTCTTAGAATTAATGCATATGCCATACTAACTGCATACCTTATAGAAGTCAATGCATGCCCAAATTTTTAGACATGTCTTATATGATCTAGAGTATGGAGTTAGAGCCTATTTTTTATAAAATGACATAATTATATAATTTATATCTTAAATAGTTTGTTTTATTTTTAATTAAGTTGATGTTTATAAAATCTTACTAATATTGTTCAGTGTTTATATTTTTCTAATTATCTAAATATGTATCTTAAAACAAAAAATGGTTTAACTGCATGGCTAGCTACAGTTGATATTATTTATATATCAACTATTAATGATGCATTGCCATTCACTATTGTATTTTGCATTGACTGCATGTATCTGTCATCAGTATGGTAAGTAATTCCTGCTATTGATATATAACTTGTATTGTGGCTTTATCTATTTCTTATTGCCTCATATTTATCTATAAATGTTAATATTTAACCTTTAAAATAATTATTTTCTAGGTTGCAGTAGTGTCCTACCAGAGTCTCATATCACTCTACCATCTGTGATCTCTAGATCTTTGTTAAAAAGACTAGCACTACATACAGTAAGTTTAATCTTGCTAAAAAGTATTTAATGTTATTTACATTATTTTACTTTTAGTTGTTGGTTGATAACTTTGCAATGTCTTTTTTCTTGTAGACTGCATCTGATCAAGACCTACTATTGCAACTACCACTCTTAGACAGACATTCTAAGGTGCTCCTTTATAAATTGGCTGTGTCCAAGTGAGTAGGCATTTATACAATAATTTTTTTATTTGAATTAAGTCAGAATCAACAATAACTGCAATGTACATTTTTGTTAACCTTGCTTGTCTTTCCCAGGCCCATGTCTTTCCCAGTGTACACTGTTCAGCAGCAGAAGCTTACTGACCAGCTGCAGCGAGCTGGCAATCACAGAGTATTGCACAGTAATCACACCAGCAATTGTCACTATTCTGCTAGTCTTATTGGCTCTGCTGGCTTTTATGGCTCAATATCATTGTGCGGCAATGATGGAAGCAGTGTGGAGTAAGCTTCTTTTTTGTTGTAATTGGTTTTTAGTAACAGTTTTAATAGCCAAACAAAGGTTAAACTGTACAAATTGCCTTTGTAAATTGGCCCTTATTGGCGTCATTATATCATTCACTAGGGACTTAAGAGCTACCCTGGCATTAAAAGTGAAAATATTCATCTTAACTTTAGCCGCCAGTATCCCAACCACACCAAATATGCGCAACCCCCTCCTGAGTTACACCGGCCGTGCCACTTACTTTTTGACCAAAATGCGACTTACCTATAAAAGTAACAAGTCAAGATATCGTAAGTTTGGGTAAACGGCAGGAGTAACTATCACTGTATTATTAGGGCTAAATGCCTCGTCATCTAGTTAGTAATACAGTCTTTGGGTGGGCATTTTTGCAACCTACCTTGGGTGGTCCCCTCGCCAACCGGCTGGCTCGGTCGAAGTCTAAAATCTCTGTTGCTTGTTTTTGCAACCCCAGGAGCTTTGTAACAGGCTATATTCATTGTTCTCTTAAGCCTCAGTTATTGAAATAGCCTATATTTAATAGATATAGGAAATATGCGGATCTGTAACTTCCTGTAGTAGTATCAGTGAACTAGAACGCAAAGCTCTACTCAACAATCGAACTCACTCAATTGAAATGAACTTATTTTACAGAGGATTTCTGCCAATCAACTTAACACACAGCGGCTACATCTATCCGATGTCAGCTGGCGAAACTGGGGCACAGCTGCGGCATAGGATCAATATTTATCCGCAGTCCATGCTCCGGAGCGATTGGATCAGTCTCGACTCAGCCTACGCTAAGCTTGCCGAGAGCGAACTCGACCAGAATCGTGAGTTGTTTTTAATAATAATAATAATTGCAGGAGGCCTGTGGGCTACCTTAGGGCATCATCTTCGGCGCCCTGATTGACTTTCTAATCGTCGGGCATGTTAAAAACTTATGTAAATATTTTTCAGAGCCGTCACTGTCAGCGGAAAGTATGCTGAACTTCTTGCCGAATCGACTCAAACGACTGCTGGTGCGTGTACTTTTATAGCTGTTGCACCTTGAAAGCTTTTTTAGTACATATCGCCAAAGTCATATTCACGTCTTTAATTCACTTTCAGCGTAAAAAGCGCGCGGCAGAGTACACAGTGAGGCTGGACTCGCCTCCCGAGCCGCACGTGGTCACAAAAGCGGGACCGTTTCTGATGGAGCTCTATCTTATTGCCGACCGCGACTTTGTGAGCTGCCGCTGCATTTGGGCTGTGGTTCTGTGGCTGAGTATCTAGCTGGGCCAGCCTCCCAGATCCTCAGTTGCTGGGCCAGCCTCCCAGATCCTCAGTTGCTGGGCCAGCCTCCCAGATCCTCAGTTGCTGGGCCAGCCTCCCAGATCCTCAGTTGCTGGGCCAGCCTCCCAGATCCTCAGTTGCTGGGCCAGCCTCCCAGATCCTCAGTTGCTGGGCCAGCCTCCCAGATCCTCAGTTGCTGGGCCAGCCTCCCAGATCCTCAGTTGCTGGGCCAGCCTCTCAGATCCTCAGTTGCTGGGCCATCGCTTTGCACCCAATTCCTTAAGTCCCCCTTCAGCTTACTTTAGCATCTATTCGAAAGCTTCAAGTGACGGTGGTGTTATGTTTATTATGTTTGCAAGAAATGACTGCATTTATATTTATATATTAAGCAAGCCCAAGCTCTGTAAGCTCCGCCGATTAGAAGGACTTCTATCTAAATGTAAAGAAGCTGCCTATAGCGGCAGCCTATCAAAAAAGTGCATCTCTAATGGCGCGGGGCCTGGCTTGAAACATTAGCTCTCCGTCTAAGCCTTGGGGCGCCACGCCGTTTCAGTCGCCGAGGTTCGAGCCACCGACTTGGAGGGGGGTTGGGAGAATGAGGAGTGGCGGACATTGCACCCAAATGGATATGTTCCACCCTGAATCCAGCTTCCGTGTGCCGTGCTGCACCAAAAACCAGAGGATGGGGGAAAAGTCCGGGTGAAGCCAATCCATCCACTCGGTTCAGACCTTGCTAGTAGCCCGCTGTGTGGGGCTTGTTTAAACTTGAAACTAAACCGTTTCATGGGTTTAGGGGGCTGTTTTCCTCTCGCCCCGGTTCAGCTGTCTAAAAATGTGGAAAAACTTGTACATCTGCTTAGGTAGAGGGATTAGCAGGCTCGATAATCTATCCATCCATCTATCTGAATATTTATTGCCCAGGCATGAGGAACCGCCTGTCTTGTTAGAGGGCTTGAAGGACTTTTTTACCTCTAAAACAAAAAAAAAGAATTTGTATATAGTATCCAGTTTTAGGGAAATTCTAAAAAAAGCTATTTTTAACATTCCGAAAACGGCCACCAACTGTCTCTTTAATCCCACCACAGATCCCTACAATGCCATCAAAGATCCCTACAATCCCACCACAGATCCCTACAATCCCACCACAGATCCGTACAATCCCGCCATAGATCCCTACAATCCATCCAATGATCCTTACAATCCCATCAAAGATCCCTACAATACCACCACAGATCCCTACAATCCCGCCATAGATCCCTACAATCCATCCAATGATCCTTTTTTTATTAGAGGCAGGGGGGTTGTGTGCACCCTGGCGCAATTTAAGCGTCATTGGCACACAACCGGCGAGAGGCATTACTGCCCGTTCCGCCGACTCCCCTGAGCAGGCATACAAGCGCGCGGATACGTTGCGCAGGCACACACTCACACAGGAGTGTACAGCGGCCCTAACTTTATCAATTGTTAGGCATGTACACTTCACTGCGCTTTGGGGGGTTGGCTCTCAAGGCCGTTAATTGCACAAGCGAGCCAAGCCGAGATTCCAATCCAGCCCCAAATGAATGTGGCTGCACTTGGAATCGAGCCTGGGTCGCTGGCACACCAGAGCAGCTGCGCTACCGCTGGGCTACGGCCCCCCATCCAATGATCCTTACAATCCCATCAAAGATCCCATCAATCCCATCCCTACAGTCCCGCCACAAATCCCTACAATCCCGCCAAAGATCCCTACAATCCCGCCATAGATCCCTTACTATCCCATCAAAGATCCCTACAATCCCACCACAGATCCCTACAATCCCACCACAGATCCCTACAATCCCACCTCAGATCCCTTCAATCTTTTGTAGGGATTTTGCCGTTTTTGCCAAGAAATAAATAACCCAGCGACTCCAAAAATCTACCTAGTAAATTTATAATCCAGCTAAATTTTCGAACTGCTGGATTGTCCCCAATGCCGGGCCTGATGACGGGCTAAAAAAGATTTTTTCATCAACCCAGTCTATTACCCAAATCAAGTGTTACGTAACTTTCGAAGAAAATTTTCCTGTTGGGACCAAGCTGTTTACGTTTGTTGAAACGCAGAAATCCCCCCAGCTGACTGTTAAGAAATTTTTCTGCTAGCGCTTTGGGGCTTAAAATGTGTTTGACTGACTTCCCTAGATATGTTTGACCTCACGATCAGTCTGTGCTGTAGACTGCAGCTAACTGACTTTGTGTCCGCGTTAGGTGTCGCCTTTAATTTCTTTGCCTCTAACATTTTCTATTGTGAAATTTTATTAACATCTTTTCTGCTTGCCCTATGGTGTCACGCAATATTGCATAGTCACACTGTAACTGGTTGTTAAGACGAATGGCATCGATTCCTGCTTTTCTGTTCGTCACTATCTTTATCCTTGAAATCTGTGTCCTGTACAATCCTGCACTCATATCTGCCACTATCTTTATCCTTGAAATCTGTGTCCTGTACAATCCTGCACTCATATCTGCCACTATCTTTATCCTTATCTGTGTCCTGTACAATCCTGCACTCATATCTGCCACTATCTTTATCCTTATCTGTGTCCTGTACAATCCTGCACTCATATCTGCCACTATCTTTATCCTTATCTGTGTCCTGTACAATCCTGCACTCATATCTGCCACTATCTTTATCCTTATCTGTGTCCTGTACAATCCTGCACTCATATCTGCCACTATCTTTATCCTTATCTGTGTCCTGTACAATCCTGCACTCATATCTGCCACTATCTTTATCCTTATCTGTGTCCTGTACAATCCTGCACTCATATCTGCCACTATCTTATCCTTATCTGTGTCCTGTACAATCCTGCACTCATATCTGCCACTATCTTATCCTTATCTGTGTCCTGTACAATCCTGCACTCATATCTGCCACTATCTTATCCTTATCTGTGTCCTGTACAATCCTGCACTCATATCTGCCACTATCTTTATCCTTATCTGTGTCCTGTACAATCCTATGTTATCTTATCTAATCTAATCTGTGATGTAGAAACGGATAGATATTGATGCATAGTATTATAAGTGCGTATAAATTTCCGCTTGTACTGTATCCTTGTTCGGCTGCATGATGGGGGGGGCAGGGCGGTGGGCTGAGTTGGCCCGGGTTAGGCTTGTAACTGAGCCACACGATCACGCCTGCAGATGGTGTTAGAGAGTCAAGGGTATATATCATGCAATATGCGTGTATATGGACATTAGAAAATACTTTGAGGGTAGTGCCTGTTTGCGGAGCTGGCTAGCTGTGGTAGTGGGAGTGTCTGTCCACTCTCTTCTCCCCAATATATAATTGCTTTTTTGTCCAGTTAGGGATCCGCAAATGTACTTCAAGATGCGGACATTTTAGCGGTGCAGCTGTAAAACTATAGAGCCTGACTGACTGACTGACTGACTGACTGACTGACTGACTGACTGACTGACTGACTGACTGTACTTACTGACTGACTGACTGTACTTACTGACTGACTGACTGACTGACTGACTGACTGACTGACTGACTGACTGACTGACTGACTGACTGACTGACTGACTGTACTTACTGACTGACTGACTGACTGACTGACTGACTGGCTGACTGGCTGACTGACTGACTGACTGACTGACTGACTGACTGACTGACTGACTGACTGACTGACTGACTGTACTTACTGACTGACTGACTTACTGACTGACTGACTGACTGACTGACTGACTGGCTGACTGGCTGACTGACTGACTGACTGACTGACTGACTGACTGACTGACTGACTGACTGACTGACTGACTGACTGACTGTACTTACTGACTGACTGACTTACTGACTGACTGACTGACTGACTGACTGACTGACTGGCTGACTGACTGACTGACTGACTGACTGACTGACTGACTTACTGACTGACTGACTTGAGTGAGTGGGTGGGTGACTGACTGACTGCAAATATAAAAAAGCATTAAAGCTACTGCCCATGGCAATGGCTCGCCAAAACACTTTCACACCAAATTATGGAGTTAGCGGTCTTTCCGCTGATAAGGGCTATCCATATACCAGGTAGGCAAGTAAGAGAGATAGACAGTGTGCTAAGTCTGCCTGTGTGCGTTCCTCTCCGATGACAGACGCTATATATTATTTTCTGCGTCGTATTGCAAATGCATTTAGGGTAGGTACGTAGCAAGGATATATTTTTTTGTAATTTAGACTTGACTGGTTGGCTGGGTGTCAAACCGCTAGTCGAAATAATTCAGCTAATTAGGCGTGTTGCAGTATTGTACTAATAAGGCCTACTACGGTGTGATATGGTATTGCGGTATATATGGGTTCCGTTGTTCTTTAGCCAGGGCCAGTCAACTTCGCTAGCTTAGACTTACACATTTAGTTTAAGCTACTAGCAATCTAGTGCGGCCCCCCTTCGGGGCGCCCAATAAGAACGAAGCAAAAATAGTTTATGGAAATCAATGAAAAAGCACATTTTCTTAAAAACTAAGTCCTTCATCACTTTTAAAAATCACCTTATTCATTTAAAATTGTCACGGACAATAATATTTGCTATGAATCTCTTTTTTTCTAAAATTAACAAACAGACAAGAAAATATAGCTTTCACAAAGATCACAGTCATTACCCCTAAACAGAAAGTAGAAAATAGAAAATAGAAAATAGCATCCCCCAGTAGCAAGCACCCTCCTCCAAAAGTAAACAACCGCAGATAGCAAGCATCCCCTAATACTCCTAGCAAGCATCCACCCAGATAGCAAGCATCTGCAGATAGCAAGCATCCCCCAAATAAAAGCATCCCCCAAATAAAAGCATCCCCCGGATAAAAGCATCCACCCAGATAGCAAGCATCCCCCAAATAATGTAGAAGCATCCTTCCAGATAGCAAGCATCCCCCAAATAATGTAAAAAAGCATCCTTCCAGATAGCAAGCATCCTGCACATAGCAAGAATTCCTAAATAGCAAGCATCCCTGGATAGAAATAATCCTATACATGTAGCCAAGCTTATCAAGCGCAGTAATCCTTGGCTATGGAGTGAAGTAATCCTTGGTTTATTAAGACCAATAATCTTTGGCTTATTGAGTGCAGTAATCCTTTGTTTATTAATAGTAATAATCTTTGGCTTCTCGAGTGCAGTAATCCTTTGTTTATTAATAGTAATAATCCTTGATTAATCAAGTGCAGTAATCCTTTGTTTTCCAATTGCAGTAATCCTTGGTTTATTAATAGCAATAATCCTTGACTTCTTGAGTGCAGTAATCCTTGGTTTGCCAAGAGCAATTGTCCTTGGTTTATCGAGTGCAGTAATCCTTGGTTTATTAATAGCAATAATCCTTGGCTTATCGAGTGCAGTAATCCTTGGTTTATTAATAGCAATAATCCTTGGCTTCTCGAGTGCAGTAATCCTTTGTTATCCAATTGCAGTAATCCTTGGTTTATAAAGAGCAATAATCCTTGGCTTATCGAGTGCAGTAATCCTTGGTTTATTAATAGCAATAATCCTTGGTTTATCGAGTGCAGTAATCCTTAGTTTATTAATAGCAATAATCCTTGATTAATCAAGTGCAGTAATCCTTTGTTTTCCAATTGCAGTAATCCTTGGTTTATAAAGAGCAATAATCCTTGGCTTATCGAGTGCAGTAATCCTTGGTTTATTAATAGCAATAATCCTTGGCTTCTCGAGTGCAGTAATCCTTTGTTTTCCAAGAGCAATTGTCCTTGGTTTATCGAGTGCATTAATCCTTGGTTTGTTAATAGCAATAATCCTTGATTAATCAAGTGCAGTAATCCTTGGTTTAATAATAGCAATAATCCTTGGCTTATCGAGTGCAGTAATCCTTAGTTTATTAATAGCAATAATCCTTGATTAATCAAGTGCAGTAATCCTTGGTTTAATAATAGCAATTGTCCTTGGTTTATCGAGTGCAGTAATCCTTAGTTTATTAATAGCAATAATCCTTGGCTTATCGAGTGCAGTAATCCTTAGTTTATTAATAGCAATAATCCTTGGCTTATCGAGTGCAGTAATCCTTAGTTTATTAATAGCAATAATCCTTGATTAATCGAGTGCAGTAATCCTTGGTTTATTAATAGCAATAATCCTTGGCTTATCGAGTGCAGTAATCCTTAGTTTATTAATAGCAATAATCCTTGATTAATCAAGTGCAGTAATCCTTGGTTTAATAATAGCAATTTTCCTTGTTTTATCGAGTGCATTAATCCTTGGTTTATTAATAGCAATAATCCTTGGCTTATCGAGTGCAGTAATCCTTGGTTTATTAATAGCAATAATCCTTGGCTTCTCGAGTGCAGTAATCCTTTGTTATCCAATTGCAGTAATCCTTGGTTTATAAAGAGCAATAATCCTTGGCTTATCGAGTGCAGTAATCCTTGGTTTATTAATAGCAATAATCCTTGGTTTATCGAGTGCAGTAATCCTTAGTTTATTAATAGCAATAATCCTTGATTAATCAAGTGCAGTAATCCTTTGTTTTCCAATTGCAGTAATCCTTGGTTTATAAAGAGCAATAATCCTTGGCTTATCGAGTGCAGTAATCCTTGGTTTATTAATAGCAATAATCCTTGGCTTCTTGAGTGCAGTAATCCTTGGTTTGCCAAGAGCAATTGTCCTTGGTTTATCGAGTGCATTAATCCTTGGTTTGTTAATAGCAATAATCCTTGATTAATCAAGTGCAGTAATCCTTGGTTTAATAATAGCAATAATCCTTGGCTTATCGAGTGCAGTAATCCTTAGTTTATTAATAGCAATAATCCTTGATTAATCAAGTGCAGTAATCCTTGGTTTAATAATAGCAATTGTCCTTGGTTTATCGAGTGCAGTAATCCTTAGTTTATTAATAGCAATAATCCTTGATTAATCAAGTGCAGTAATCCTTGGTTTAATAATAGCAATAGTCCTTGGCTTATCGAGTGCAGTAATCCTTAATTTATTAATAGCAATAATCCTTGATTAATCAAGTGCAGTAATCCTTGGTTTAATAATAGCAATAGTCCTTGGTTTATCGAGTGCAGTAATCCTTAGTTTATTAATAGCAATAATCCTTGGCTTATCGAGTGCAGTAATCCTTAGTTTATTAATAGCAATAATCCTTGATTAATCAAGTGCAGTAATCCTTGGTTTAATAATAGCAATTGTCCTTGTTTTATCGAGTGCATTAATCCTTGGTTTATTAATAGCAATAATCCTTGGCTTATCGAGTGCAGTAATCCTTGGTTTATTAATAGCAATAATCCTTGGCTTCTCGAGTGCAGTAATCCTTTGTTATCCAATTGCAGTAATCCTTGGTTTATAAAGAGCAATAATCCTTGGCTTATCGAGTGCAGTAATCCTTGGTTTATTAATAGCAATAATCCTTGGTTTATCGAGTGCAGTAATCCTTAGTTTATTAATAGCAATAATCCTTGATTAATCAAGTGCAGTAATCCTTTGTTTTCCAATTGCAGTAATCCTTGGTTTATAAAGAGCAATAATCTTTGGCTTATCGAGTGCAGTAATCCTTGGTTTATTAATAGCAATAATCCTTGGCTTCTTGAGTGCAGTAATCCTTGGTTTGCCAAGAGCAATTGTCCTTGGTTTATCGAGTGCATTAATCCTTGGTTTGTTAATAGCAATAATCCTTGATTAATCAAGTGCAGTAATCCTTGGTTTAATAATAGCAATAATCCTTGGCTTATCGAGTGCAGTAATCCTTAGTTTATTAATAGCAATAATCCTTGATTAATCAAGTGCAGTAATCCTTGGTTTAATAATAGCAATAGTCCTTGGTTTATCGAGTGCAGTAATCCTTAGTTTATTAATAGCAATAATCCTTGGCTTATCGAGTGCAGTAATCTAAGTTTTGTTTTATTAAAGGACTAAATGTTTTATTAAAGGACTAAATATTTAATAAAAGCTTTTAATAAAAAAATTTACACTACTACTTTTAAACTACTTAGATTCGAAACCAGGTCGCTGCATTAGCAGTCTAGCTCTTCAGCTCTAGGCTAGCTCTCATCGAAGTTATCAGTGAATTTGTACTACTTATATAATTCAACACTCACACCAAGTCAGGTAGAGTAAAAAGTCACACGAAGCAGTTATGACATAATCAATTTCTTAGGCAAGTCAGTACCAGTGTCTATGAAAGTTTACAATATGGTTACGTAATATAAATTCAGTACTGCGCTATGCTTTCACACTCAAAGCTGTGACGCAATTCAATTGAGTGTCAAATTCAGCCAGTACACAGACGATAAATAAAGTGTATTGTGATGCAATCTATTTCAGAATCAGAATTCAACCAGTCAGTTTTTCTGCTAGCATTCTTACAATGCATTTCAAGTCGAAAGAGCTGCTTGACCTTTGCAAAAAAGCATGTTTTTCGAATATTTAATCCCTTTAATATTGAGCAATTTCTTAGCCAAGATGCATGTACCGTCACGGAAAAATTTCTGATTGAACAGTGCAAGTTCGAACAAAATCGGTTGAGCCGTTTTTGCTAAAATCGATCACACACACACACATATACCGACAGACCATTTTTAGTATATGGAATGGAATGGATTAATTATATATTACCAAGCCTTGTGACTATGCCAACGAATGAGTCAGAATTCTTGGTTGTTAACTAATGCGAACTGTATGGATTGCGGCTAATTTGTAGTGCTGTGCAATGTTGCTATGAGGTCATAAACCATTTTTTTAAATATAAATTAGAAAAATAATGAACACAGATTTGTAAGGAAAGTTTAGTTGTTGGTTATACCTCTCCATTCTTTCTTGTGGCCTGCTCGGTGCAATGACTTTCCCAGCTTTTGCAGAATAAATTATAAGTGTCTCTCTCTCTCTCTCGCTCTATCTCTTTCTCTCTGTGTGTGTGTGTGTGTGTCTCCAGCCCCTAACGCTGATCTTTGTGCTTTTTTCTCTCTACCAAGCACGTTGTCAGCCTATTATTGCAAGCTTTGTTCACTTCACTCTAGTCAAGTCTTTGTTTGGCTGGTTGCTCTTTTTTATTCCTGTCTGACCGCTTTATTAAGGCTGCAGCTGGACTCAGTGAACCTGGGGTCGTAGCTTGTGACTTTAGAGGTGGCTTCTTGTACTGAATTCTTCGCCTGTCTCTTCTGTGTCTCTCTTAGCCCCTCTGTATCACCCTCTGTCATCTGAGTCTCACCCTCTGTCACCTGAGTCTCACCCTATCTGCAACCTGACTCTCACCCTTTCTGTCACCTGAGTCTCACCCTTTCTGTCACCTGAGTCTCACCCTCTCTGTCACCTGAGTCTCACCCTCTGTCACCTGAGTCTCACCCTCTCTGTCACCTGAGTCTCACCCTCTCTGTCATCTGAGTCTCACCCTCTCTGTCACCTGAGTCTCACTCTCTCTGTCACCTGACTCTCACCCTCTCTGTCACCTGAGTCTCACCCTCTGTCACCTGAGTCTCACCCTATCTGCAACCTGACTCTCACCCTTTCTGTCACCTGAGTCTCACCCTATCTGTCACCTGAGTTTCACCCTCTCTGTCACCTGAGTCTCACCCTCTGTCACCTGAGTCTCACCCTCTCTGTCACCTGAGTCTCACCCTCTCTCACCTGAGTCTCACCCTCTCTGTCACCTGAGTCTCACCCTCTCTCACCTGAGTCTCACCCTCTCTGTCACCTGAGTCTCACCCTCTGTCACCTGAGTCTCACCCTCTCTCTCACCTGAGTCTCACCCTCTCTCACCTGAGTCTCACCCTCTCTGTCACCTGAGTCTCACCCTCTCTGTAACCTGACTCTCACCCTTTCTGTCATGTTCTTGTTTTGTTTCTTTTCTGGCTAAATTTAAATCTTAAGACATTGTCCTTAATTCGTCCGAGTCTATATGGCAAATCTGTTTGTGATTTCCGCTTTTCCAAGCGCCTGGATTTCCGATTTTAATTAATTTTTTGGTGCAAAAGTTCGAGTTTACATGCTGGGGTCAGCTGGTTTGAAGCGAAGTGGTTAAAGTCGAACTTTGACTTGCATGGCAGTGTTTTTTATCCAGATAAATAATGGCCTACTAAGTGCGCAAGTCAAAATTGATAAGAAATTGCGGTTTAATTAATCTATCTCTGCGTGACAATTAGGCTGTAAATCATTAATTTGTTGCACTGTTTTTCTGTTTGGTTTGACAGCAAAAGCACCTCATTACGACCTATCTATCTATCTTTCTATCTATCTATCTATCTATCTATCTATCTATCTATCTATCTATCTATCTATCTATCTGCCCATCCATCCTTCTATCTATCTGTCTATCTATCTATCTATCTATCTATCTATCTATCTATCACAAGGTCATAACAGGATGCCCGATTTTTTTCGGAGGAGTGCTATTTCGTCGCTGAATTTTTGTATCGATATGTGGTCATGTAAAGTGCAGTGTCCTTAAATAAACATTTTTGAATTTCCTTTCCCATTCCAGTACGCAATTCACAACTCCAATGTGGAAAGCGTGGTTGCTGCCACACAAAATATTATCAACTTTGTTAATAACGTAAGTTTCTTGTATTGCGCTGTTGTACTGTAGTTCTGCCATTTCCGCTGACTCCTGACTGAGGCCAACACCCAAGGGACAGAGAGTGTACATGACAAGAATGACGCAACCCTGATTTATCCATAGCCATACGCACAAATTTCAGCGCTTTCGAAGTTTCAACTTGCACATAGCAGTGACTGGATTGGAGATCTGGAAGGAGCCGCTTACAAATTATGATCTGTCATCGTTTAGCGATCCGAGAAAAACTGTGGACTCTCTGATGAGCTACGCTGCGTCATTTCCTTTGGAATGGCGATTCGATTGTATCCATCTTCTGCAGTGAGTTTTGCTATTCTACTATTTCAATTATACCAGTAATGTGCTAGCATTTCTACTGTTATAAGCCGAGTAAGTAGTCTAATTAGCCTATGCACAAAATTATATGATAAATACAAATAATTTTTTGCAGCGGTCGATCCACCTATTACAACGGCAAAAGTGCGGGAATGGCCAAAGAGGCTACGATGTGCAGTAGGCCGTTCTGTGTGGGATTCTCCATTGTGAGTGCTTTGAATCTGCAACTTCCAATACTAGAAATTCCCATTTCTAAGAATATTAATTTCCATTTATTGCTGTTTTTTCTAGATTAAAAAGCTCAAGCTTTAAGATCGAATCCCAATCTATGAAAGGTTAAATTCCAATCTCTCAAAGATCAAATCCCTATCTTTCAAGAATCAAATCCCAATCCGTCAAAGATCAAATCTCAATCCGTCAAAGATCAAATCCTAATCCTTCAAGGATCAAATCCCAATCCGTCAAAGATCAAATCCTAATCCTTCAAGGATCAAATCCCAATCCGTCAAAGATCAAATCCTAATCCTTCAAGGATCAAATCCCAATCCGTCAAAGATCAAATCCCAATCTCTCAAAGATCAAATCGCAATCCTTGAAAAGATCAAATCCCACTCCTTCAAGGATCAAATCCCAATCTCTCAAAGATCAAATCCCAAACCCTCAAAGAAAAGAATCTCTCTCTTAGACAGCTAAATCCCAAGCCAAGAAAAATCTTCAAATTTCCTACTAAAAATCCCAATCCCAGGTGACCCGGGACAGCCGCAACTCGGCCACAGCGGGCATCATCATGTCGCATGAGCTCGCCCACAACCTGGGCTCCGGTCACGATGAGGAGACGCCCAACTGTCGGTGCCCAGCCTCCGCCTGCATCATGAGCGCTAATCTGTTCGGCTCGCCTTTGCACCAGCTGCCTTGGTCCGATTGTTCAACAGCGGCTCTGAAAGCCTTCTTAGACTCTGGCATCCGGCACTGCCTGTTGGACCCGGCGCCAGTCGGCAAAGACGGCCGACTGCGACTCAACGAGCCCGTGCTTGGCGGCGGCGGCTGGCCTTCGCGTTGCGGCAACGGCCTGGTTGAACCGGGCGAAGCCTGCGACTGCGGCGGCGAGCACGGCTGCGAAGGCAATCCCTGCTGCGTGGTTAGTCAGGGTCTGCTCAGTAATAAAAATGGTAGAAAATGTCCTATTAATTATACTGTCAGTAGAAATATCAGAAAATGTCCTATTAATAACACTGTCAGTAGAAATATCAGAAAATGTCCTATTTATAATACTGTCAGTAGAAATATCAGAAAAATGTCTTATTAATAATACTGTCAGTAGAAATATCAGAAAAATGTCCTATTAATAATACTGTCAGTAGAAATATCAGAAAAATGTCCTATTAATAATACTGTCAGTAGAAATATCAGAAAATATCCTACTCATAATACTGTCAGTTCAAATATCTGGAAAATGTCCTATTTATAATACTGTCAGTAGAAATATCAGAAAAATGTCCTATTAATAATTGTGCCAGTAGAAAATGGCAACCAGCGCCTATGAAAAATTGGATGCAAACTTTTGAATAAACTACATTTAGCTTTTTTACTCTCTCGATGACCCCAGCAATCCCCCCCGTAAGCCTTGACATCTCAGCAATCCGCCCAAGCTTTACCATCTCATTATTCTATGATTGACCCTAAACCCTAATCCTTACACCATAGGTGAGTCTTAGCATCTTAGCAATTCCCCCATAAGCATCGAAATTTCAAGAAGTTCCCCCCCCCCAGCCTTGACCTGTCAGCAATTCGCCCCATGAGTCACAGCTGTCAATTTCCGGTCAGAGAACATGAATATAAAGAAAAATCTGAGACATTTTCTATTAAAAGTTTATAGGCTGACGAGCGAATAATTATTAGCTGTTAATCATTTTATCAGATAGCTTCTCCATTGCAGCGTTCATAAAAACTGAATGCACTGGGAAAACTTTTTAGTCAGCACCGTCAGCATCGGTGTTAAATATCAGAGTTTGCAGTTGCCGTTTGCATGTCGCACCAACCCGATGCCGGATGCCAACTCTCACAAGTAGAGCTGCTGCTACCTGTAGATTGCTTATTTGATTTTTACAACCGGATCTGAATTCTGCTCAAATCACAAAGACTAACCTGGGTTTAGATTGGGAGAATCTGACTCTAACGGAATTTGCACAATTTTGTATAAAACTGCATCCAGATCTCAGGTTCCATTAAGTAAAAATTAGAGTGTGGAAATTGACAAATAAAAGTCAATATCAACATGAAATACCAACTCATATCAACTATTGGACATCTTCAGGGTCGAAATTTATTTAAACCAAATTATTTTACGCAAACTGTATATATAGTGAGTGGAGAGAAGTATGAAAGTACATGTAATTTTGATGGTTTAAAAACTTGTACATATCAATCTAAAGTAGAAGCATTATTGGTAGAGGGAGAATGCATATCACTTCTTCTAATATAAGATTAGCACCACTCCCCCCAGATTAGCACCACTCCCCCAGATTAGCACCACTCCCCCAGATTAGCACCACTCCCCCCAGATTAGCACCACTCCCCCAGATTAGCACCACTCCCCCCAGATTAGCACCACTCCCCCCAGATTAGCACCACTCCCCCCCAGATTAGCACGACTCCCCCCAGATTAGCACCACTCCCCCCAGATTAGCACCACTCACCCCAGATTAGCACGACTCCCCCAGATTAGCACGACTCCCCCAGATTAGCACCACTCCCCCAGATTAGCACGACTCCCCAAGATTAGCACGACTCCCCCAGATTAGCACCACTCCCTCAGATTAGCACCACTTCCCCAGATTAGCACCACTCCCCCCAGATTAGCACCACTCCCCCCCCAGATTAGCACGACTCCCCCCAGATTAGCACCACTCCCCCCAGATTAGCACCACTCCCCCAGATTAGCACCACTCCCCCAGATTAGCACGACTCCCCCAGATTAGCACCACTCCCCCAGATTAGCACCACTCCCCCAGATTAGCACGACTCCCCCAGATAAGTACCACTCCCCCCAGATTAGCACCACTCCCCCAGATTAGCACGACTCCCCAAGATTAGCACGACTCCCCCCAGATTAGCACCACTCCCTCAGATTAGCACCACTTCCCCAGATTAGCACCACGTCGCCCAGATTAGCACCACTCTCCCAGATTAGCACCACTCGCCCCAGATTAGCACCACTCGCCCCAGATTAGCACCACTCCCCCCAGATTAGCACCACTCCCCCAGATTAGCACCACTCCCCCCAGATTAGCATCACTCCCCCAGATTAGCACCACTCCCCCCAGATTAGCACCACTCCCCCCAGATTAGCACCACTCCGCCCAGATTAGCACCACTTCGCCCAGATTAGCACCACTTCGTCCAGATTAGCACCACTCCCCCAGATTAGCACCACTCCCCCCAGATTAGCACCACTCCCCCCAGATAATACTGTCAGTAGAAATACCAGAAAATGAAAATTATCCTCTTCCTTTCTTCAGGCTGCCACGTGTCAGCTGGCTCACAACGCCACCTGCGCCACTGGTTCCTGTTGTGACCTGTCTGTTTGCCGCCCGCGCCCATCCGGCACCGTTTGTCGCACAGCTGGCGGCGAATGCGACCTATCGGAGCACTGCGACGGTGTCGCCGACTCCTGCCCCGCCGACGTCTGGCAGTTGGACGGCACCGCCTGCGACGGTGGAGAAAATTTCTGTCGGCAGGGTCGGTGCCCGTCGGCTGATTCCGCTTGTAGAACTGTCTGGGGACCCGGGTCCCGATCGCAGGGTGCCGACTGCTACGCGCTTAATGTGGAATATCCGGTAGGTTAACTGGCTACTATGTTTTGTAAACAATTTTCCCCGGTGTTTCCATGGATTTCCCCCGTCTTTCCATGGATTTCCCCCGTGTTTCCATGGGATTTCCCCCGTTTTTCCATGGAATTTCCCCTGTGTTTCCATAGGATTTTCTCAGTGTTTCCATGGGATTTTCTCAGTGTTTCCATGGGATTTCCTCAGTGTTTCCATGGGATTTCCTCAGTGTTTTCATCGGATTTCCCCGGTGTTTCCATGGGATTTTCCCAGTGTTTGCATGGGATTATCCCAGTGTTTGCATTGGATTTTCCCAGTGTTTGCATGGGATTTCCCCGGTGTTTCCATGGGATTTCCCCGGTGTTTCCATGGGATTTTCCCAGTGTTTGCATGGGATTATCCCAGTGTTTGCATGGGATTATCCCAGTGTTTGCATTGGATTTTCCCAGTGTTTGCATGGGATTTCCCCGGTGTTTCCATGGGATTTTCCCAGTGTTTGCATGGGATTTTCCCGGTGTTTACATTGGATTTTCCCGGTGTTTCCATGGGATTTCTCCAGTGTTTCCCTGGGATTTCCCCGGTGTTTACACGGGATTTCCCTGGCGTTTCCATGGGATTTTCCCGGTGTTTGCATGGGATTTTCCTCGGTGTTTCCATGGATTTCCCCGGTATTTGCATGGGATTTTTCCCAGTGTTTGCATGGGATTTCCCCGGTGTTTGCATGGGATTTCCCCGGTGTTTGCATGCGATTTCCTCTATGATTTTCGTGGAATTTCCTAGTGGTCTGATTTTCATCTCCATTTCTGTTGCACACTCAGGACTCGGCTCACATATTTGGCTGCAAATTCGGCCGCATCGGCACTGTCACCACCGTCCGAGAGATGTGCCCCCAGTCTGGCCCCGGCTCTGGTCGCATCGGCTCCAGCGGTCACGCCCGCTGCGGCAGGCTGATGTGCCGATCGCCAACCGGATTCTCCGCCGGAGCGTCGGCAGCCGCAGGGCTGTACAATCAGCTCGTCTCTGATATCGATGGCCCCGGCGGGCATCTGGGGCACGCGACTGGCCAAGCCCGACTGCCAGGCTATCACACGCCTATTAGCCACGCTGCGAATGGAGCCGTCTGCCGGGCTGTGCTGTACGACTATGGGCCGCTGGTGCGTTGCTGCATTGCTATGGAGATTTGTGGATTGCTAGTCTATGGAGCTTAATGGATTGCTAGTCTATGGAGCTTTGTGGATTGCTAGTCTATGGAGCTTAATGGATTGCTAGTCTATGGAGCTTAATGGATTGCTAGTCTATGGAGCTTAATGGATTTCTAGTCTATGGAGCTTGATGGATTGCTAGTCTATGGAGCTTGATGGATTGCTAGTCTATGGAGCTTGATGGATTGCTAGTCTAGGGAGCTTTGTGGATTGCTAGTCTATGGAGCTTGATGGATTGCTAGTCTATGGAGCTTGATGGATTGCTAGTCTATGGAGCTTAATGGATTGCTAGTCTATGGAGCTTTGTGGATTGCTAGTCTATGGAGCTTGATGGATTGCTAGTCTATGGAGCTTGATGGATTGCTAGTCTATGGAGCTTGATGGATTGCTAGTCTATGGAGCTTAATGGATTGCTAGTCTATGGAGCTTAATGGATTGCTAGTCTATGGAGCTTAATGGATTGCTAGTCTATGGAGCTTAATGGATTGCTAGTCTATGGAGCTTAATGGATTGCTAGTCTATGGAGCTTGATGGATTGCTAGTCTATGGAGCTTGATGGATTGCTAGTCTATGGAGCTTGATGGATTGCTAGTCTATGGAGCTTAATGGATTGCTAGTCTATGGAGCTTTGTGGATTGCTAGTCTATGGAGCTTGATGGATTGCTAGTCTATGGAGCTTGATGGATTGCTAGTCTATGGAGCTTAATGGATTGCTAGTCTATGGAGCTTTGTGGATTGCTAGTCTATGGAGCTTAATGGATTGCTAGTCTATGGAGCTTTGTGGATTGCTAGTCTATGGAGCTTAATGGATTGCTAGTCTATGGAGCTTAATGGATTGCTAGTCTATGGAGCTTAATGGATTGCTAGTCTATGGAGCTTAATGGATTGCTAGTCTATGGAGCTTTGTGGAT
>NIVC01001007.1:177500-297500 GCA_002269645.1 Macrostomum lignano
GTCTGTCTGTGTGTCTGTCTGTCTGTCTGTCTGTCTGTCTGTGTGTCTGTCTGTCTGTCTGTCTGTCAGTCTGTCTGTCTGTCTGTCTGTCTGTCTGTCTGTCTGTCTGCCTACCTCTACTTCACTCCCACTGCACCTCTACCTCTCTACCCCCCATACTGAGCAGCTGCCACTTGTCATTGCAACCTTATTTGTACTTTTGTCTCATTTCGATCCCCCCGTCGTATGCTGTAAACTTGAATTGATTCTGTCAGTTAGACTGATTTTTAATTATACTTAAAAAATTCATTTCTCTACTTGTTTATTTTTGTTAACTTGCGACATTGACGCTATTAAAGTCTCAAAGTTATCTCTCGTTTGTTTTTCCTTTATTAGTTAAAAGTTTGGCGATAAACTTATTATATTTTTTCTACTTTACTTTTCGATAAATAATCGTTTATTTTACTGATAATTAATATTAGCTTAACTAACATTGCTTTTTATTGTTTGCTTTCACTCCTGCTTTTATGAACAACTTTCTACGCTTCTCGGCCACAGATTTCGGACCGTACGTTTTTTATTCCTTATTTGATTTGCAAATATTGCTAATCCGATTTCATCTCAATGGCAAGACTTAATTACTTTTTTTAATCTCATAAATTTTCTGTTTTTGCGTCTTCTCTGCAGCGGAACTTTTTTAGTCACTTTATTGCGTAACTTTTATTCTTTTCTGTGTATATTATAGTTGCCATGTTCGCACTGTTGTACTTAATCGCTGCCGCTAGCTAGTAGTCTAGTAAAAAAATTTTGTAAAAATTTGTGTCTACCTAATTAATCTGAAGATTTTTTAGTACACTTGCCCACTCAAAGTCAATGCTAAGTTAGAAACAAACAAAATTGTTTAAAAACAAACTTTCAAAGTGCTTGCCCTAAACATTCCCTCATCTATACTATATATATATATATATTATTGTCGGTTATAACTTTGCCGTTTTTCTCTGTTACCTGTGTAATGCTTCAGTAAAAAGTAGTTTTTATTTGTATTATTCATTCGAATTTAATCTAATCACCTTGATTAAAAAATGCAATATTTATATTCGCACATTTGTCTGCTCTGTTGCAACAGAATATTTATAAATTCATGATAATATATAAATATATGTTGATTTGCTTTCGTATAGACTGTTAATTGCTTGTAGCCTTGGCATTTGTCTACTGACTGATTTGGAGATTTATTAATATATTTATTATACGTACGTGTGTGTGTGTGTGTACGATCTCCGCTAACTGTGCGCTTACTCAAACAACTTCTGTGCTTTTACTTATTTTTTAATTTTTCACATAATCGATAACATTTGAATAAGAATGGTGAGACTGGAGTAAGAAGCAACATCTCAGGGTTGAGATAAGAGTGAGATATGATAAACAGCATCTCAGAGGTGAGATTGGAGTAAGAAACGGCATGAGATCGGAGTGAGAAACAGCATGAGATTGGTGTGAGAAACAGCATTTTAGGGATGGGGTTGGAGAGAGAGAAAGAATCACACAGGTGAGATTAGAATGAGAAACAGCATCTCAGGGGTGAGATTGGAGTAAGAAACGGCATGAGATTGGAGTGTTAAACAGCATTTTAGGGATGAGGTTGGAGAGAGAGAAAGAATCACACAGGTGAGATTAGAATGAGAAACAGCATCTCAGGGGTGAGATTGGAGTGAGAAACGGCATGAGATTGGTGTGAGAAACAGCATTTTAGGGATGGGGTTGGAGAGAGAGAAAGAATCACACAGGTGAGATTAGAATGACAAACAGCATCTCAGGGGTGAGATTGGAGTAAGAAACGGCATGAGATTGGAGTGTTAAACAGCATTTTAGGGATGGGGTTGGAGAGAGAGAAAGAATCACACAGGTGAGATTAGAATGAGAAACAGCATCTCAGGGGTGAGATTGGAGTGAGAAACGGCATGAGATTGGTGTGAGAAACAGCATTTTAGGGATGGGGTTGGAGAGAGAGAAAGAATCACACAGGTGAGATTAGAATGAGAAACAGCATCTCAGGGGTGAGATTGGAGTAAGAAACGGCATGAGATTGGTGTGAGAAACAGCATTTTAGGGATGAGGTTGGAGAGAGAGAAAGAATCACACAGGTGAGATTAGAATGAGAAACAGCATCTCAGGGGTGAGATTGGAGTAAGAAACGGCATGAGATTGGTGTGAGAAACAGCATTTTAGGGATGGGGTTGGAGAGAGAGAAAGAATCACACAGGTGAGATTAGAATGAGAAACAGCATCTCAGGGGTGAGATTGGAGTAAGAAACGGCATGAGATTGGTGTGAGAAACAGCATTTTAGGGATGAGGTTGGAGAGAGAGAAAGAATCACACAGGTGAGATTAGAATGAGAAACAGCATCTCAGGGGTGAGATTGGAGTAAGAAACGGCATGAGATTGGTGTGAGAAACAGCATTTTAGGGATGAGGTTGGAGAGAGAGAAAGAATCACACAGGTGAGATTAGAATGAGAAACAGCATCTCAGGGGTGAGATTGGAGTGAGAAACAGCATCTCAGGGGTGAGATCGGAGTGAGAAACAGCATCTCAGGTGATGGAGTGAGAAACAGCATGAGATCGGAGTGAGAAACAGCATCTCAGTGGTGAGGTTAGAGTAAGAAACAGCATCTCATGGGGTGGGATTCAAAGTTGGAACCGGTAAATCGGAGTTAGATAAGAGTAGTAGTGGGTGAGATTTTATTAATCCATTTCATGGAATTCTGAGGTCATGAGATTCTACAATGCTGGGATGATCCTAACGAATATCATGCCTGATCAGGCTGCTTTCGTGTCGCATAACTGGATGGACTCCATCACGGAAAGAGTAAGATCGCTTTCGTTTGGATGTCAAATCACAATAAAATATCGAACTGTAATGTCTGCTCATCCTTAAAAGAAACTGTTACATTGTCCGCTCGTGAAAATGTGCTAAATGTAGCCAATTAAAGCTCGAATAGAACGCGTTCTTTGAATGAAATTCAATGCCAATTCATGCGATTGAATTTCTCCTAACTGCGCAGGCTGAATTGAGACTGTTCATTGCAAGCTTCTTAATTGCATTGTGTATTTGTCCATAAATGGAAATCAGCTTTTGCCACTGGCTCTGATTACACTATACAGATCAAACCTTAATTCCATTCCAACGGCCGTTCCAGATCAACCCCCATTCCAAATCAACCTCATTCCAAATCAACCTCATTCCAAATCACCCCCCATTCCAGATCAACCCCCCATTCCAGATCAACCCCCCATTCCAGATCAACCCCCGATTCAAGATCAACCCCCCATTCCAGATCAACCCCCGATTCAAGATCAACCCCCCATTCCAGATCAACCCCCCATTCCAGATCAACCCCCCATTCAAGATCAACCCCCCATTCCAGATCAACCCCCCATTCAAGATCAACCCCCGATTCAAGATCAACCCCCCATTCCAGATCAACCCCCATTCAAGATCAACCCCCCATTCCAGATCAACCCCCCATTCAAGATCAACCCCCCATTCAAGATCAACCCCCGATTCAAGATCAACCCCCGATTCAAGATCAACCCCCATTCCAGATCAACCCCCATTCAAGATCAACCCCCGATTCAAGATCAACCCCCCATTCCAGATCAACCCCCCATTCCAGATCAACCCCCCATTCAAGATCAACCCCCGATTCAAGATCAACCCCCCATTCCAGATCAACCCCCCATTCAAGATCAACCCCCCATTCCAGATCAACCCCCCATTCCAGATCACCCCCCGATTTTAGATAAACCATCATTTTTGGGGTGTACTGTAGGATATGAATGAATTAAAATGTATTTTAAACGTACATACGACAATAAAACGATTAGCTAATAATGTATATTACCGTCACAAGTAGAAGAATTAAAGATTGTATAAATATTACAAAAAGCGTAGGATAAGTATTAGAGATTTAAAAAGATTGCTTTTTTGCTAAGAAACAAACACCAGAAAAAGCCCATCTGTAAAAAATACAACACACAAAAATTATTGCAAGTGAGTCAATTAAGTGGTGCCTATAGAGTTTACTAAACGTAAAAACTAAAAAGACCAAAATTATTATAATATAATCATAAACGCACGTACTCATAGGTATAATCATAGCTGATCACGGGTGATCATAGATAATCATAGGTGATCAGAAATAATCATAGGTAATTAGGTGAGCATAGTCTATCTTAGGTTATCATAATAATCATAGTTGATCATAGGTGATCAGAAATAATCATAGGTAATTAGGTGAGCATAGTCTATCTTAGGTTATCATAATAATCATAGTTGATCATAGGTGATCAGAAATAATCATAGGTAATTAGGTGCGCATAGTCTATCGTAGGTTATCATAATAATCATAGTTGATCATAGGTGATCAGAAATAATCATAGGTAATTAGGTGAGCATAGTCTATCTTAGGTTATCATAATAATCATAGTTGATCATAGGTGATCAGAAATAATCATAGGTAATTAGGTGCGCATAGTCTATCGTAGGTTACCATAATAATCATAGTTGATCATAGGTAATCAAAGGGGATCAAATGGGATAAAATGTAATCATATGTAACAGTAGATAATTGTAAGCGGCCATAGTTAATCTTAGGTGACAGTAGGTTATCATAGACAATCATAGTTGATTATAAATAAATAGTTGGTCATAAAAAAGCTGATCAAAGATGGTCATAGATCATAATCAGTATAGATAATCATAGGTAATCATAGTTAATCATAGATAATCATAGGTAATCGTAGGTAATCATAGGTAATCATAGGTAATCATAGTTAATCATAGGTAATCATAGGTAATCATAGTTAATCATAGGTAATCATAGGTAATCATAGGTAATCATAGGTAATCATAGGTAATCATAGATAATAATAGGTAATCATAGGTAATCATAGATAATCATAGGTAATCATAGGTAATCATGGGTAATCATAGGTAATCATAGATAATCATAGGTAATCATAGGTAATCATAGGTAATCATAGATAATCATAGGTAATCATAGGTAATCATAGGTAATCATAGGTAATCATAGGTAATCATAGGTAATCATAGGTAATCATAGATAATCATAGGTAATCATAGGTAATCATAGGTAATCATAGGTAATCATAGATAATCATAGGTAATCATAGGTAATCATGGGTAATCATAGGTAATCATAGGTAATCATAGGTAATCATAGGTAATCATAGGTAATCATAGGTAATCATAGGTAATCATAGGTAATCATAGGTAATCATAGGTAATCATAGGTAATCATAGGTAATCATAGGTAATCATAGGTAATCATAGGTAATCATAGTAAACAGAGCCGCCGGTGTCAGAAACAGAGGCCCTCCGGCAGAATGTCTACATGCTGCTCTGTGCAGCCGTGCCAGCAGGAGAAGCATTTGCAACGATACTCGTGCCTTGGCCTCGTCGCATCTCAACAGTTGGTGACGCCGTGGTGACATTGGCCAGCAGGAAGCGCTGAAGGCCCAGAGCAATGGCATAGCCGCGCCTGAAATTCTTATTCAATATGCCGTAGATGATGCAGTTCACGCAGGAATTGAACATGGCCAACCATAGGATGACATTGTGCACGCGACGAGGTATCGGGAATGCGAACCTGTGCAGTGGGACAAATTTAGAAATATCGTTTAGCGCAGGGTTCGGAAAACTCCGGTCCGTTCAAGGTTTATGTCTCTTCTCAGCTCTCTTTTCTCTTCTCTAACCTCTTCTCCTATCCCGTAAAGGTAAAGATGCGAGTTTGCGCTGGCTGAGAGAAGAACAAAGTCAACGAAAGCCACGCCCGACGCGAAATCATTATCGACAAGTCCGCTCGATCTTGTTCGCCATAATTGGCAGTACCATACAACATTGCTGATAACAATGGCAACGAGGCATGACAAACTAGCTAATTATACTTTTTTCTATGTTTGAACTACGAATGCGACTGACTGTCTGGCTAAATGAAAAGTTTTGTTTTAATCTTGTATCCTAGTTTGATTAACCATAATACAATAGCTACTCATAGAAACCTTACAAAAAAGTGTCTTTTATCCAATTCTAATTACGTTTGTAAGTGTATTCCTCATCTGAAGCTAAAAACCTTTTACATGGGTCTACTGAGTGTACATTGGAACACAATCAACACACAGCCCATACTGAGAGAAACGACAACCCCCCACCCCACTGATCTACTGAGTGTACATTGGAACACAATCAACACACAGCCCATACTAGGAGAAACGACAACCCCCCACCCCCACTGATCTACTGAGTGTACATTGGAACACAATCAACACACAGCCCATACTGAGAGAAACGACAACCCCCCACCCCACTGATCTACTGAGTGCACATTGGAACACAATCAACACAGAGCCCATACTGAGAGAAACGACAACCCCCCACCCCACTGATCTACTGAGTGCACATTGGAACACAATCAACACACAGCCCATACTAGAAACGACAACCCCCCACCCCACTGATCTACTGAGTGTACATTATCAATGCCAATCAATGTGCACTACGAACGCACTTGTCGAAGTACACGTGCACACTGTAGGGTCCCCAGCAGACGTTGAATACGCAGAACGCGACCACAACTGGAATCAGAGCTGCCCTCTCTCTGGCGTAGCCTCGAGTAGAGTTCAAATCCTGATTAACCTGCCTAGCCGTGAGGCCAAACAAGCGGCAGAACAGAGCCGAGTAGCAGGCAGCTGCTAGCAGGGAAGGGATGCCAACACCCAGCAGGGTGAGCATAAAGGACACCGCAAAGTCCGTTTGATCGTCGTAGTAGAAGCACATGTAGGAGTCGGATATGTAGGCAAAGCCGCGCAGGGCTGCCACAATGCCTGAATAGCCAAACCACATCAACCAAAACGACGAGCAGATGATGACGAGCTTCCGCTTAGTGAATATTCGACGATAGAGATTCTGGTGCAGGATGTAGATGTACCTGCAAATTGTTTGTTGAAATGAGCAGTTGCTGCAGTTAGACTTCACTTAAGCCAGATGTGCAACCGACAGCTCAGCCGCGGCTATTGCGCGGCGCATCTGAAGGCTGCGTACGGCCACAGCCTCAATTACCCCAGCTAATGCTGACACCCACTTTACAGCTGAGTGAACTGAAGCAATGCAGAGTTGAAGTGTCTTGCCCCAGGACACAACTTATTGTTCCGAGTAGGTCGAGAATCGAACTCCCGACCTTTCAGTCGCGAGTCTGATGCTCTAACCACTAGCCCACAAGCCCCCTAGCCATGCCAGCTGACGCACCTATTCAAAGCGATGAGCATGAAACTGAAGTTGGACACCCCGGCGCACAGGAACATGAGGTAGGCGTTGCAGATGCACAGGATGGGGCTGGACAGGTTCCGGTAGGCAATCCTGTTAGCCAGCACTGTTGGCATGGCGTAGCTGCACACAATGAAATCCGCCACTGCAATGTTCACCACAATCCAGTTCGTAGCCGACTGCAGGCTTCGGACTCGAGCCACGGCTACGAATATTAACAGATTGCCAATCATCCCAATCAGACTGCCGGCAGTCAGGAAGAATATGTCGACGCCTCGAGTCAGAGGATCGTTGGGAGCGATGTAGACTCCGTCCGAATCGGGGAGTTCATCGATTGCAGTTGTGGTAGAGGCGTTGTCAACGAATGCTGTGGTGCCGTTGTCAAGCAGTTCCATTCCACTATATGCTAGAGTTTCGCCTGTCAGAATAGGGGATTTCTTTAGATTAGATAGGGAACTCTCACCTGACAGAATAGGGGATTTCATTAGATTAGATAGGGAACTCTCACCTGCCAGAATAGGGGATTTCTTTAGATTAGATAGGGAGCTCTCACCTGATAGAATAGGGGATTTCGTTAGATTAGATAGGGAACTCTCACCTGACAGAATAGGAAGTTCCGTTAGATTAGATAGGGAACTCTCACCTGATAGAATAGGGGGTTCCGTTAGATTAGATAGGGAACTCTCACCTGATAGAATAGGGGATTTCGTTAGATTAGATAGGGAACTCTCACCTGCCAGAATAGGGGATTTCTTTAGATTAGATAGGGAACTCTCACCTGTCAAAATTGGGGATTTCGTTAGATTAGATAGGGAGCTCTCACCTGACAGAATAGGGGATTTCTTTAGATTAGATAGGGAACTCTCACCTGTCAAAATTGGGGATTTCGTTAGATTAGATAGGGAGCTCTCACCTGACAGAATAGGGGATTTCTTTAGATTAGATAGGGAACTCTCACCTGACAGAATAGGGGATTTCTTTAGATTAGATAGGGAGCTCTCACCTGATAGAATAGGGGATTTCTTTAGATTAGATAGGGAACTCTCACCTGATAGAATAGGGGGTTCCGTTAGATTAGATAGAGAACTCTCACCTGATAGAATAGGGGGTTCCGTTAGATTAGATAGAGAACTCTCACCTGATAGAATAGGGGGTTCCATTACATTAGATAGGGAACTCTCACTTGACAGAATAGGGGGTTCCATTAGATTAGATAGGGAACTCTCACCTGATAGAATAGGGGGTTCCATTAGATTAGATAGGGAACTCTCACTTGACAGAATAGGGGGTTCCATTAGATTAGATAGGGAACTCTCACCTGTCAGAGATTCAGTTTTAGAATAAATCACTTTAATTTATAGCTGTCTCTAAATGAGCTGACTCTTTCGCTTTATTAGAAAGATAATCTTGGCAAATCTGCAACTTAATTAACACGATTCACCTGCGTGAAAGCGTGAAATATACAAGCTACAGCTGTATATATAGGGCGTATTTGCAAAATTAACCAACTAAAAAATGATAAATTTTTTTCTTCATCCTGATTGGCTGCCTATATGCTGGCATCCTCGAGCATTTAGCAATCTCCGCATGATTAAACGACTAAAAAATTCTTCGAATAAGAAAAGATTTCTCTAAATCGAGATTGACAATTAATATAATGAGCATTCTAAGAACAGTTAGCGATTGAAGGTTTTCAAGTCACAGGCGAGGTCTCAGCATCCTGATACAGCATCCTGATACAGCATCCTGATACAGCATCCTGATACAGCATCCTGATACAGCATCCTGATACAGCATCCTGATACAGCATCCTGATACAGCATCCTGATACAGCATCCTGATACAGCATCCTGATACAGCATCCTGATACAGCATCCTGATACAGCATCCTGATACAGCATCCTGATACAGCATCCTGATACAGCATCCTGATACAGCATCCTGATACAGCATCCTGATACAGCATCCTGATACAGCATACTGATACAGCATACTGATACCCACAGTTCGATACCTCAGGTTAATTAGGTCTCAGCATTCTTATACTCAGTTTGTACAAAGCTTGAATAAGTTTTCAAAATGTAGTAGGGGTTCAGGCTTGGCTTCATTTCTAGTTTGGATAGCTTTGCAACAACAAATTGGTTCAAGAGAGATTGAGCATGTCAGATTAACCTGTCAAATTGCTGCTATGAGTCCCATGCAGAATCCCTGGTAGAAAAGCTTAAACTCTATTGCACCATCGGAAATCTTGCTTTGGCCCCGACACGAACGAACGCGTTCGTGCCAGTGATGAAGACAAAGTCATCTGTCTAGCCACGATAATTGCACCCTTGAAGAAGAAGTTTGAAAGAAAAAAATGTTTTAAGATTGAAACTGTCGTGAAAATTATTTTTGATTTTCTTTTTTTTTAAAGAACTAATGATATTCCCTGTCTGAAATTGGTAAAATCTTGTAATTAGAAGGATATCTTGTAATTAGAAGGATAATAAAGCTTTCTAGAGTGCAGATGATCCTTTTCGGTGCAACGTTCCGGTGATATATACCTTTCCGATATCCGTGTCTTGTGTTATCCGCATCCACCCAGATAGTACAAGTGCTTTCTGATCTCCCCCGGATATTTCTAGCACACGCGGCTGCTGTTCTGGGCGCCTTTTCTTGTGCTTGTGGCGACTTCAGCTCATTCCTCCATCCGATCAATTTCTGAATTCGCTTCATCTTCATTCATTAACTATAGTACGAGCGTCTTATCTCTCTCCGAAACAAATTAATCTAATTTGTTGTCGTGGCCTGAATTGTAAACCTTTTTTAGCAGTCGTTCGACAATTCCATTTTCTGTTCTCGATCTTCGCTGTTTAAAAATGCTCCGTTTTTAATTGGGGGGATTGTATCTTCGCTCTTAAAGTATTCGTGCGAAATCCCTTATTCGAAAAAAATGTTCTATTTTGGGGGGTGTCGCTACTTTCCTACCTAGGCGCTAGTTTATTTACACTTCTTATCTGCTGTTTGGCTCTCTCCGTTCACCTTGTCTCGACCAATATAGTTCAAACCTCTCTCTTTATTGATCTCTTACCCTTTCCTTCTTCTGATTGGTCGGTCTCTCATTCTTCTCTAGCCTCTCATTCTCTCACCTGTCGCGTACTCCACCCTCCTTACTTTATGTCAGCCAACCCCCTCAGTTGAGCCTTCAACCTACCCCTTGCTGTACATAACGATACTGCTATAAATTATATAGATTTCAGAGCCCTTTCACTGATCATCTGTGTTAAGAGTAGTGGCTGCCTGCAGCAGGCCGGCCTAGAAATGTAGTTGTTTGCTATTTTCTCGGCAGCAAAGATGTATAACGTTATAGTTAGCCTAGGCGTGTTGAAACGGTGTGTGAAACGAACGGCATCCCACCATGGATGAATAATATAACCGGATCGCCAGAAGCTCGATTTTTTTGGTCCTAGCCATAGACAAGCACCAGCATCACAAGAAGCTCAGAATGCCGTACTTTCACACATTTTCACTTATCCTACTAAGTATACTTATAAATAAAGGTTTGCAGCTTCTGCAGCGGCTATGTGTGAAAGTCTATGTGTGAAAGTACGGCATTCTGAGCTTCTTGTGATGCTGGTGCAGTGGTGCTTGTCTATGGCTAGGACCAAAAAATCGAGCTACTGGCGATCCAGTTATATTATTCATCCATGCATCCCACCCGCTGCGATTATCTATGGCCGACTTCCATAAGTAAAATCCTCGTATGCATATAAGTATCTAGTTAATGTTTCTACAACTTGTAGATTTTGAAACTAAAGCTTACAGTAGAACCGCTAAATAATGCTTACTATCAGTTACTTTTTCAATTCGCAAAAGGAGTTTTGGTCATAGACAATTTTTTAGACTTCGTTATTTCTTTCTTTGTCTAGAGTGCTGGTATGCTTCGGTGTTATGTATAAGATATTCTATGGGTTTGAGGTCGGTATGTGATTAAATCCCGAGAGCCATACTTGTAAGTCTATGGTTGAAGTTGGGGATGGGGGTGTGGGGGCGAAGCCCCTGCTGGGGGTCTTACCATAGACAAAATGCATTAAGAAATTTCTCGAGTCACGAAGGAAGAGAAGAGAGAAGCTCGCTTATTTAGATACAAGAATCCTTGCAATATGTCCGGGAAAGTAATCGATTAAATCCCGCAACATAAAATCTATGTCAATAACCTCCCTGAAAGTGAGCTTTAAAGTGGTTTAAAGCTCGTTTCTGCCCTCAGCAGCCTATCAATATTGGTATATTACGCTTTTTCAGTTCTTGTTAAAAAATCCAACAGGATGAGCAAGTATTGATCGCTCGTAAAACTCATAACAGAGGGCATAAATAAATTCATGAAGACAAACGCAATGACAATTTTTCCAATAAACAGTACAACTGCGAGACCGAAGATGTTGCATGCAGCTGATGCAACCAAATTATTTATTATATATTATTGTCTTTTCAACATATTGTTGTAATTAAATTAAGAAATATCGGACACGCCTATCGATGACACAGCATATGATGAAATCGTTAGTTTTCATATTAAATGGCAAATTAAACAATAAAAAAGAACAACGCTGCACAGGACAAACTAGCTTTAACTGTGCTGAAATAATTTATATAAACAGTTGGGCTACTACTACTTGTAGTAGCCAGTTTAGCTGCAGACGACAGTTGTTTTGAAACAGCAACTATTAATATTAGAAATACACAAGCACACAAACACAAGCGAATATACAAATAAATAAATAGATAAGCAGAGAGCAATAAACAAATGACCAAAACTGTGTTGCTATGCCCCCCCCCAGCCCCTTAACAAAACTACAGTGAGCTTAAGAAACATTAAATAGAGGGACAGATAGAATGAACACGCGCGCATGCAGCAATTTATGATAATTTAAAATCTTTCTTTTTTATTTAGTTAGACTGACGACAAACCTAGCCCGGATGCTGAGCATCAGAAACACCATTTTCAGCATACAGATATAGTACTATTAGCAGTACAAAATGAACCTTATAATTAAATTCAAGACCAAAGCGCAAAAGTTACAAAACTGAAAATTTAAAGATTCTTAGACACAAAACTGTATTAATAAACATTAAACTCAGGGACTACTCAAACACCGGGACGGGAAACTAAAATTTTTTTACGAGGCTGGCTGGCAATTATTTTCATTAGAGAGATGCTGTGTTACTTTGTTGTCTATGGTTATTTTCTACTGCTGATGATAGACCAGCCTCGTAAAAAAATTCCAGCCTCCCGTCCCGGTGTTTGAGTAGTCCCTGATTAAACTACTACTACTAAATAATAACAATAGGAGCATCATACGTATATTAAAATATTTTTATGCTTTTTATTAATTAAACAACACAAAAAGATACAGTAGACAGCTTTTTAATACTATTTACACGACAAAACATTTAGAATTCATCGGACATATAAGGGTAGGTATTCAGGGTATAAGAAATGGACCGTGGAACATTAGTTTAAAATTGCATACTACTTAGCGTTACCGTCAATCAGTAGTAGTATTTCTAGAAAAATTTACCGGGACTTTGCTACTACTGAAAACCCTGGGATTTCGGGACTAGCTGACAAATGCGCGAGTAAGACCTGTAGAAGCATGAGTACTAATAGTAGTAATAATAATAACAATGCTTTACAAGTGCTACTTAAAAGCGAGGGGAAAAGGTGTCGTCACCGAGAATTATTCGATTTCTAAGAATCAGTCACAAACACAGATACTAGAATAACTAGAGACTCAGCACATTTTCGTGTAAGCTACTTTCAGTTGAATAGAAGCATTTTATTGTATTTTAAAGCCAAGGCTTCTTTATTGGCTCTTACCTACAGCGTAAGCCCGCAAGCCCCGCCCCAAATTTTAATTGCCTTTCTCGGAACTGCCATGTACATTTCAGTGGACTGGCCAATGTACATTATTGCTGAACCAATTAGCAAGTTGTTTACGCCTGCAAGCTGGGCTTCTAAACTTATCAGAGCAATTTGAGCCGCCTTTATTTTTATAAAATAGCTTTTGTATTCTTCTTTGCTACTGAACTGAAAGTAGAAAGCTGTTTTACTACGCATATATGCCTGAGTGGCCCATCTAGTTATTTAGTATCTGTGGTAACTAACGGAGAGATAGCGAGACGGTAAGAAAGGTACAACTAGACAACAGCAACAATAAAGCGATTTTAAAAAAAAGCCGGTGAAAACGACACAGCATTATAACAACAGAATAGTCAATGCAACGGATTTTAAATTACCAAATTAGACATTTAGAGCCAGATAAGAGTACAGTACTTAGGATACTTGTCGATCTAAGTACACAACATTAAAGACGGGTAAAGCAGGTAAAAAATTATTTATATATTTTTGCAATTCCTATGATTTATTCATACACGTAGATTGGTTGAAAAAAGATATAGAAACAACCGGACTAAAACTCAGCCTCCGTTTCTATACTAATTATTAGATTTTTGATTGACAATTTTGTGGGCATTTTGTTGGCTTCAAAACCAGGACACGAACTGAACTAAGTTGGATTTCTGCTGCAGGCAAAGAAAGCCTAAGCGGACGAGCTCACTTCCTCTTCGTCCTCCACTTCGTCTTCGTCATCTCCGGAGGCGGCCACGGCTCGGCGACCGTTTCGCGAGCCGGCCGCCAGCTGCCGGGCTCGCTTTGTTGGCACCTCGTCACCTTCCTCTTCCTCCTCTTCTTCGTCCTCATAATCTTCCTCTTCTTCATCGTCATCCTCTTCGCCGGCGCCGCCATTGGCACGAACGCCTGCGGCGGCGCGTCGCTTACGGGAATTGACCGTCGCCAGCTGGCCGCGAGAGGAATCCTCGTCTTCTTCTTCTTCCTCCTCTTCCTCTTCGTCTTCTTCAAAGTCTTCCTCTTCGTCGTCTTCTTCGCCAACGAATGAGCCTTCGGGAGCGACGCCGAATTCTAGGGCGATTTCTACGAGATCGTCCTCTTCCACTTCGTCCAGCTGCTCCAGCCGGTCCTGGTGGCGATGTTGATAGAGGGGGACTGCTTGCGAATGCACGTCTGTGGCGATTTAGTCTATGGCAATTCTAACAGTCCGGTTTTGTCTATGGTAATTCTAACAGGAATTTCTCTATGGTAATTTTAACAGGGCTTTGTCTATGGTAATTCTAACAGGGCTTTGTCTATGGTAATTCTAACAGGCCGGTTTTGTCTATGGTAATTCTAACAGGCCGGTTTTGTCTATGGTAATTATAAGAGCAGGGTATGGTCTATGACGGTTGAAAGTAAAAGAAAACGAAAAACGAATCTCACCTGAATATCTGACAGCATATCCACAGCATCGGGAGCGTCATTAGCAATGGTTCTGGCCGATTCAAATTCAGCTTTAGCTTCGTCAATTTTGCTCTGGCCCAGCAGGGCAATGCCCAGCATGTAGTGAGCTCTGGTGAGATCGCGAGCGGCGGAGGCTGTAGTGGCAGCTTCATCATCTCCAGACGCTTTAGCGGCGGCATCGGCCGCAGCTACGGACGCCGTTAGCTGGTTAATGGCGGCGGCCCATTCTTTCTTCTGAATAGAGATTTCGGCTTGACCAGTCTGTGCGGCAAGGACCTCCGGCCAGCGGGTTTTATCGCTGGAGGCGGCCGCCTCAGCCTCTTTGAACTTGACGAGGGCCTGCTCGAGGTCGGACTCCATAAACAGTTCGCGGGCCTCAGTCAGTGCGTCCTCCTGATCTTCCTCCTCGTGCTGCTGGACTTGTTGCTTGGCTTCCGACATTATTGACGATTTTTGAATATGCTCTGCGTGTGCTTTTTGTACCTGTGCCTTTGTTTAATTAGCTGCTGCCCACCGCCCTAGCATGCAACCATTTCATAGAGAGGCATTTGCAGCTTGAGCTCTAAATCTTTATGATAGATTGTAGAGAATCTTGTCTGTGAGAACAAATTACAGATAAAGAATCTTGTCTATACTAGAATCTTAACTGTGAGAAGAGATTAGAAACAGTAAATTTTATCTATACTAGATTCTTATCAGTGGGAATAGATTACAGAAGATAACTAGAATCTTAGTTATCTTAACTATGCTAGAATCGTATCTGTGAGAATAGATTAGACAGAGAATCTTATCTATGCTAGAATCGTATCTGTGAGAATAAATTAGACAGAGAATCTTATCTATGCTAGAATCGTATCTGTGAGAATAGATTAGACAGAGAATCTTATCTATGCTAGTATCGTATCTGTGAGAATAGATTAGACAGAGAATCTTATCTATGCTAGAATCGTATCTGTGAGAATAAATTAGACAGAGAATCTTATCTATGCTAGAATCGTATCTGTGAGAATAGATTAGACAGAGAATCTTATCTATGCTAGAATCGTATCTGTGAGTATAGATTAGACAGAGAATCTTATCTATGCTAGAATCGTATATGTGAGAATAGATTAGACAGAAAATCTTATCTATGCTAGAATCGTATATGTGAGAATAGATTAGACAGAAAATCTTATCTATGCTAGAATCGTATCTGTGAGAATAGATTAGACAGAGAATCTTATCTATGCCAGAATCGTATCTGTGAGAATAGATTAGACAGAGAATCTTATCTATGCCAGAATCGTATCTGTGAGAATAGATTAGACAGAGAATATATCTATTAGAATCTTATCTGTGAGACTGAGAATAGATTAGACAGAATCTTCTCTATTAGAATATTATCTGTGACAATAGATTAGAAACAGAATCATATCTGCGAGAATAGATTAGACAGAGAATCTTATCTATTAGAATCTTATCTGTGAGAATAGATCAGACAGAGAATCTTATCTAGTAGAATCTTATCTATAATATAATCTTATCTGCGTTAATAGATTAAACAGAGAATCTTATCTCTAATAGAATCTTATCTGTGTTAATAGATCACAGACATGGGATCTATTTCTATAAGGTTAACACCAACTAATTGAAGTGCCTAGATTCATATGTAACCATAATTACAAGACTACAAGTAAAAAACGCAAAACAAACTAGTATTGAAATGACTGAAATTCATTTTTTTGCAATCAAACGCTTACATTTACGCAACTAACAAACATAGGAGGAAAAACTCATTGAAGAAATGCATAGACAGTTTTTTTCATAAAACTATGAATAGTTAATGCAATATAGCGGTCTATTAATTACTGATACTAATTGTAAAATTACAATTTTCTTGTTGATTCAAATTAGTAAAACACAAATTGGCATTACACTCTTTGATAGACAATTAATGATGATCAACTCAAACTTAAGGTCAATCAAGGTCATAAAAATTCTTTACACAGCTTCAGTAGTCAGCTCAACGTTAGCTTCATTGTCAGCGTCATCAAAAGAATTAGCCGGCCCGTTGCCTTGCACAGAAGTCGGTAACTGACCACGAGACCGCAGATTTTGCTCTAACACGTGTATCTGACTGTAGGCCTCAGTCAGCTGAGACTGCAACTGAACTACAGTCGATTGCAGCGATTCCGTCTCGGAGTCAATTTCTGTTAGAAATTCTTCTTGCTCTGAGCGGGAGAGGCATGGAGAAGCAATGCAAAAAGTATGTTTAACACTTATAATCTTTGGAAATAAACTTTAAAAAACTACAGAAGGAACACAGGTGCTGATGGGTCTGGGAGAATGGAAGCAGAAAGGAACACAGGTGCTGATGGGTCTGGGAGAATGGAAGCAGAAGGGAACACAGGTGCTGATGGGTCTGGGAGAATGGAAGCAGAAGGGAACACAGGTGCTGATGGGTCTGGGAGAATGGAAGCAGAAAGGAACACATGTGCTGATGGGTCTGGGAGAATGGAAGCAGAAAGGAACACAGGTGCTGATGGGTCTGGGAGAATGGAAGCAGAAAGGAACACATGTGCTGATGGGTCTGGGAGAATGGAAGCAGAAAGGAACACAGGTGCTGATGGGTCTGGGAGAATGGAAGCAGAAAGGAACACAGGTGCTGATGGGTCTGGGAGAATGGAAGCAGAAAGGAACACAGGTGCTGATGGGTCTGGGAGAATGGAAGCAGAAGGGAACACAGGTGCTGATGGGTCTGGGAGAATGGAAGCAGAAGGGAACACAGGTGCTGATGGGTCTGGGAGAATGGAAGCAGAAAGGAACACAGGTGCTGATGGGTCTGGGAGAATGGAAGCAGAAGGGAACACATGTGCTGATGGGTCTGGGAGAATGGAAGCAGAAAGGAACACAGGTGCTGATGGGTCTGGGAGAATGGAAGCAGAAAGGAACACAGGTGCTGATGGGTCTGGGAGAATGGAAGCAGAAGGGAACACAGGTGCTGATGGGTCTGGGAGAATGGAAGCAGAAGGGAACACAGGTGCTGATGGGTCTGGGAGAATGGAAGCAGAAAGGAACACATGTGCTGATGGGTCTGGGAGAATGGAAGCAGAAAGGAACACAGGTGCTGATGGGTCTGGGAGAATGGAAGCAGAAAGGAACACATGTGCTGATGGGTCTGGGAGAATGGAAGCAGAAAGGAACACAGGTGCTGATGGGTCTGGGAGAATGGAAGCAGAAAGGAACACAGGTGCTGATGGGTCTGGGAGAATGGAAGCAGAAAGGAACACAGGTGCTGATGGGTCTGGGAGAATGGAAGCAGAAGGGAACACAGGTGCTGATGGGTCTGGGAGAATGGAAGCAGAAGGGAACACAGGTGCTGATGGGTCTGGGAGAATGGAAGCAGAAAGGAACACATGTGCTGATGGGTCTGGGAGAATGGAAGCAGAAAGGAACACAGGTGCTGATGGGTCTGGGAGAATGGAAGCAGAAAGGAACACATGTGCTGATGGGTCTGGGAGAATGGAAGCAGAAAGGAACACAGGTGCTGATGGGTCTGGGAGAATGGAAGCAGAAAGGAACACAGGTGCTGATGGGTCTGGGAGAATGGAAGCAGAAAGGAACACAGGTGCTGATGGGTCTGGGAGAATGGAAGCAGAAAGGAACACAGGTGCTGATGGGTCTGGGAGAATGGAAGCAGAAGGGAACACATGTGCTGATGGGTCTGGGAGAATGGAAGCAGAAAGGAACACAGGTGCTGATGGGTCTGGGAGAATGGAAGCAGAAGGGAACACAGGTGCTGATGGGTCTGGGAGAATGGAAGCAGAAAGGAACACAGGTGCTGATGGGTCTGGGAGAATGGAAGCAGAAGGGAACACAGGTGCTGATGGGTCTGGGAGAATGGAAGCAGAAAGGAACACAGGTGCTGATGGGTCTGGGAGAATGGAAGCAGAAAGGAACACAGGTGCTGATGGGTCTGGGAGAATGGAAGCAGAAAGGAACACAGGTGCTGATGGGTCTGGGAGCGGAGAATGGAAGCAGAAGGGAACACAGGTGCTGATGGGTCTGGGAGAATGGAAGCAGAAAGGAACACATGTGCTGATGGGTCTGGGAGAATGGAAGCAGAAAGGAACACATGTGCTGATGGGTCTGGGAGAATGGAAGCAGAAAGGAACACAGGTGCTGATGGGTCTGGGAGAATGGAAGCAGAAAGGAACACAGGTGCTGATGGGTCTGGGAGAATGGAAGCAGAAAGGAACACAGGTGCTGATGGGTCTGGGAGAATGGAAGCAGAAAGGAACACAGGTGCTGATGGGTCTGGGAGAATGGAAGCAGAAGGGAACACATGTGCTGATGGGTCTGGGAGAATGGAAGCAGAA
Source organism: Macrostomum lignano (assembly GCA_002269645.1). NCBI lineage: Eukaryota > Metazoa > Platyhelminthes > Macrostomidae > Macrostomum > Macrostomum lignano. The sequence continues at coordinate 196,515 of NIVC01001007.1, forward strand.
AGGAACACAGGTGCTGATGGGTCTGGGAGAATGGAAGCAGAAAGGAACACAGGTGCTGATGGGTCTGGGAGAATGGAAGCAGAAAGGAACACATGTGCTGATGGGTCTGGGAGAATGGAAGCAGAAAGGAACACAGGTGCTGATGGGTCTGGGAGAATGGAAGCAGAAAGGAACACATGTGCTGATGGGTCTGGGAGAATGGAAGCAGAAAGGAACACAGGTGCTGATGGGTCTGGGAGAATGGAAGCAGAAAGGAACACATGTGCTGATGGGTCTGGGAGAATGGAAGCAGAAAGGAACACAGGTGCTGATGGGTCTGGGAGAATGGAAGCAGAAAGGAACACATGTGCTGATGGGTCTGGGAGAATGGAAGCAGAAAGGAACACAGGTGCTGATGGGTCTGGGAGAATGGAAGCAGAAAGGAACACAGGTGCTGATGGGTCTGGGAGAATGGAAGCAGAAAGGAACACAGGTGCTGATGGGTCTGGGAGAATGGAAGCAGAAAGGAACACAGGTGCTGATGGGTCTGGGAGAATGGAAGCAGAAGGGAACACATGTGCTGATGGGTCTGGGAGAATGGAAGCAGAAAGGAACACAGGTGCTGATGGGTCTGGGAGAATGGAAGCAGAAAGGAACACAGGTGCTGATGGGTCTGGGAGAATGGAAGCAGAAAGGAACACATGTGCTGATGGGTCTGGGAGAATGGAAGCAGAAAGGAACACAGGTGCTGATGGGTCTGGGAGAATGGAAGCAGAAAGGAACACATGTGCTGATGGGTCTGGGAGAATGGAAGCAGAAAGGAACACAGGTGCTGATGGGTCTGGGAGAATGGAAGCAGAAAGGAACACATGTGCTGATGGGTCTGGGAGAATGGAAGCAGAAAGGAACACAGGTGCTGATGGGTCTGGGAGAATGGAAGCAGAAAGGAACACATGTGCTGATGGGTCTGGGAGAATGGAAGCAGAAAGGAACACAGGTGCTGATGGGTCTGGGAGAATGGAAGCAGAAAGGAACACAGGTGCTGATGGGTCTGGGAGAATGGAAGCAGAAAGGAACACAGGTGCTGATGGGTCTGGGAGAATGGAAGCAGAAAGGAACACAGGTGCTGATGGGTCTGGGAGAATGGAAGCAGAAAGGAACACAGGTGCTGATGGGTCTGGGAGAATGGAAGCAGAAAGGAACACAGGTGCTGATGGGTCTGGGAGAATGGAAGCAGAAAGGAACACAGGTGCTGATGGGTCTGGGAGAATGGAAGCAGAAGGGAACACATGTGCTGATAGGTCTGGGAGAATGGAAGCAGAAAGGAACACAGGTGCTGATGGGTCTGGGAGAATGGAAGCAGAAAGGAACACAGTTACACAGGCCCTAAATCAGAGTCTAATAAAGTGAAAAGTACGCATTTATAACAATTAGCATCTACTTACCCGTCTGAGTCCGTCTCATATCCTGCAGCAACACCCGTTGCAGAGCAATCTCAGTTTCTAATTTAGCCACACTGCCAGAAGACACGCCGCGGCTGAGCTCGCTATTCTCGTCTTGCATCTGACGAATTCGAGCCATGAGCCGCTTGCCAGATTGACTATCCGGGGTGAACTTCCAAGCCGATAGGTCGCTCTGCGCCTGTTCTAGGCGCGCTTTAGCATCGGCTAGTTCTTGACGCAGTCGATAGACGGCCTGACCAACTGCCGGGTCCAAGGCGGCACACTTGATATTGGCAGCTGACTGGCTAGCTGCGTGCAATCGGAGCTGTTCCAGTTGTTGCTAAGCGGGATGGAGAGTGTGAAGAGGGGGTGCGATAATCTGTGGCTTTTTTTGGCGCGCTTGAAAGTGCTCAGGAGTCAGAGGGATGAGGGATGGGCAGAATGGACTCAGCGCTGATTCTGGGACAATATCGCCCTAAAGGCGTTGCTCGCACCAGGTTGCCCGCAATGCCCCCTTAGCTAAACTGCAATTGCAACCAGCAATAGAACAGAAAACCTAGGCTTTCAAAAAAATATTTTCTTACACTACATAAAAGCAGTTCTTTATCTTTAGCCGAGACTGTCCTGGCAAGCAGGAGCACCCTGCGCTGGCTTTCCTGCAGCAACTTGCGCAGCGTGTCTTCATTGGCCTCAGCAATTACTTCCGAAAGTGAAGCTGCATCAGATGAGCCTGCAAATGTGAAAAAATGATTTTTTGTAACTTTGTGCTAACTAAATTTTTGAGCTTAAGCATGAATTTAAAAAAAAAAAACTAGACATTGCCTAAAAAAAGCATTAAAACAAGGAAATCCTAATTTTACTTGGATTTCATCCATATACTAAAATAGGTATATGATAAGCTGTAATAATAGGGTGAATACTTGTCTTGAATAATATATTAATAAGCTTTTATTACTAAATTTTAATGAGCTAAGGCTACTGTTATTAGTTAGAGCTAGTAAGTTGTCAACAATTAATTAAATAGTAATTAATCTTTTGGTTCATATAATTAAGGTTTACCAAAATCCAAGGGTTTAAGCCTCAAAATGCCAACTTAAGTGAAAACAAATATCTCTAACATGGCATTAAAAAAGGCATTTTAGAAGTTTACACAATTTGCTTAATAAATTTTGAAAACCATAATTTTTGGCATTATTACTTATGATTGCTAATGTACAAGCATTAGTAATCTTGTAGTTGGGAGAATTAGACTAGAAGCAAGGCATGCTAGAAATCACCCTTTAGCTGCAATAGCTAAATAATGTTATGTCATTATATATAGTAATAAAAATAAATAAAAGGCTTGCTAGCTTTAATAAGAAATTTAATGCTTTCAAGTAATTTTTATAAGAGGTTTTGCTCTAGATACATTGATTTAATAAAAGGTTTTTTGGATTTCTAACAAACTTATGACAATAGCTTTTTCTTGCCTATAAATCTAAAATATAAAAAGGATACATTATAAAAAGTCCAAAGCCCAATTTTTTAACATTTATAATGAATATAATTAAGTCAATTTGCATATAATCTAGTAAATATTACTTGTGTACACATTCCTATATTGTCTAACATGAACTCATATAATGTATTATAAATATATATATTTCTATATAATAAGGCTAACAAAAACAAATTCAACCAGGATTTTCAATATTTAGTCTATTTAACAATTGTTCTTAGTGTCTCAACATTGGTTTTACTATAAGCATGTGTGGCACATTGGAAAAAGCATATGTATATGTAATGTATGGTATGTGAGGCTTACCACCTTGGCTTATTTTGAAATTGGAATAAATATGCAAACTCAATGCAATGCATGAAAATTTAACTGCCCCTCTGTTTTAACCACCCCCAGATTATATATCACTGAACTGACTATCACTGAATTGCTTGTCACTAAGTCAACTAACCTATTGCCAAATTAACTGGTTCCCAAAATATACAGGTATAGGTCTTAGTAACAATTATTATCAAGAAATCTAGGTCATGTGCCCATTTTTAAAAAAACATTTTTATATGCAACAAAAATTATGTTATCTTAGATCTACAGCAACTATAAATCTATTGAGTTATTAGTTAAAGATATAATAGAAAGTCTTTAAGATTAGGAAACATTTTTTAAATTTAATTTATTTAGGCTAAGAGCACAACCTTTAGTAAACATTATAAAGAAAGCATCTAAGCTTTACTTTAGATGAAGTATATTTATAGATATGAAAAACTTCTAACTAAAATCTAAAAAATTGCCTAAATCTAAAATAAGCCATGCAACTTTGCTTTTCAACTTCTTTATAAAAAACAAAGAAATCTTAAACTTTTTAATAGTCTAATTGTCTTGTCTAAATTGGCAAAAACTATAAAATGATGAAATATGTTGGTCTTTATTATAGCTAAACCTTAGTTTGTTGGAATTGTTGCAACTTATAATTTGTACTAGCTAGATTGACTAGGCCTAGCAATGGCATATATATGATCCTTTTATTAAACGAACAGGGATAGAGTTAGGCCTATAATCAAATATTAGTTTATTTCAAAACTTGCACAGCAATAGAAAAGATAGCTAGCCTACCATACACAATACTAAACTATACATAACTGTACAAATACATTTATAAATAACTGTATTGTAGGTCATGTAAATCAAGTAATTGCACTAGGGGGCAGGGGGGGGGGCTAAAAAGTTTCAGCTTATCAACAGAAGCTAGGAAGCCTAATTTTTGTTTAGATAATATATCTATCATATCAAACGGCTAAACTAAGTAAAGTAGACTCCCAAATAACATATAGGCCTAATCTATCCTATATACTGAAAATCTCATACTAAAAAGGTTTGTCGGTAGGTAGGTATCTATATTCTATGTGATCAATTAGTTAGAGAAAAAACGGCTTAACCGATTTTTTCAAACTATACATTACATTGTTTGCTTCAAAGTAAAATTGTGATTGTGCATAAAAATTCAATAAGACTGTCAATTAAATTCACAAACCCCTACTTTAAGTTAAGCCCAGCATAGGCCTTAGGCCTACCCCCGCCTACATACCAGGACTCACACATGTAGTTAAAATAATTGACAGACCATATATACAGCTTTATTGAATCTTAATAAGAACTTACTTTGCATTTTTATCAGAAAAACTGCGTAAAGTGGATGAGGACGCACGCTATTAATAATTATGTAAGACAAACCTGAATACTTAGGAGAAGAATAATATAAGCGTTAACGTCTAGACTGGATTTTTGCAGTTTGCTCAAAGCAACGTAAAGCACAAGTAAAACAAAGTTTGTATGCATTTGCACTTTAAGCATTTTAAGTTATTCACTTTAATTATCCTTTAGTCCACTGCCTAAAGGCGCATTTCAAACTTAGCTGGTATTATATACAAATACACTTTGCGCTACTGTTAATTTCACCGTGATAACCATACATTCATATAGCCCTCTTTGTCGCATCACTAGGACTATAAAGCCTCAGATAAACACAAATGATATTTAAATTGGTGAAGTATTTCAAGACGCAACAATCTTGTCTGATTAGGAACGAATTGGCATGTAGAACAATGCCCATGCATTTGATTTTCATGAGACTAACATGTACACTTACGCTAAATCTGTGTATCAAAAACGGCAAAGTAAACACCACCTTGCATAAAAAAGAAGACAGTGGCAACAACGAATCTTTTGTTTGCGAGTAAGATTTAGAATTAAAATACAGAATTTCTTTTGTATTTGCGAATCTTAGTTTGCAGTAATTAAAAAAAGACTTTCTTGGCTAAAACACTAAATTTACTAGGTAAAGACATGGGCTAGTCCTCTGAACGAAAAAATATACGAAATAAAATATACAAATCTGAAATCTACATGCATACTAAATTTTCTTTTATTGTGAACAATAATATTAGCACGGATACTCGCATCGTTATCTACAGGAGCGAGCGTCTAACCAGTTTAGACTGCGTGTATAAGAGCGTATGAATGTGATGAATTAAGAAACGATTAACTCTTCGATCAGTAATAAAGAATTTAAAATCAATTGTTGTGTAATAAACCTGGTCACCAGTGGCCAAAAAAAAATCTATCTATCTCAGTTTGATCGATGCAATGAATCAGGAACATACAATGCATTTACTGCCCCCTTCCGCTAGCAGCCGGAGCCTCTAGACAAGCAGCTTCATCGTGAACTTCTTGAACAGCCGCCTCACCAATAGCTACTAATTCGTGTGGTTGAAAATGCGACTGCAACCAAGTGTCGAAATGGCAAGACAACTGCTCAACATATCGGCTCGAGTCCTGCTTATCAGATTCCAACGGGAGATAAACTTCTCGAATAAAACTGGTTTCGAAGATGCCGACAGAGCGACGAAACGCATTCAACTGTTGACGAGCGGCTTCCCGTTGACGATAGCGAGCGTTTTGTTGAGCTGCATTGGAATCGGCCGACTTCTGCTGCAATCGAAGCCTGTAGCCGCGACGCACCGCCTCAGCAGCGTCAACGCGTCGACGCAGCGACGCCAGACGACCTTCGCCGTCATCTAGATCACGTCGCAACGATTCAATTGTGGCCGCGGCGGCTTCCAGTACGGCTGCACGACTGCGCGTCGACTGCTGGCTGGAGTCGCTGGCCGAGCTAGCTGTGATCAACATCGCCTCGTCGATTGCTGCGTCCAATTCATCGTACGCCGCTTTGATGCCATTCCGCCGGCGTCGTTCGGAATCGCTTCGAGCTTGACGCTTCGAGTCCTGCTGCTGATGGTGATGCTGAGAATGATTTGAATTCCTGTCCGCCTCGTCTACTACAGCAGACTGCTGCTTACCTGATGCCGTAGTCAACAAGCCTTGCTGAAAAATCAAGCGAAACACCTGAATGTTTAGGACTGGCGACCCACCTGAATGTTTAGGACTGGCAACCCACCTGAAGGATATATGGATGGGGCAGAGGCACACCTGAAGAATCGGTAGGTGGGGTCAGCGGAACACCTGAAGAATCGGTGGATGGATGGGGTCAGCGGCACACCTGAAGAATCGGTGGATAGATGGGGTCAGCGGAACACCTGAAGAATCGGTGGATGGGGCAGAGGAACACCTGAAGAATCGGTGGATGTGGCATTGATCCATCATAGCATGGGAGCTACAAATAAAAAAACAAAACAATTAAGCAGCTTTAATTAAAGGTAAAATGTGCATTTTAGCATAATCAAACAACAATACGCAAATTTATGGCCATTACAGTACTGTATGCGGTATTAAACTGAAGTAAAATATTCATACAATAGATACCATATAAAAATAATTAGATTATACGGAATTTTATGTTTCAGCTGATCCGATGAGAATAATTGAAACAAAAAACAAAGCACAGGAATGAAATTCAATATGAGATATTAATTTTCCTTTAATAACACAGATTTTGGTCCACTACTACTTTGTCAGTAGGTAGATATGCGTCAGGACTTATTGCCACCGGACGATAATATATCAGATAAGCAGACTAATTTTAACAAAACAATCAGTTATAAAAAGGAGCATAATTGTTGTTAACCTAAGTTAGTATTTTAGATAATTTGAAACAACTGCAATTTTATGCACAAAACAGCTTTTTTCAACTACGAACAATTTAATGATCAAATCTAGAAATGAAAGAATAAGAGAGAAAAACTCGCTCTAACTACTATCAATAGTAGGGGCCAGTAGTAGCGAGTAGTAAAGGAATGAACTAAAAAACTAACGTAACTAAACTTTATTTATTCAGAATTAAACTATGAAGATTACGAATATGATATAATATTACGGACTGGAACTTTTAAAATCTTTGCAGTTTAGTCAGTAGTAATAGTAAGGAGCACAAGCTGTTATCGATATATTCTTTTAAGAGCAGCAACCTTTTTTAGTATCCTGCGGCCGCGGCGGACTCAGATTAATTGTGCTCCGTTCGCCAACTCCCGGCAACCAAGTGGCAGCGTTCGGGTCGTCTTTGATCTGCTTTGAGCTCACAATACGATAGATGGCTGCAATTTTGAGCAGTTGTTAGTTTTCAAAAGTGGGAAACATTAAACTAACGTATGGGGAGTGATGAGAAACCTTAATCGTCTGTGAGAAATGTCATTTATAAATCTCACCTAATAGATAGGAAATCTCACCTAAAAGATTGGAAATCTCACCCTAATAGATAGGAAATCTCACCCTAATAGATAGGAAATCTCACCCTAATAGATTGGAAATCTCACCCTAATAGATAGGAAATCTCACCCTAATAGATTGGAAATCGCACCTAAATGATTGGAAATCTCACCCTAATAGATTGGAAATCTCATCCTAACAGAGGGAATCCCACCCTAATAGATTGGAAATCTCATCCTAACAGAGGGAATCTCACTCTAATAGATTAGAAATCTAACCTAATAGATCGGAAATCTTACCCTAATCGATTGGAAATCTCACTCTAATAGATTGGAAATCTCACCTAAATGATTGGAAATCTCACCCTAATGGATTGTAAATCTCACCCTAATAGATTGGAAATTTCACCCTAATGGATTGTAAATCTCACCTTAATAGATTGGAAATCTCACCCTAATAGATTGGAAATCTCACCCTGATAGATCGGAAATCTCACCCTAATAGATTGGAAATCTCACCCTAATAGATCGGAAATCTCACCCTAATAGATTGGAAATCTCACCCTAATAGATAGGAAATCTCACCCTAATAGATTGGAAATTTCACCCCAATAGATATCTAACCCAATCTCAGTAAAACAAACCTGTAAGAATCTGCACAAAAGCCTCCTCAACATTAGTAGAATCCAAGGCGCTGGTCTCAATAAAGCTCAAATTATTCCGTTCGGCAAAGGCTTTAGCTTCGTCAGTTGGTACCGCGCGCAAATGCCGCAGGTCGCACTTGTTACCAACCAGAGTAACAACAATATTGGAGTCCGCGTGGTCTCTCAATTCGCGTAGCCATCTTTCGCAGTTCTCGTAACTAAGATGCTTGGCAATGTCGTACACCAGTAGGGCACCAACGGCACCGCGGTAATAAGCTGACGTGATTGCTCGGTACCTTGAGTTGTTAGCGGTGACTTTTAATGAGCTTTCTAATAAGAAATACGAGACTTTTGTTTAATTTTTAACTCTGAGCGACTCATTAGGGTGCGTGACTCTGTATTGGGGTCTAAGGGAGTGTGAGGATCCCCCAAGATCGGGATTTAAGGGACTGAGGATCCCAGGTTTGGGAACTAAGGAACCATGCTTGAGCGCAACCTAGGGATTCACCCGGCCGTTTCTATTGGCAACAGACACATGTAAGTCGCTATTGGACGGAATAGTAGTCACGTTACTGCTCTCAGCCAATAGCGACTTACATGTGTGTGTGTTGCCAATAGAAACGGCCGAGTGATTCCCAAGGTTGCACATGTATGTAGGGGACTGTATGTGAGGATCCCTGGATTGGGATCTAAGGGACTGTGTGAGGATCCCTGGATTGGGATCTAAGGGACTGTGTGAGGATCCCTGGATTGGGATCTAAGGGACTGTGTGAGGATCCCTGGATTGGGATCTAAGGGACTGTGTGAGGATCCCTGGATTGGGATCTAAGGGACTGTGTGAGGATCCCTGGATTGGGATCTAAGAGACTGTGTGAGGATCCCTGGATTGGGATCTAGGAGACTGTGTGCGAGGATCCCTGGATTGGGATCTAAGAGACTGTGTGAGGATCCCTGGATTGGGATCTAGGAGACTGTGTGCGAGGATCCCTGGATTGGGATCTAAGGGACTGTGTGAGGATCCCTGGATTGGGATCTAAGGGACTGTGTGAGGATCCCTGGATTGGGATCTAAGGGACTGTGTGAGGATCCCTGGATTGGGATCTAAGGGACTGTGTGAGGATCCCTGGATTGGGATCTAAGAGACTGTGTGAGGATCCCTGGATTGGGATCTAGGAGACTGTGTGCGAGGATCCCTGGATTGGGATCTAAGAGACTGTGTGAGGATCCCTGGATTGGGATCTAGGAGACTGTGTGCGAGGATCCCTGGATTGGGATCTAAGAGACTGTGTGAGGATCCCTGGATTGGGATCTAGGAGACTGTGTGCGAGGATCCCTGGATTTGGATCTAAGAGACTGTGTGAGGATCCCTGGATTGGGATCTAGGAGACTGTGTGCGAGGATCCCTGGATTGGGATCTAGGAGACTGTGTGCGAGGATCCCGTAACTCTGGATTAGGATCTAAGGGACTGTGTGAGGATCCCGCGATTTTGGATTGGGATAACATTTTATTAAGTAACGTGTTAACCAACCTCTCTTCCTAACTTTATAGGCCAATATTTAAACAAAATTCTAACAATTCAAGTTAAGTAATGAAACATACCTTTCTTGGCCAGCAGTGTCCCAGATTTGACTCTTGATAACTTTGCCATCCACTTGTATGCTTCTAGTAGCAAATTCTACACCAATTGTGCTTTTAGATTCAAGATTGAATTCATTTCTAGTGAACCGGCTGAGTAGATTCGATTTGCCAACACCAGAATCGCCAATCAGTACAACTACAAAAAGAATTAATTGAAACAATGTTCTCAATTATGGTTGAACTAATCACAAAAAATATTAATAAGTTCATTTTAAATTATTATTGGATTGCTCAATAGTGACATAAATGAGTCATTAACAATACTAGGATCAGAAAAAATATCAAAATTTTGAAATTTATCTAATAGTTAAATAACAAAAAAATATTTCAAATGGTTAGAAAAAATAAATTTGGACATAAGCTGTAAGCCAGGTTTTAAAACTTCCAAACCCAAAGATCATTATAATAGAAAAGGTTGCCTAGATTGACTAGATTAACTAGATTGCTATATTACTATGAGGTAATTTTGGTCATTTACTAGGCCTTTAATTCAAAGAATTGTTTTATCTGAATAATATGAATTTTAGTCAATAATATGTCTATCTTACAGGGGGCCGTAGCCCAGCGGTAGCGCAGCTGCTCTGGTGTGACAGCAACCCAGGCTTGATTCCAAGTGCAGTTACATTAATTTGGGGCTGAATTGGAATCTTGGCTTGGCTCTGCTCATGCAATTAATGGCCTTGAGAGCCAACCCCCCCCCCCAAGGCGCAGTGAAGTGTACATGCCTAACGATAATATAAAGTTAGGGCGGCTGTACACTCCTGTGTGAGTGTGTGCCTGTGTACGTATCTGCATGCTTGTATGCCTGCTCAGGGGAGTTGGCGGAATGGGCTGTAATGCCTCTCGCCAGTTGTGTGCCCATGTTGCTTAAAGTGCGCCAGGGTGCACACAATCCCCTGCCTCTAATAAAAAATGTCTATCTTACACTCATCAATCATTTATTACATACATAATCAACCTCCGAAATTTGGTCAGCTGTGACTTAGTTTTAACAAAAAATGCAACAGTTTTTGGCCAAAAATGCAACTAACTATAAGGATGGTAATCAACCGATATTTAGGGACTATCGTAGGAACTATTAGGAATAGGACTTAGGATTTAGGAAATTAGGGAATTGCATTGTTATCAGAGCGTGGTGGAGTGTAGCAGTTGTGGACAGCTGCATTCTTACAAAAAGCCACAAGTGCTTGATGACGGCATTGCAAAGGGCGAGTGCAGGCCACCCTAAAAGTCTGCTTCCACTTTAGAGGGGTTGTATGCCTTTATGTAGGGCAGGGCTCAATTACATTTTTAACAGAGACATTTCAGAAATCGCACGAGAAAGGGGAACCATGAGAATCGGCCAGAATTGCGCGGTGGCTAGAAAATGTGGGAAATGATAATGCAGACAGTTTCACAGGGACTTCATTGGGGAAATTTACTATAAATAAGCGAGGGGTTAAATGTCTAAAACTTTACTTTTCTCACTCTCTTTTTACACGCCTTGTATTAACTTTTGGATTGCTTAATAGTTTGTAAATCACGACGACTGCTTCTGCAGACACTTGTGACCGGAGGGTAAGACTGAGCACTGCCATGACTATAGATTTATGAATAGTAGTGTATATAGTGTATTGGTCTCAGACCAAGTAGATAGGTGTAAGTTATATATAATAGATTAATAGGAGTATTTTAGTAGCTTAGTTATACCGTAGTGTCTCAGACTTATTATCCCTGCTTGTAGCTTGCTTATTTGCTTATTTACTTATTTATACAAACATTGAAAATTCTGTAGTAAATATAATTATATGGTTGATCGGTAAATAACATCCAAGCATATTCTACCTCATTTGAGTTACTATTAATTATATGTAAGGTTCTTAGTTTGCGGCCAACTAGGAAACTTATACTAACATGTAAAAGAAACCCTAAAGCAAAATTAACGCAACTTTGGATAAACAGCAGGAGTAACTATGATTGTCTTATTAAAGCAAAATGCCTCATTATCTACTTAGTACTACTTAGATATTTATCCAGGTGGGATTTTTGTGACTTACGGACTAAGTCTGGACTATGGGTTGCATGCCACAGTCAGGAAGATGGCCTTTTTTATAGAAAATTCTGGCAAAATGAGGTTGGACATATGCCATGCCAGCATATTCCGGCATAATAGTAGGCAAGGATAAAAAATCCAAGACAAAAACTTTTAAAGAGACAATATTTTTGTAGATAGAAAATTAGCATTCACTTTCTTTATTTTAGCACTTTTCTGTTTGCCAGTGTACTAATGGCTTTTTAATTTTAATTAAAATACATTAACATTACAAGTACATTTTCTATGAAACAGATTCAAATACAAGTTTAACTAGTATTTTTCAAATTGAAAATACTAATTTTGTGTTTTTGTGTTTCTTTTTAAAAAAATTCCTGCCACATAGTGCAAGTAGCTTTTTTGATGAGATTTTTTGCCACATGGTGCAATCAAACTTATTTTGATAAGCTTTTTTGGCATTCCTTCAGTTTACAATTATTCCAAACAGTGACAATCACCTTAAACAATGACAACCACCACAAAAAACAGTTGTAAGACATAAAATCCATGGTTTCCAATGAAACAAAATCAAATGTTGGCAAACTGACTTTGTTTATTTCAAAAGATAGTAAGATTAAAATGAATAAGAGAATAAACATTAACTTGTTTTTATTTACTTTATATAGTAAGATTTTCGTAGCACCTTATATTTCACCTATGGTTTATAATCACCCAAACATATATTGCCCATTGAAATGATTGCAAACCAAAGCTGGCAGTAGGAAAACCTGTCAAACTAATTTCAATTTTCAAGTTGCAAGTTTGAGCTATGGTAGCCTATATATTTCACCTTCAGTTTATGATCACCCAAATGTATGTTGCCTATTAAAATAATCGTGAAAGGATGCTGGCCATAAGAAAGTGTAGTACTAAGGGTTGATATGCTTCCTTACAGCCAGCTTTGGTTCACAATCATTTCAATGGAATGCATATGTGGAAGTGATCGTAAACCGAAAGTGAGGGGGGTGAGGCACTGAAGATTAGTTATACTAAGCTAGGGTTAGACATGGTTTCCTACAGCTAGCTTCAGATGATTGTAAACCGAAGGTGACATATATAAGCTACTAGTGAATCAATGTACAATCTTTTCAATTTCAAATAAACAAAGTTAATTGATCAGCCAACTTTTGCTTTCTTTTCATTTGAAACTACTGTTGGTTTTATGTCTTAGTTTTGAACATGCCATTTTTGCACTGCAGTAAGCAAAATATAAGGTGATTATAAACCAAAACTAGAAAAATAGGTGATTGTAAACCAAATGATTGCCAATTGTTTGTAGTGCAGGCATGCCATGATCCTAATTAAGGGTTGTATAGACAATGATATAATAATTAATAGTGTAATTGATAAATATTTCATAATTTTATTGTAACTATTTTTGAAAATTGTAAAGAAGTGCACATTGAATTATTTTTCAACTTAAATAAATATTTATTGTGATGGAAGACACATTTAATGATGCAAAACTTTTCAAAAACAAAACTATAAAATTGATATTACAGAGCTCCTAGGCCTGACATAACTGCCCTAAGGGCATGATAAAGGTTGACGCAGGTAGACATCTAGCCATCTAGTCACTACAAGCAATGATATAGGGCCAATCAATTAAAACTTACTAAGATGAAGGTTTATAATAACTAGGACTATACAGTTATAATTTAAAAATAAATCTAAAACTAATAATCAGTGTTCACAATCAGCAACCTTCATTTTTTTGCACCAAGCCATTCATTTTTGTGCCAAGGATATTTTTGCATCATTATCATTATTTACCCATTGAGATGCCCATTGAGATATTAAAAAAATTTTAAATACCTAACATCCAGGGACCTCAATCATGAATCATCCAATTTTGGACAAGATAAAATACCAAAACTTGGCAAAAAATGGGTCAAAAAATTGCAACAATAGCATACATGCACAACCTCCAAAATTTGGTTGGCCATGCAACTTAGTTTTAACAAAATGCGACTTACATATAAGAAAACCAGTAAGCAAAATTAGCGCAACCTCGGGTAGAGTAACTATGACTGTCTTATTTAGTCAAAATGCCTCGTCAGCTAATTAGTACTACTACTTGGGTAGTACTTTTGGGTGGGCATTTTTGTGACTTCCTTGGTTGGCTGCCAAATTGATCAGCTGGATTGGCCAACTATTGCGCATGTATGAACAATAGCATGGGCATTAGACTATTAATTTTTCTAAATCAATACTGCAATTATAAAACAAAATAGTTTCTAAAAAAGCATCTAAAAACATGGAAAAGGATTGCAATTTAGGCGCACATTTTCCACATTTTCAGATTTGCGCTGAACCTTATTAATTGCATATTTATGCCATATTGCCTCATTTTTGGGCATGGCACGAATTTGTGCCAGAGTGGGAACACTGCTAATAATGGCTTTTTATAGTTATTAACAGTTCTTAATCTTAACTAAACTAAACAGTTTTGTATCATTAAATGTGTCTTTAGGCTACTAGGCCTATCATAATAAATACACTTTGGTATTCATTTAGGTTGAAAAATAATTGAATGTGCACTTTTTTACAATTGCCCTATTATTTACTATGTCTATGATATTTTGGTAGAACTAAAATAGGCCTAGCTAAAAGCTTATATTATAGCCTATAGGTATCTAAATAGGTAAAAAGCTAGTGCTACAGTAGATCAAAGTAACAAACAAACTTACCTTTAAATAAATAGTCATATTCATCATCTTTGGCCATTGCAACAATAGGTTAATATATTACTGACAAGAATGAAAAGAAGCAAATTATCTAATGCTGTAATACAAAACTAAAGCAGCAGTCAGATTTAGATAGGAGCTTTGATTTGAAGCTGTTCAAATAAGAAATATTATGACCTATATTGTAAACAATGTAAATTTAGAAAAGAAACAATGTTAATTTAAGAATCCTCTCAAATAATAATTGGTAGATCAGAAAAATATTTAAAGTATACCCTATAGAAACAAGCTTATAACTGACAGCTCATGCGTCATGCGTGTGCCTTATTCGATCGTGCTTTGACACGTACGATTGTTTGTACAGTATGGTCCCCGCCCAGTTACTAACAGCTTCCTGGAAATATGAACCTTTGAAAACCATAATAATTATTATAATGCTTTCGACATAAATAAACTCACTTTAACTTTTAAAGGACTTTTGTGAAGCTGCATTTTGACTGGGTAAAATGTATTAACTTTTGCTTGTTTAAAACTCTTGACAGATATAACCCGCTAAAGGTAGGTGGATGCATGGATGGGCCTACAATTGCTTTCAAAAAATTTCAATTTCGTCAGCAAAAAAACGATTAATTCAGTGATTAAATAAAAATACTGTAAGAGGCGTGAATGTTTTCGCTGTTGTGTGGTTGTTATTGAGTCGGAGTTATTCATCTGCAAATAATCGCGATGTACATTGATTGATGTACATTGCAAATATATAAATCGTTGCGCGTGGCTTTAGCCACTTCGTGTGTTTTTGGTCTCGCTTAACTCTCGCCTTCTCCCAGTTTACATTGGTGGCAGCGGCCTCAGTTGCAAACCGGCTCACTCATGGCGCACGCAAATGCACTTTTACCGCCAAAGTTTTCTGGCTCAGACGATACCGATATCAACATGTGGCTGCAGATGTTTGAGGACTTTGCAGCAGATTCTGAGTGGAACGACACCAAGATGGCATCCAAGATCAAGCTGCTTCTATCAGGTGAAGCCCTCGTGTTCGTCTGGGACCTGCCAGCGGCCAAACAGAGCAGCTACGAGATCTTAAAGGACGAACTCGTCAAGTTCTACAGAGGCAAGGATAACACTTTTCGCGCTATGTCTGAGTTCGAGAGCCGGAAGCGACGCCAAGGAGAGTCGCTGAGGGAGCTGTGCTACGCACTCAAGCTTCTGTATCGAAAGGCACGCCCGGAGCACGCTCAAACGGTGAGAGATTGCGAAGTGCGACACCGACTGCTAGCTCTGCTGCCGACAGAGATCCGTGAGGCTCTGTTGAAAGCTTCGGATTATGACAGCAGCAGTCCTGAACAGCTGGCAGACCGCGCCACAGCGCTGGAGAGCATCGGCAGCAAAGGAGCCCCGGCAAGCGTCGCAGTGACATCGGTGAGCAGCCAAGTGACTGACCGGCTGGAGCAAATGCAAGAGCAGTTGGCGGATCTGGCTGCGACAGTCGCCACCATTGGCAGCCGCGGAGGACAGCGCGGTGGGAGAAGGAATGCAGCTCGTGGAAGAGGCAGCACCCGTGGAAAATGCTTCAACTGCGCTCAGCCCGGTCATTTCGCTGCTCAGTGTCCAGGCAAGCAAGTCGCTCCAGCTGTGCCGTCTGTGTGCAGCCGCTGCTCAGGCAGAGGACACCGGGCCGAGGTCTGCCCGACTCCGGCTTCGGGAAACTTCTGAGGACTGGTGAGCGCGGGCCATCACCAGCCCTGCCTAGCAAGGCCCAAACCGTCTCAATATTTCTGCCTGGCAGCATTGCTGGCCGGCCCTGCAGGTGGCTGTTCGACACTGGCGCACAGGTAACTTTAGTTTCAGCTGCGCTGCTTCGAGTTCTAGGAGTCGATGCTCAGCTTCATCCTCCTATCAGCACTCCGGTC
Organism: Macrostomum lignano; assembly: GCA_002269645.1. Taxonomy (NCBI): domain Eukaryota; kingdom Metazoa; phylum Platyhelminthes; family Macrostomidae; genus Macrostomum; species Macrostomum lignano. The sequence goes on from NIVC01001007.1 coordinate 213,040, forward strand.
GGAATCGATGGTCGACGCTTGGAGTCTCCGGCGAGTGCAACGCTAGCGATACAGCTAGAGAGAGGGACTGCCATCCGTGGAGCACCAGGTAATGGTGGTTGCCGGGATTCAGCCGGAATGCGTGCTCGGTATGGACGCCATCGGGAAAATGTGCTCAAGTTTTAGCGTCAATCTCCCGGCGTCTTCTGTCCAGCTGGGGTCAACCAGGATCTCGATCTTGCCGGACAGGAGCTCCTCGCAGGCCTGCCGAGTGGTGCCCACCGCCGTGATTGCCAGAGTTGCCAGCACCGTGTCCATTCCAGCCCGCAGCCGCGTCATCATCCCAGTCAAAGTGCCATCGTCTGTCGAGCAGGGTCTATTCGAGCCCAGCTCAGATTTTATCGACAAGACTGGCCTGCTGCCAAACAGGGCTCTGGTGGTCTCCAGCGTAGACGGAAATCTCGCAGTGGGCGTCTGCAACGTGAGTGCCGACCCGGTGGTGCTCTACCAGAACCAGGCAATCGGCAACTTCGACGCTGCAGAAGTAAACGGAGCAGACGGTGAACCTGGTGAAGAGGAAGCTGGCTTTAACATCAACCCGGAGCTGAGCGAGTCGCAGAGCGAGCGCATCGAATCCTTGCTGTGCCAGGCAGAGCAGGCATTCGCCAGGCACGAGTTTGACCTGGGAACAACACACCTGCTGCAACACGAGATTAATCTGGAACCCGGCAGTCGCCCCATCAAGCATAGGCAACGGACCGTTCCCCTGAATTACCGGCAGCAAGTGGACGAGAAAATTAGCGAGATGCGGCGTCACGGGATTATCGAGCCGTCCTACAGTCCATGGGCGAGTAATCTGCTTGTGGTGCGAAAGAAAAACAACGAGATTCGAATCTGCACCGACTGGAGAGCCCTCAACTCGTGCACCGTGAAGGACGCCTACCCGCTGCCTCCGCTGTCTGCTGCGCTGGACGCGCTCACTGGAAGCAGTTGGTTCAGCACTCTTGACCTCCGCCAAGGGTTCCTGCAGGTTGAGCTGCGAGAGCAAGACCGGGAGAAGACCGCTTTCTACACCACGCAGGGCCTGATGCAGTACAGGAAACTCGGGTTCGGCCTCTGCAACGCCCCGGCAACCTTTCAGCGCCTGATGGACCTAACGATGGCCGGCCTGAACTGGACAGAGGTGCTCACGTACATGGACGATCTGATTCTGTTTAGTCAGACCTTCGAGAAGCATGCGGAAACACTGGAACAGGTCCTGGGAAGACTGCAGTCTGCTGGCCTCAAATTGAACAAACGCAAGAGCTACTTCTGCTTCCAGGAGGTTGAGTACCTAGGACACAAAATCTCGGCAGAAGGCATTCGACCAACTCAGGACAAGGTCAGCGCTATCCAGTCCATCCCGATACCCGAATGCGCTGAGGATGTTCGCCGGCTTGTCGGCATGCTGGGCTTCTACCGGCGTTTCGTTCCGCACTTCGCCAGCATCGCTAATCCGCTTCATCAGGCGACTCAGAAGAGTCGACAGTTTCAATGGACAACTCAGTGCGATGACGCTCTGCGGAAGCTGAAGTCAGCTCTGTCGACACCACCCGTACTGAAGCTGCCTGACTACTCCAAGGGATTCCGGTTGTGCTGTGACAGCAGCGGAGTGGCCATCGCCGGCGTCCTGAGCCAGCTCCACGAAGATGCCGAGTGTCCGGTAGCCTACGCGTCGAGAGTCCTGAACAAAGCGGAGCGCAATTATTCGACTACCCACAGAGAGCTTCTTGCGGTGGTCTGGGCGATGAAGCATTTCCGGAACTACTTGGCGTCCGCTGGCGAAATTCTCGTCTTCACCGACCACAAGCCGTTGCAAGGACTGCTCAACACGAAGGAGCCAGAAGGCCGGCTAGCCAGATGGATTACGTTTCTGCAGGAGATCAACTTCAAGCTGCTCTTCAGACCTGGTCGCGAAAACGTGGTTGCGGACGCACTGAGCCGAGCAGCGGCGACCCGGCTGCACCCTGCCTGGTCGGACAACGACATCCGTGTAGCGCAGGCTGACGACCCAGTGCTAGCGGCGGCTCGACAAGTGCTCCTCGGACAAAGGCCAAGACGTGGCAAGGCTGCAGATGACGCAGAACACCTGGTGAGGACAGAGAAGCTGGACCTTGGTGAAGATGGCGTCCTCAAGAAGAGTGGCCAACCCGTGATCCCGCGGCAGCTTCGCCAGGACCTGCTGCAGCTGCTGCACGACGATCCTGCAAGCGGGCAACACCGTGCCATCAGCTCCTTGGGAGATGGTGCAGGTGGACATCAAAGGGCCCCTCCCAGAGACTGAAGCCGGCCTCAGGTACATCATCTGCTTCACGGACGTGTTTTCCAAGTGGGTTGAGGCGACCGCGGTGTCCAACATTGAGGCCCGGACGGTTGCGGATGCGCTGCTAAGGAGTGTCGTTCTTCGCCACGGAGCGCCCGAAGTCATCCACTCCGATCAGGGTCGTCAGTTTGAAAGTGACATCTTCCAAGAGCTGTGCCGCCTGCTGGATATTCGCAAGACAAGAACGACACCCTTCCATCCCAGCGGCAACCCTGCAGTCGAGCGGTTCAACCGAACATTAGGCGACATGCTGGCGGCGTACTGCATGGAACAGCAGAACAAATGGGCGGACTTCCTGCCGTACGTCATCTGGGCGTACAACTCTTCAGCACACTGCACCACCAAGAGGTCGCCCTACGCAGTGCTTCACGGATGTGACCCCAGGATCCCGGCAGAGCTCAGTTTACCTGCAGGCGGCGAAAGGAGGCTCGTCACGGACACTCTGGCAGACGCTCGCACCGGCTTGCAGCTCGTGCGGCAGCGCCTGCAGTCGACACAGCGGTCACGGAAGCAGCAGTACGACAAGCGCCAGCACTTCACGCCGATCCAAGTCGGGCAGCTGGTGATGCTCAGCAACCCGGCGGTGTTGAAGGGCCAGTCCAAGGCTCTCCGTCGGCGGTGGCTGGGACCGTACCGCGTGCTCGAGAGGCTGGGCCCCGTCACCTACCGGATCTCAAAACCCTCCGGCCGGAGACGAAGCACGGTGGTGCATCACGACCGGCTCAAGCTGTTCGTGCGCAGGCGGCCGCAGCCCGCTTCCTGGCAGTCCGCCCCGACTCCGCCCGCTGCAGAGGCCGGCCGAACGCCCAGCCCGGCTGTCGATCCGCGGCTGACCTGGACGGACTTGCTGGATGAGCCGACCGCAGTCGGCCCTCGGCGTTCTGCAAGGACTCGAAGACCGCCTGATTTTTATGCTGCGCAAGACTAGTTTACTGGTTCATTTTTTTCGTGCATTTTTAATTATCATGGTTTTACTGCCTCTTTTGTCTTTTCGCAGTTTTTTATTATCCTCAATTTAGGGAAGGAGTGATGTAAGAGGCGTGAATGTTTTCGCTGTTGTGTGGTTGTTATTGAGTCGGGGTTATTCATCTGCAAATAATCGCGATGTACATTGATTGATGTACATTGCAAATATATAAATCGTTGCGCGTGGCTTTAGCCACTTCGTGTGTTTTTGGTCTCGCTTAACTCTCGCCTTCTCCCAGTTTACAATACTAATACGCAACTTTGATAGGCAATTATGAACTCTTTCTCTCCTGTCACTCTCCACCTAGTTGACAATACATGCATGCATGCTAAAGAAATGCAATTGTTTTTATACTGCAGGTATACATGTACATGTTCATGTCGACTTACAGAGCTGTGGCCGAGACATGTTAAGCAAGATTTTAAGTTTAAACTAAACAATTTTTAGCGCCTCCCAAGGCGTGAGTATGTACATGTAGCTCGGTCGACCAATTGTGAATCAGATACAACACAGAGAACAAAAAATTATGCGATATAAAAGGATATCAGGGAGCCTGAGCCTGATATTTAAAAAGCAGCTGCATGTGTCGTAGTAGAGTGAATCGGGGATGGCTTGCATGCAGAGATTGACTTGTCTAATGAGAAAGACTCAAACTATGGACAACAAATTAATTAGTAATGATCGACACTGCGCTCGCAAATCTCTGGAACCCCCCCCCCCTGCAGCTTTTGCTGCATAGCTACAAGGACTACTTAACAACTCAGGACGTTACACTCGCGATTGGTAGAAATTCTAGAAAAGGCCGCTTGCTTTAGCTGTTTCTATGGCTTTTCAATAAGCTTTTTCGATAAAGAAGCAAGTGCTAACCTATCTAGTGGTAGGTGCTCATAAACTGTTCGCTATATTAACTATATATATATTTTTTTACGAATATATAATTAATAAATACAAATATAGTCGGTACAAGAAGTACATTACAATTAAAGAATAGGATATATGCAACTGATGGAACTCTGTATACAACTGTATAAGGCGAAATAGATCCAGATGAACATAAAGATGTTTAAAAGAGACATTCAGCTAGGTTTCAGTGGGCGAAGTCGGCGAGAGCAAGCGGTGGTTGATTGCCTGAAAGTCTCGGATTCTCTGCCTGAAGTCTCGGATTCCTATATAGATAGAGTTGGCCAGCCTTCGAGACACTCGTACACACAATTTTTTTCGAATATTTTCTCAAACAAGCACGGAACTGTCAACACAACGCTGCCCAGAATCGCCTAGAAGAAATTGCTGACGTGGAACAGATGATTTTACCGGTAGACAGATCGACTGAAGCGTAGCTATGTGAGAATGAGCTGCAGGGATTGCAGAGATTTCATAGCTTTCATAGCTGCGCGTCATGTTGAAAATTGCTTTCAGTTGACTGCGCTGCAGCCTGTGCTGAAAACCCAACTCCCATGTAGATGCTAGCCTTCTACAGATAAAATTGAATAAACACCGCAATACAGTCACTCGCGTATCTTTATAGTAGGAACGAGAAATTAGGGTCAAAAGTTACATGAATTACCTTAACTTGCACAGGCAACGCATTTGAGCCATGCCTCAGCTTCAGCTTCTTCCTTTGGAAAGCCCGAAAACAGTGCATTTTTCGCTGCTTCTATAATTGCTTCTGCATCCTGGGACGCAGCATTGATTGGCATTTTGAACAAAAAGAACGTGTTATAAGAGTTAGGACGAAAAACAAAAATTGTTGCTTCACTTTGTTTAAACCTTGCACTGAGAGTATGAGAGTTTGTTAGTGAAAAGGCTTCATTGCCATAGACACAGCGGAGCAAGCGGCCTTTTCTAGAATTTCTACCATTTTCGCAAGTGTAACGTCCTGAGTGGTTAAGTAGTCCTTGCATATAGCAGGATTTTAGCGATCATGGTAGGCCTAAGTTTTCCCAGATAATATATTTTATTCTAAGGCCAGCTAGAATAAATAGTACAAAATATGTCCCCATCTGCAATACCTACAAACAATGCAATTATGGGTCCCATCATATAGTTGCTTCACAATTTTATAAAGTTAAATATGATTCTTCTAAAATGCCCATGAAGATCCCAAGCAAGCTATAAAAAATAGTAAACGAAAATTCTAACAAAAAAGTATTTTGTCCTATGCTATATATATAGTCCATTTTTAATCGATCGATTTATTCTGTTCTCTTGGTCAAACCATAGTTCAGCAACAAATTAACAAATCTTCACTATAGCACAGCAGTTATTTACGCTATTCGATCATTATTCAAATTAAAAAATAGAGAAACATTCAAAGCTAATAAACGATCTAGCAACACGAATTATCGACTGAGAATTGTTTATTTGACAACTTGGATTTTTTTGCAATTTTTACGATGGAAGAAACAAAACCGGTGAAGGTCATAAAATCACTTCCTACACTTGAAGTAGCACAGCTCGCTCCTCTTCACTCGTCAGAACGAGAGGTGGTGTGAGTAGCAGCCGTAGTTGCTGTGGATAATGTTCTGCGTGCCAGCTCTTGATTACGATCGAACTCACTCTCAGTTATGCACTTTGGGTATAGCCCTTGGCGTTGACGGTCAGGAGGCGTTGAAGAAGTACCTGACGTAGCTGACTGCAGTCTCGTTTGGAGGTTGGAATTGCACCCTGCGGCTCGGCGCCAGCGTGAGACAGTTTTGGATCGGACCTGAACTTGATGATGACGATGCGGGTGCTTGGCCGAAGCGAACTCCGCTCTCTGCAGTTTGGCAAGGGATTTTCTAATTACTTTCGTGATTTCTTAGTTTGTTTCTTTAATTAAACCTTCATTTTACAAATAATAATGAAATCCATCTGAAAAAACTTGCTCTCAAACAGGGCCGGTGTACAGAGAGGTCCAATGACTTTCTAATCGTCAGGTGTGTGCTTTCTGTGCCGTGCAGGGGATTGATCCAGGGCGTGGTACAAGACTCTGACGCGCGTTGTTAACGATCGAGAGCGATTGCGCATTTAAATCACGCAGGAAATTCTAAATATCAACCAACGAAATATTCAGTACAAAGACCCACACACTGCAGTGACAACTGAATAATCTTGTTTGTTTACATTAAATTTAGCAGATCACAAAGACTGCTCTACTTGCAACCTGCAGCGTGTAAGGGACCGGTAATAAAGACTGGATGGTTTTCGTCATCAAATAGTTATGAACAGAATATATATTAATCCGAGGTATAGTCAACTTACTCGAAAAAAACCGAAGAAAGCGTATTCTAGACTGGAGCCGGTTGCAAGCTAGGGCGCTGCATGAGTATATATTTTACATTTGTAGAAGCGATTTCAGGGGAGGTTGAAGAGGAGTGACAGAGTCTTTAAATACGAACTGACGCGGACAGGTCTGCATGCAGCAAGCAGCTATCTATATGGTTAAATAGTCTATGGTTAAAATGACGGACGAAAATTTCACGAAGTGAGAACGAGAGCCTGAACTTTAGTCTATGGCAAAAAGCTGCAAACGATATCCAGTTAACTAGAATAAGTTAATTTTAATAAGAGTGTAAATTATACTAAGCTATTATAATATGCTGGCTAGTTAGATTGGAAATGTGCATATACTCTATCACTGTATACTTGATATTATGTTACGATCTGTATTAATCCTCGATCTAAAAGTATATTAGAGAAAATGATGCAGCCTGGAGCTTCAAAGAGTCTTCGAGAAGTTCCGTGTGCTCAATTTTGAGTGCGTACCCGGAGGCAATCTTAAACGGCATTGTTGTACCATGACCTTAATTGTGCCCGCTGGGCACTTATTCTTGCCTTTTAATGCCACAGACTACATTAAGCCCGCTTGCAGGAAAGAAATATCAAAATTAGCGGGCAGTTAATGACATTCAACACCCGATTGTCGATGTCAAACTTACTTTAATGTAAATTAGCGGGCAGTTAAACTATTATACTCTGTAGTAGACAAAAGTGTCCTTCTTCATTCATTTATTTCTTCATTTCATTTCTTCATTTCTTCATTTACTTGAAATATGACCGACGGCCACATGCCGCCTATAATACGAGCGCAGCGCGATCAAACCATTTCCAGCTTTAGCAAATAAATAGTTAATGAGCACCGTCAAGCAGTGCCACATCTCCTCACCACCGAGGAGTGAGCCGCTCGGGGGGAACTCCTTTGTTCCCGCGTTCGCTACGCCTCGGGGCTGCCCCGGCACCTCGCTTTCGGTGTTGGGGCTGCCCGGCCGCGGAGTCTCAGGCTCGGCCGGAGTCTCCTCAGCCGCTGTCTCTGGTCCGCGCCCGGCCACTTGCTCCTGCCCTGGCGTGACCGTCGAGTCGACCGGCAGCGGCCGAATTTGGTCCCGCTGGGCTAGGACCGGCCGGTTGTTGTCGTGGATGATCACCGCCGTGTTGCTGCCAGCTTGGACCACAAAGCGCGCGGGCTCGGCCGTTACACTGGAGCTTGGCTGGTAAACGACTGGTTCGTCGATCTCTAAAGTCATTGTCAGCGGACTTCTCAGCTGTCGGCCCATCAGCGCCGACGGGCTGCCCCGGCCGTCGCTCCCCGCCGTCGAACGGTAATTGAGCAGCAGCTTGGCCAGGTATGCTTAGAAGGAGCCGCGGCGTGCTGCGAATGTCCGGAGCCCGTGCTTCACCGTCTGGACAATGCGCTCAGCACAGCCGTTGGACTGTGGATGGTACGGCGGCGAGTGCACCAGGTTGCACCCAATGCGCTGCAGCCACCCAATGCGCTGCTGGCGCACGCTCTTGAAGGGACGCTCGGCCTCAGAGCAGTTGCTCCAGGCGAATTGTCGCGGATCCGGCGTTTGATGCCCAGCAGCACTGAGTCAGTTGCATTTGCCTGCTGAACGTCCTCGAGTTTCAGCACGTCAGTCTCGGTCCAGTGGATGACCATCTCGACCAACTCCGGTTGCTCGGGCTTCTCCTCGAACTCGAGCCTCGACATTGCGTCGACATGTGGGATGCTTCTTCCGCGGACGTACGCGATATCGTAGTCAAAAGCAACCAGTTGGATGGCCCGACGCGTGATTCTCGCAGACGTGACCTTCGGGATCTCCTTGGCTGGGCTGAAGATGAACTCCAGTGGCTGATAGTCGCAGTTCAGGGTGAACTTTGCCCCCCAGCATGGCGAGGGTCTCTCGCTCGACGTTGGAGTTGCTCTGCTCCGCCACTGTGAGCCGTCGAGACAGGTAGATCATCAGGTGCTCGTCTTGAGTCAGAATGGCCGAGATCGCTTTCTCGCTGCCGTCTGTTGTCAGTGTCGTGCGCTTGGAAGCATCGAAGATGCGATCTACTACGAGGTGCTCATAGATACGCTGCCAGAGCCTTTTTGAGGTCGTCGAATGCCTTCTGCTGGTTCTGGCCCCACTTGAGTGGTGTCTGCTTGCTTCTCAGCATTGTGAGTGGCTAGCGTAGGCCTGAACGTACCGCGCGTAGTAGTTCGTGAGCCCCAGGAAGGATCCAAGCTCCTTGCGGTTCATCGGTGCACGGGTCTGCTGGAATTTTTCCAAAAGCTTCGAGTCGGGCCGAACACCATCAGCTGATATCTTGTAACCGAGGAATGAGATCGCAGTGCTCCTGAAGACGCACTTACGCTCCTTGATATGCATTCCGGCCACCTTAAACTTGCGCAACAGTTTCTCGACTTTCTCGTCCAGCACGGCCTCGGACCTGGCTCCGACACAGTACAAGGATGGTAATCAACCGATATTTAGGGACTATCGTAGGAACTATTAGGAATAGGACTTAGGATTTAGAAAATTAGGGAATTGCATTGTTATCAGAGCGTGGTGGAGTGTAGCAGTTGTGGACAGCTGCACTCTTACAAAAAGCCACAAGTGCTTGATGACGGCATTGCAGAGGGCGAGTGCAGGCCGCCCTAAAAGTCTGCTTCCACTTTAGAGGGGTTGTATGCCTTTATGTGGGGCGGGGTTCAATTACATTTTTAACAGAGACATTTCAGAAATCCCACGAGAAAGGGGAACCGTGAGAATCGGCCGGAATTGCGCGGTGGCTGGAAGACGTGAGAAATGATAAAGCAGACAGTTTCACAGGGACTTCATCGGGGAAATTTACTATAAATAAGGGAGGGGTTAAATGTCTAAAACTTTACTTTTCTCACTCTCTTTTCACTCTCTTTTACACGCCTTGTATTAACTTTTGGATTGCTTAATAGTTTGTAAATCACGACGACCGCTTCTGCAGACACCTGTGACCGGAGGGTAAGACTGAGCACTGCCATGACTATAGATTTATGAATAGTAGCGTATCGGTCTCAGACCAGGTAGATAGGCGTAATATATATATTAATAGGATTAATAGGAGTATTTGAGTAGCTTAGTTATACCGTAGTGTCTCAGACTTATTCTCCCTGCTTGTAGCTCGCTTATTTGCTTATTTACTTATTAATACAAACGTTGAAAATGTAGTAATAAATATAATTATATGGTTGATCGGTAAATAACATCCAAGCATATTCTACCTCGTTTGAGTTACTATTAATCATATGTAAGGTTCTTAGTTTGCGGCCAACTAGGAAACTTATACACAGACATCGTCCTGGTAGATGACCAGGTTCGACACCAGACCACCGATCATTGCTTCCATGGCCGCCTGGAACTGTACGCTCGCCATCTTCACGCCGTAGGGCATCCTTGTCCAGCGTAGCAGTCCGATGTCGATCGTCTTCGGGGACTTCCGTAAGGCGTTCGACTCGGTGCTCAGGCTTGCGATCGCATGGTTGCTGTCCTACTGCGACGTTCCCGCTGCATTGGTACCTGCAGTTATGGACCTGTACAGTGATTCCAGGGCGTTTGTCCAGACGAACGACGGCCCCACTGAAGAGTTCGCGGCACAACCTCCGGCATCCTGCAGGGCGACACGCTGTCTCCCCTGATTTTCATCATGGTCGTGGATTATGTGCTACGCTACTACCTTCAAGAGGACGACAGCGACATGCTTGTCCCATGCCGACGCTCCCGACATCCTGCTGTTCTTTTGCCTGCTCTCGCGAATGCCGATGACATTGCGCTCCTCTGTCGCGACCCAGCTGGTACCCAACGCGCTCTTTCCCAGCTCTGTGAAGAGGGCCCCCTGTTGAACAATTATTGGGCTGGTGGTCAACGCGCGCAAGACAGAGGTGATGCATGTGGGCACTGACACCGCCCCGGGACTTTTGCTGCCCAGCGGAGACGCTGTCGCTGTGTGCGAGGACTTCCGCGGTACCTCGGATTGCTAGCAACTAGTCCGGACTCGATCGTCTCCGATAGGGGGAACCAGACCTAGCGCGCGGCGCTCCTGCTCAGCAACGTCTTCAACTCAGCTGCGAGGGACGGCCTGAAGATGCGCCTCTTCCGCGCGGTCTTGCAGCCGATCCTCCTGTACGGCATGGCACACGAGACACCGACACACGAGAGCGAGCCTTGGACGCGTTCTACAGGTCTCTGCTGCGCTACTCCCTGGGCGTGCACTACTCCGAGAAGCCGTCTAGATAAATTATGGCCCGTGTCGACGTTCCTGACCTGAGCGTTATCCTGCGCCGGTGCCGCCAGATGCTTGATGGTTCACTCCTACGGTCCTCCTGCACCATGCAGCCGACGGAGCGGAAGCGCCATGGCCAAGGGCGAACTGTGACGCTGGACTGATTTTTTTGTGGCTGACTTGCAGGCGCTGGGTCTCAGCTCAAACTGACGCTGCCTGCCCCTCCCACCTGTTTCGCGAACGTGTTTGCGCAACACGATCTTTCTAGTTTTTGCGTTTCTTTATCTATTTATTCTTCTTGTGACTTCGACTATTATTGTGCTTAATTGTGCTCAAATTTATCATGTTGTTGGACTACTCTGATGCAGATCAGAGCGACGATTTTGTCGAACTCAAGCGGTGGCGCGCGTCTAAAAAGCGCGTCAATTTCATCTGCGGACGTCAACTACAGCGATCACATGTCAAGGTTTCGGCTACGGGAGAAACACGTACAAGAAATCTAATAGCATTGGAGCGCTTTTTTGGCCACAGGGGCAAACTTTTCTGTCATCCCCGACGCTCATGGCGTGTCCAAGCCAGCTGTCCTCAGAGACGTAGATTTTTTACCATAGACAGTTAAAAAATAGCTACAAGCTTGTAAAATTTTAGGTTTTTTGCTGAAATCTACAAGTAGCTTTGGGAAACCCTTGTAGCCTTAAGTTGTATAACTTGTATCTGGCTATTAGTTTGTTTATAATATAGAAGCTTATAAATATATCATATTCAAACCCACAGGTTTAATTCCAACCTCTAATCCTGTTGCTGCTGCTACCACGGATATGTACATGTACGCGATGTTCCTGATGTACGAGGCAAGTGGTGCTACGGACGTCAGCGGCGACCGTCTCAACCTTCAAGCGCACCTGGATTCCTGCAGCTGTTGGCATGGACACCCCAGTAACCAAACAGCATGGTGATTGAGGAGGATCAAGACAAAGTAGCGTCTTTCAACTCGCAATGGCAGTAGTATCTTTCGGCCAGAGCTGCAGGATTTTCTGTCTATCGTCGGATCGATTCGGACGACCAAGCCGTCAGCCTGAGGTGTTTCCATAGTGGTGAAACCACCGGGAATAGCGGCTGCCGAGTGAAGCAGCCAGTGTTGATGTTGGTGCCGGTGGGTCATCTGATCATGCTGCTGCTGTTGCTTCCAGGCAGGAATGCGAGATATGTCACCACATAAACTGAGAAAAAAAGCTTCAACGAGAAAGGAGGGCAGCGTCGGCATTACTTGATGTTGGCTTTTCCTCATAAAACTGTTTTCTGTGAACAATAAGTATTGTTTATTTTTCATTTCCATGCCTCTACTACGCATGAACATCCGTCCTGGAAGGGTGGCCCTCGGAGTAGCAGCAGACCGACCGTCCATCGATGCCATATTTGGCCGCTTGACCGCTATATCTCGTATTCCGCACCAGTAAAGGCTTGAACGTCTCTGCCATCCAGAGCCACAGCCGAGGGACAAGATTTGCTGCTCTCGAGCGTCTCTACATGACTGGCTGACTTAGTATACAACGATCCGACAAATTTTCGCCGCTGAAATGCTCTCCGGAAATTGCATGGATCCTTCTCGACCGAATTTTTCGATGGCGAAACCCCATTCGTTCTCAAGCAGTGGCAGGTTACATGTACTTTGATCCAGTCATTTATATACATGCATGCTATCAAGAAGCATGCATGCAGCTTCCACATTCTACAGAAAACATTGCACATGACAGAAACTTTGCAAAATAAAGGAAGTTGTTAACTAACTTGGTGTTTTTTATTTTTACATGATGATTGGCGTCCGCATTTGATGCAGTGCATATAGCGGCCGGGTTCATCCAATGATCGATGAGAGTCGAACCCCGCCATTTCAGCAACACACACAGCGCAGGCCGCGCAAACATTATAGCTGATCGTATATTTCTCAGTCTAGAAGATTGTAATTTGAGTTATAATTATGAATTCACTATTCGGTCCTATCTTTTTAAAAGGAATATACGAGTACATGTAGGACGATTATTCAGTCAGTGGTCAAAACAAAAATTGTCTTTTAATTTTGTAGCAGAGAATATCTAGTAGACAGACCATAAAATAAAAAATTAAACAGTTTGAAAGGAAGCCGATCGAATAGAAAGAACGACATTTGCAACAGTCGACCACCCCCAAAAGGCATGGATATATAATATGACAAGATATATATCTTCTTGTGACTTCGACTATTATTGTGTTTAGTTGTGCTTAAATTTATCATGTTGTTGGACTGCTCTGATGCAGATGAGAGCGACGATTTTGTCGAACCCAAGCGGTGGCGCACGTCTAAAAAGCGCGTCAATTTGTAGCAGATTTGTAGCAGGTATGTTTCGATTATATGTTTGCGTGATTGTACTGTAGCTGTAAATAGATAATTATACAGAGATATATTAGGTTTCGATAAAAATGGAAAATGATTAGCTTAGGAATACTTGCAAACAATTAGCTGAGCGATAGGGCGAAAGGACAAGCCTACGAGTCGAAAAACATAGGTATAAGAGACACCTCTACAGCGCACATATTGCACTGCATGTACAACTACTCCCTTCCCATGCAGCAACCACCGCAAAAACATGCAGCTAGGCCCATGAAATTAGTGAACCCCGGCTGCCAGTAGCAGAAAATTGGCTGACCGATCTTATGAGGCGCTTGTGAATCTTAAATGGCACTAATGAATCAAAAGCATTAACGGCGAAGGCGACTTATTTTTTAGCACACAGTTTCAAACTTTTTATTACCGGATTTAGTTTAAGGTAAGTAAGCTGTATAACAAACATTTTATTCCATATTTGTTTGATGGATATTTTAGACTTTTCTCAGATTTTTATCTTATTAAGCACTCTATTATTTATTAGGAATCACATATTTTGCTTTTATCAATAAGACAGAAGTGGCCATGTGCCTGACGAAAGAGAAGTACATACAAAATTAGAAAAAATTCTATTTTAGTTTAATCTGTAAGTGTGTAACCTCTGTTAGGAAACTAAATTTGTCATTGCATCATCACATCCATACATTTAAAAGTGACGATTTTCTTCTCCCTATGACATTATCTGCTTATGCAATTATGTGTACTACCAATTCAAATATCAAATTGAAAGCAATCGACAAGAATAACCCAAAAATCTTTACTGTTTTTTCTTAAGACTTAAGCAAGCCCTTTGCTTAGGCCCTATTGTTAAACTTTGAGAAAAAATTTTTGTTGTGTACTGTGAGGCCAGCTAGACCTAGTTAGCTTGCTACTTTAGAAGCAAACGTGTTTGGATTGACTTCACTCATTCGAATTTAAGTCAAATCCCTTAGGCCTATTTATCGATCTAGCCTAGGTCGTCAGGCCGAGCCTAGGCCTAATCTTGTGAGCTTTTGCAATAACAAATCAAGCAAATGCCAAAGTCGAGCATGTGCTGCATCAAAGCTCTTCGGCTAAATGAGTCTGTGGCGTTGTTTGATTACTTTTTCCTATATAGAAAACTGGCTTTATCTAAGCATCAACAGTTTCTTTTCCCTTTAAATAAAACTCCATGGAATCATTTTGATTTATTTTCTTGTACATTTGGTTCTGACCATGTTTTGTTTTGCTATGAAGTTACACAAATTACTGTTTGTCCAAATGAAGTTGAAAAATGTGGCTCATGTAGGCATAGGCCTAGCTCTTGTGCTAATCTTAATTTACTAAAATCATCAATTATTAGGTGAGTGGTTATATTTTGTTGTTTTTGATAATGAAATAGTCCTAATTAATTATTATTTTTTAAAAAATCTCTTAAATTGAGTTTTATTATGTTTTTCATATTATTGTCTAATGATTAGATTAGGCCTAGGCCTATATTGTAATTTATAATTTGTAGGCCTAGTTTTTAGTATTCTTTTATTTTACAATTCAGATTTTTTCATAACTTCATATAACTTCAAATAAAATCATATAATCACCATTAAAATAAGTGACAATAAGCCATTTTTTTAATATTCTATATGGGGTAATAGTCATTTCAGTGATACGTCATTTCGATGATAGACATTTCAATGATAAATAGTCTTTTTGGTTGACAATGACAAGTTGATTTTGTTACCAACACATTTTGTTTTTGATAAAAATTAACAAAATTATAAATATAAGTCATTTTAGTGATAGGAAATGCTTTATAATATCAGGTTGGAATACAATCCACTTTAGTAATAGCCACTTTGGTAACTGCCACTTTGGTAACAAAAAATGACTACTTCAATAATAGCCACTTTAGTAATAGCCAGTTTGGTAACAAAGTAGATTTAGAATTGTCAACTTTATATCTTTATGGTTATTATGTTTTGAAACAAATAGTTTAAAAGTTAATATCTAGAATATTTTATTACTATGTATGGTTTAATTTTCTAGTTGAATTATATTATAATTTGTTTAAATTTGCATATTAAGTTTATAAAAAAATTGAAAGCTATGAAAATTTAGCAAAAGGCCACATATTAAAATTGAAAATTTAAAGTAGGCCTAATGAATGAAGGGAAAAAGTAGATTCTATAGTTTTAAGTCATTAACTTAGTTTAGATAGTTTAATCATAAGTCATTAAATCTAATATGCATAATATTTATTCAGTTACAAGATATCTTGGTGCATGTATCTGAGGTATCTAGAAATTAAAATAGATTGGTAAAAATACTTTTAAACAAGTTAAACACATACAGATGCATGTATCTCAATTATTTTTTGTTGTTCTTTTTTTAAAGTTTATTGGTGCATTCTTTTGGAGCATATCAATTAGTACATACATGTACTGTTATTCTTTATTTATTCTGTTATTTTAATATTTATTATTTATTATTATTATTTATTTTTATTTATTTATTTATTCTGTTATGTTCTTTATTTTATTCTGTTATTTATTCTGTTATTTGTTACCAAAGTAGCTTTTTGTTACCTTCAGATTTGCAAGGTAACTTACTATTTAAAAGCAAAATGGCTATCACCAAAAGGTATTTTTCTTGTTACCAAAATGACTTTTGCTTGTCACCAAAATGACTATCACCAAAATGTCTTGTCACCAAAATGCCTATAATCCTTCTGTATGTACCTTAGAAAAAGCAAATAAAAATTTTGGTATGTACCCTAAAAATTTCTAGCATATATACTTTCTTCCTTACTATGGACAAAGGGAATAGTTTTTTTAAATATGTCATACTAATTGTACTTTGTTTCTAACAAAAAATCAATATCTAAATAAATAGTTCAAGCAAAAAATAATAACCAATTGGCTACTGGTTTAAAAATGAATATCTAAGTCTTAAAAGTTTTTTTCAAGACCTCTACAGATAATAATTACAATAGGCATATAATGTAATAAATATTCAACTGGAAATTTCTATTGCCATTGGCATTCTTGGCAAGATACTTGATGTGCATAGTGTTATGTTTAATACATATAAATTGTGGTAGACAAGGCATAAGCCCTATAGGAAAAAGTTGTAAAACCGCGGACGGTGTCCGGCACACTTTTGAAATTTTTCTAAAGCGCAGCGCGCGCACAGGCGCAGCGCCTGCGCGCGCTGCCCTTTCTTACTGGCTGCTGCTCTAGCAAATACATATACATGGAAATGGGTATAATACCTCTGTTGAAGGGGCTTATACACTCGTAATTTATTAAGCTTAGAGATGTTCCGAAAATTCAATTTCAATTTTCCAAAATTTGAAATTTTTTAGAGCGAATTTCAATTTCGAAATAAAATTTAGAAGTGAAAATTTTGGTAGTGTCTAAAAAGTCGCTAAAAATAAACTACTTTCTACTACATATACATGTATTACTTTTTGCTTAAGCAGTAAATTGAAAGTAAAAAAGTGAGTGTTGATCATACTCAACTTTGTTTTTCTGAATTATGATTTCGGGAAATTTCAATTTTGATTTTGGAAAGTTAGCGAATTTTGATTTCGACGAAACTGCAGATCTTTCGGAATATCTCTAATAATCCTAAAGTGCGGTAAAATAGTTTGACTCTTTTCTAAAGCGCGCGTCCGCGGGTTTTTAACATTTATTCCAATAGGGGGCATAAGTTGTCACAAAAATGCCCATCCAAAAGAATATAGATATAGATATAGATATAGATATAGATATTTCATAGGCAACTTGCATTTTTTGGTAAAAAAAGTAAATCACATAGCCAGTCTAAATCAGGGGGGTTGTGCATGTATAATTAGGGAGTAAGAAAAAAAGAAGAATGGAAAGGAGAGAAAAAAAGGGGCAAGAAAAAGAAAAAATATAGTAAAGAGTTGAGAAGAGATACAAACCTTGAGCAAATTAGATTGTTAATACAGTTTCAAAAGACCAATAAAAGATAGATTATTTTAATATTTTAATATTTCAAAGGATAAAGGAGCTTTGTTAGCTATATGTGACTTTCTTTTAGACTAAGCCTAACTTAAAATAGTAAATAAAAAATACTATTGTGAAAATAGCTTATATCTATCATGTTATAAATCAAATAGAAAGAACTGTAGTTATTAAAACATTTGCAATAGCTTTATATATGATATGATAGTAAGTTGCTTTTTATAATGTAGTGAGTGGTACTTTTAATAGAATTTTCAAGTTTACAAAGGTCTTTGTATGCTGTATAAAATGTGCATTGCATTACATACAGTTGTGTATTTTTATTATTGAAATTCAATTAAAATTGAAATAAAGTTGCAACCCTTCAGATTATTGCCAAATGGATATAAATAAAAAGGCCAAGTACAACTGTAGAAAGAGCAACTAAGTTTTTTAGATTTCCAAAAAATATTTATGTAAATTTCTTTAAATAAAAAAGTTCATGTTTTGCATAAATATGATATTAAATTCTGAGAAAGTCACAAATATATATATTTCTATTTTAGAAGCCGATTCTGCCCACTACTGTTTTCTCTGCTTCTGCAAGCAATGTCCCTATGCGACTATGCAGTTGATGTTTGTCTAAAGGCCTGCACTCCATCTCTGGCCTCATCAAAGACTGCATGTCAAACTAAGCCTACAGCATCAATCAATATGGAAAAGATGAGTCAGAGTCATCTGTTCTCAATTTTAACTGCAGTTTGCGCTTCACCGCTGCAGTCTAAGCAGGCGCCAGCAATTGCAGTTGAGAACAGTACTCCGCCACCAGTAAAGCTACATTCGCCGCCATCTCCGCAGTTTTGTTATAATCAACCAGCTCCATCATCGGATGCAGAATTCTCCGATTCCGAAATCGACAGCGATGACTCCGACTATAATTGGGTGTCATTTGATTATCCGGAATTGACTGCCGATCAGCGACTGGACTATGAGCGCTTGAAAGCTGAGGCCGATTGGATTTGCATCTGCTGCGCCGCCTCCAGACAGCGGGGCGAGTGCGGCAGACATTTCCTGTCCGATAAGAGTGGGAGACAGGTTTGTATGCTCTGCATTCTGTGTTGATGCCCTCGGTTGTTTGTTGCCCTCCTCACCTGGGCATTTGATGGATTGTTTGTTACCCTCCTCACCTGGGCATTTGATGGATTGTTTGTTACCCTCCTCACCTGGGCATTTGATGGATTGTTTGTTACCCTCCTCACCTGGTCATTTGATGGATTGTTTGTTACCCTCCTCACCTAGGCATTTGATGGATTGTAAAGTTTGTTACCCTCCTCACCCGGTAATTAAAAATCTGCTATTTTACCAAACTGAAGTACATTGTTTTTCCTTATACCTATACTTAAACTTTCAAACCCGTTACCAGGTCAAAGTGCGCTTCGACCAACGACCCTCAGAGGTGCACGAGATTGACTCCGGGCCTTATGAGGCCGACGCGTATAGAGCAGCACGTCGGGACGATTACTTGAGCGCCAAATTCAGTTTCCAAGCGGATGTGCAGAGAGCGGAACGCTTCTTATCCAGAGTACTCACCAAGCAGCACCGGGAGCAGATGTGGAAGTACATTGCCGAGCGGACTAATTAAAATTTAAAATAAAAAACCTGCACGTTTTCAGTAAAACGTGCGTACTTAAATTTTTTAGGAAACGTAGCTCCCCATCCTACTACTCAAGTAGTCCTTGGCGTGCCTGCAATACAGACTGCTTATTAAAATCGAATTTAATATCTCAATACTATGGAGTACAACAGCCCTTCTCTGCATCGTCCCTGTTCTGAGGTGCCAGCTGTCTCATTCGTATTATCATTCAATTTAGTCATTCAGCTAGAGTACTAGATAATGTTGTACTATGATGGATTTTAATGCTCGTATAAAGCCTCTGTATCTGGCCCTCGGGTCCTTTGAAACTGCAATAGCAATCCGGGCCCTCTCAAGCTTTGTCTCCTCTCTCCTCGTCTCTCCTACCCCACTCTTCTCTCCTCTCCCCTCTCCTCTAATCTCTCTCCCGTTCCTCTCATCTATCATCTCGTCTCTCCTCTCCTCTCCTCGTCTCTCCCCTCTCCTCTCTTCAAGGTTTCAAAGGTTTCGAAGCCGCTTTTAAAATTACAATACAACCCTATAGGACACAAATAAGGTAGGCGCATTTTTAGGTTCTGTATCGGAGGCTCTTAAACAGTAATTAATCTTAATGCTTGTCATTGTCTTCTTATAGTTTGCCATGTTATCGTAACTAACAAGTGGATCTTGCTTGTGCCTTTCTGTATTATGTGACCGTATTTAAATATGCTGTGTACTGCCCTCCTAGCTAGTATATGCTTTACTTTATTTCCATGTCAATATACTCTCCCAATTCGATTCAAACTATTGATTTATTCAGTCTTGCACGCCTGCATTGTACTTTGTAATAAAAAAATGAAAGAAATATCTGATGGCTTTTGAATATATCGATGGCTATTTTTCATTGGTATTCGGGCTTGCTATGTGTCATAAATTTATTTTGTCGCTTATAATATTGATTTTACATAACCTGTTTAACCGCCCACTTGGAAAAAATTAGTTTGACTTTTTTATTTATTTTTTGACACAAAAATAAGCAAAAATTACAAGTTAAGTTTGAAAATCTGCAAAGCATTTTCTATATTTATTTCTTCCTCCCCTGATAAGTCTCTTTTAATCCCAAAACATTTTCTGTTAGCTTATAGCCGAACATCTGTGACACATGATTTTCCTGTGTAACTTTTTATTTGCTTTCTCCTGTGTTACCTAGACTAATGCGCATTTAATGCCTAACAACCCCACCCTATGCCATAAACTAATGCACATCCAATACCCAACAACCCCACTCCATGCCATAAACTAATGCACATCCAATACCCAGAACCCCACTCCATGCCATAAACTAATGCACATCCAATACCCAACAACCCCACCCTATGCCATAAACTAATGCACATCCAATACCCAACAACCCCACCCTATGCCATAAACTAATGCACATCCAATACCCAACAACCCCACCCTATGCCAAAAACTAATGCACATCCAATACCCAACAACCCCACCCTATGCCATAAACTAATGCACATCCAATACCCAACAACCCCACCCTATGCCATAAACTAATGCACATCCAATACCCAACAACCCCACCCTATGCCATAAACTAATGCACATCCAATACCCAACAACCCCACTCAATACCATAAACTAATGCACATCCAATACCCAACAACCCCACCCTATGCCATAAACTAATGCACATCCAATACCCAACAACCCCACCCTATGCCATAAACTAATGCACATCCAATACCCAACAACCCCACCCTATGCCATAAACTAATGCACATCCAATACCCAACAACCCCACCCTATGCCATAAACTAATGCACATCCAATACCCAACAACCCCACCCTATGCCATAAACTAATGCACATCCAATACCCAACAACCCCACCCTATGCCATAAACTAATGCACATCCAATACCCAACAAGTTTGCAAGTTTGTGTTGAAATTTTGGATGAAAAGTTGACATTATTTTGTGTCTACTAGTATGTGTACGAGTTCAATATAGTAAAATATTTTGTTTGCAAAAGCAACTGAAAAATTTTGTTTGAGATCCTATTGCTAATTAAGTGTCTTTCAGTTGTTAAATCATTTCATATGACAGTTTTTTTTATCGTAAAATCAATGATGAGTTTTAGACACTTGACCTGACATCAATATTGATGCGAAAATTTTATTATTCTGAGTTATAAACATCATAATTAATTTGGAATTTAAAATTGCGCAAACCTGCACCTAAACTATTTAAAACGAAGTTTTTTTTATTCTACTAAATCATTTTCAGAGCCTGCCAATGCAAGCAAGCCGCTGTATTCAATCACATAGTTCTAATTACTTAAATAATTAAGGTAAGTCATAATTATTATAATCTA
Organism: Macrostomum lignano; assembly: GCA_002269645.1. Taxonomy (NCBI): domain Eukaryota; kingdom Metazoa; phylum Platyhelminthes; family Macrostomidae; genus Macrostomum; species Macrostomum lignano. Next base: position 234,192 of record NIVC01001007.1, read on the forward strand.
TACTTACATGTTTTTTTCCTTGCTAATAAAATACCGAGTAATTAACCATGATGCCTAATTGACACTTGACCTGAATTTTAATTATTGATGTCAAAATTGTATCAACTTCTGAGTTAATTAAAGAAACGTTTATTGAAGTTTAAATTTGTATTTGATTAAAATATGATCATATATATTAACTCAACTATTATTGCTCTCAAAATTACAGGCTCTCATCTTTGGAGAACAATGTCTCAGCTTACAATTCTTCGATTAGCCAGAAAGGTAAATAGTTTATATTGTTAGGCCTGTATTTTTTGCACAATTGCTAATCTAAGTAGATACTTATTGTTGTTCTAGATACTGTGGCTAATAAAATAGCCGATATAGCCGGTATCGAAACTTATCGTGTGTATTTAAGATCAAGTACTTTATAAACTAGCCGATATGTATCGAAAATTGTATAGTACCAATTCAGGGAATGTACTTTATAAAAATAGCCGATATGCATCGAAAATTTTATGGTACCAATCGTACATGCGCAACCTTGGGAATCACTCGGCCGTTTCCATTGGCAACACACACATGTAAGTCGCTATTGGCTGCGAGCAGTCACGACTACTATTCCGTCCAATAGCGACTTACATGTGTGTGTTGCCAATAGAAACGCCCGGGCGAATCTCTAGGTTGCGCCCAAGCATGGTTCCAATTCAGGGCAATGTACTTTATAATAAAGCCGATGTGTATTGAAAATTGTATAGTGCCCATTCAGGGAAATGTACTTTATAAAAATAGCCGACATGGATCGAAAACTGTATGGTACCAATCCAGGGCAATGTACTTTATAAAAATAGCCGACATGTATCGAAAATTGTATGGTACCAATCCAGGGCCATGTACTTTATAAAAATAGCCGACATGTATCGAAAATTCTATGGTACCAATTCATGGCAATGTACTTTATAAAAATAGCCGACATGTATCGAAAACTGTATGGTACCAATCCAAGGCAATGTACTTTATAAAAATAGCCGACATGTATCGAAAATTCTATGGTACCAATTCATGGCAATGTACTTTATAAAAATAGCCGACATGTATCGAAAACTGTATGGTACCAATCCAGGGCAATGTACTTTATAAAAATAGCCGACATGTATCGAAAACTGTTGGGTACCAATCCAGGGCCATGTACTTTATAATAAAGCCAATGTGTATTGAAAATTGTATAGTGCCCATTCAGGGGAATGTACTTTATAAAATAGCCGATATGTATCGAAAAAATATATTTCAGTGCCGCCGGCCATTCATTCTATCGACAATCAGCAGTTCATCGTCAGCATTCAGCACCGCTGCCACTTCGCCGTCCGAGGCTCCCTCCGCTGCCGCAGCCCATCTGGTGGACTCAGTTAACGCGTTAAGCCGCCTTAGAAGTCGCCCTCATCAACAGCAGAGCGGCGGCACCAGATTAGCTCGTCGTTTTGTCGAATTTGTCGATCCGTCGTCAAAATCCAGCGCGTGTGCCACTGGCCTATTCGGCATAGAGGAACTGCGGCATGGTCCTTCGGGCTTTGCTAGACTTCAAAGCGAAGTCATCGATACAGTGTCCAGGCTGCTTGGAGAGGCGGCAGCGGTCGGTCCCGGCGGTCGGCAGCGCTCGATGGTCAGCATCCTAGACGACATGTCCAACGCCGTCTGTCGAGTAGCCGACATGGCCGACTGCGTCCGTCAGCTTCATCCGCTAGTCGAATACCGAAACGCCGCCGAGGAGACCTGCGTTGCCATAGCAACCCTAGTCGAATCGTTAAACACAAATCGGGAATTATACGATCGGCTAGTTGAAGCCATCAGAGATTCGGGACCGAATGGCGACGCGGCGAGGTTCAACACTGATCAAGTTGATCACAGAGTTGGCGAATTGTTAATTTGGGATTTTCTGCAGAGCGGAGTCCACCTGGACGCTAATAGCGGCGAGTCCAACAGATTTGTGTCCGCCTGTAGTCGGGCTTTCCTACTTGGCGCAGAATTTTCGCGCGGCGCCATGCAACCAGCGCCGGCGCCAATTGGCGCCACGTCGCTGTCGTCTTCAACGTTGATTGACGCGGCTGGGGAGCACCCGGACTCCGGGGTTCGGCGGGCCGCGTATGCCGCCTTTTATGCCGAAATGCCCAGTCAGGTAAAGGCCTTTGGTTTTATGACTATAGATTCTAAGAATCGCACTTTGTAGCATTTACTAATTCACGGATTCTAAGATTCACGGTTTTTCATCGATTGTCCCAATCGCCCATTCATCAATGATCAATGAGCAGAATCGCCTCTCGATCAATGAGAATCGCCTCTTGAACACTGAGAATCTCCCCTTGATCAATGAGAAGAGTCGGCCCTTAATTAATGAGAAAAATCGCCCCTTGATCACTGAAAGGAATCTCCCGTTGATCAATGAGAAGAATCACCGCTTTATCAATAAGAAGAATTACCGCTTGATCAATAAAAAAATCTCCCCTTGATCTATGATAAGAATCTCCTTGATCTATGATAAGAGTCACCCCTTGATCTAATGATAAGTCACCCCTTGATCAATAAGAAGAATCACCGCTTGATTAATGAGAAGAATCACCCCTTGATCAATGAAAAGAATCTCCTTGATCTATGATAAGAGTCACCCCTTGATCTAATGATAAGTCACCCCTTGATCAATAAGAAGAATCACCGCTTGATTAATGAGAAGAATCACCCCTTGATCAATGAAAAGAATCTCCTTGATCTATGATAAGAGTCACCCCTTGATCTAATGATAAGTCACCCCTTGATCAATAAGAAGAATCACCGCTTGATTAATGAGAAGAATCACCCCTTGATCAATGAAAAGAATCTCCTTGATCTATGATAAGAGTCACCCCTTGATCTAATGATAAGTCACCCCTTGATCAATAAGAAGAATCGCCCCTTGATCAATGAGAAGAATCACCGCTTGATAGATAAGAAAAATCATCGCTTGATCGATAAGAAGAATCGCCGCTTGATAAATGAGAAAAATCGCCGCTTGATAAATGAGAAGAATCACCCCTTGATCAATGAAAAGAATCTCCTTGATCAATGAGAAGAATTACCGCTTGATCAATGAGAAGAATCACCGCTTGATCTATGAGAAGAATCGCCGCTTGATCAATGAGATGAATCACCGCTTGATCAATGAAAAGAATCTCCCCTTGATCAATGATAAGAGTCACCCCTTGATCAATGAGAAGAATCACCGCTTGATCAATGAGAAGAATCACCCCTTGATCAATGAAAAGAATCTCCCCTTAATCAATAAGAATCGCCTCTTGATCACTGAAAATCGCCCATTAATTAAAAGGAAGAGTCGCCCCTTGATCAAGGCGGAGAATCGCCCCCAATCAATAAGAATCGCTCCCAATCAATAAGAATCGCCCCCAATCAATAAGAATCACCCCCCAAACAATAAGAATCGCCCCCAATCAATAAGAATCACCCCCCAAACAATAATCGCCCCCAATCAATTGGAATCGCCCCCAATCAATAAGAATCGCCCCCAATCAATAAGAATCACCCCCCCCCAAACAATAAGAATCGCTCCCAATCAATAAGAATCGCTCCCAATCAATAAGAATCGCTCCCAATCAATAAGAATCGCTCCCAATCAATAAGAATCGCCCCCAAACAATAAGAATCGCCCCCAATCAATTGGAGTCGCCGCCAATCATTGAGAATCGCCCCCAATCAATAAGAATACCCCCCCCCAAACAATAAGAACCTCCCCCAAACAATAAGAATCGCCCCCAATCATTGAGAATCGCTCCGAATCAATAAGAATCGCCCCCAAACAATAAGAATCGCTCCGAATCAATAAGAATCGCCCCCAAACAATAAGAATCGCTCCCAATCAATAAGAATCGCTCCCCATCAATAAGAATTGCTCCCAATCAATAAGAATCGCTCCCAATCAATAAGAATCGCCCCCAATCAATAAGAATCGCTCCCAATCAATAAGAATCGCTCTCCATCAATAAGAATCGCTCCCAATCAATAAGAATCGCCCCCAATCAATAAGAATCGCTCCCAATCAATAAGAATCGCCCCCAATCAATAAGAATCGCTCCCAATCAATAAGAATCGCTCCCCATCAATAAGAATTGCTCCCAATCAATAAGAATCGCTCCCAATCAATAAGAATCGCTCCCAATCAATAAGAATCGCTCCCAATCAATAAGAGTCGCCCCGACAACTCGCCACTCGCAGGAGGCAACCCTCTGCCAGCTGCTGTCAACCAGGTTAGAAATCGCCAGATTAGCCGGTTTCAAATCGTTTGCCGACAGAGCCACGGCGGGCTCTCTGCTGGATTCCCCGGAATCAGTTCGAGCTTTTCTTACCGGCTTAGCTGACCGTTTGGAGTCTTCTGCTGCTCGGGACGCTAAAACTATGCGTCGCTATCTTGGTATTGAAGGTAGCGGAGATAAGGCGCTTGGCGAGACTGTTGGAGCCTGGGACTTTGTCTATTTGGTCAATGTGGCTACCGCCGCTTGTTTTAAAGGTGAGGCACTGATGGGGTGTGGGAAGGCTCTGATGGGATATGGGAAGACACTGATGGGATATAGGAAGACACTTATGGGATATGGGAAGACACTGATGGGATGTGGGAAGACACTGATGGGATGTGGGAAGACACTGATGGGATATGGGAAGACACTGATGGGATATAGGAAGACACTGATGGGATATGGGAAGACACTGATGGGATATGGGAAGGCTCTGATGGGATGTGGGAAGACACTGATTGGATATGGGAAGACACTGATAGGATATGGGAAGACACTGATGGGATATGGGAAGACACTGATTGGATATGGAAAGACACTGATGGGATGTGGGAAGACACTGATGGGATATGGGAAGGCTCTGATGGGATGTGGGAAGACACTGATTGGATATGGGAAGACACTGATAGGATATGGGAAGACACTGATGGGATATGGGAAGACACTGATTGGATATGGAAAGACACTGATGGGATGTGGGAAGACACTGATGGGATATGGGAAGACACTGATAGGATATGGGAAGACATTGATGGGATATGGGAAGACACTGATGGGATGTAGGAAGACACTGATGTGATATGGGAAGACACTGATAGAATAAGGGGAAGACACTGATGGGATATGGGAAGACACTGATGGGATGTAGGAAGACACTGATGTGATATGGGAAAACACTGATAGAATAAGGGGAAGACACTGATGGGATATGGGAAGACACTGATAGAATAAGGGGAAGACACTGATGGGATATGGGAAGACACTGATAGAATAAGGGGAAGACACTGATGTGATATGGGAAGACACTGATGTGATATGGGAAGACACTGATGGGATATGGGAAGACACTGATGAGATGTGAGAAGACACTGATGTGATATGGGAAGACACTGATGGGATGTGGGAAGACACTGATGGGATATGGGAAGACACTGATGGGATATGGGAAGACACTCATAGATTAAGGGAAGACAGACACTAAATCACACGCATGCAATCTCCCATTCTGCAGGAGATCCAGCCTCCCGTAACATTGAAGAGTTCTTCTCCATCGGAAGCTGTTTATCTGGCATAGCCTACGTGGCCGAACGCCTATTCAACGTGCAACTCTGCCTAGTTGAGTCTCCACTAGACGGTGAAGTCTGGGATAGTCGAGTATTTAAAATCAACGTTCGTCGTAACCATGGCAACGCAGGCGCAGGCGAAGATCTAGGCAGTATTTATTGCGATTTCTTTCCCCGAGCGGGCAAGCCAGTTCAGGATTGTCATTTCACTATTCGAGGCGGTCGCAGCGGCCCCAACCCGCCGCATCAGCCGCCTATAGTGTGCCTGCAGCTGCAGTGCCCGGACCCTGCCATGGGTTCAGTGAGTGCGCCAAGCCTGCTGTCCCCTGGCCAAGTGGAGAATCTGTTTCACGAGTTCGGGCACGCCCTGCATTCGGTACTCGGCTGCACAAGGTATCAGCACGTGACTGGGACCAGGTGCAGCACTGATCTGGCCGAGGTGCCCAGCACCATCATGGAGATGTTCGCCTTTCGGCCTGAGGTGCTTAAGCACTATGCTAAGTGAGTCTGTCACTCGCTAATCTTCAGTTGCTGAGCCACCAGCCTCCCAGATCCCCAGTTGCTGGACCAGCCTCCCAGATCCCCAGTTGCTGGGCCAGCCTCCCAGATCCTCAGTTGCTGGGCCAGCCTCCCAGATCCTCAGTTGCTGGGCCAGCCTCCCAGATCCTCAGTTGCTGGGCCAGCCTCCCAGATCCTCAGTTGCTGGGCCAGCCTCCCAGATCGTCAGTTGCTGAGCCACCAGTCTCCCAGATCCCCAGTTGCTGGGCCAGCCTCCCAGATCCCCAGTTGCTGAGCCACCAGCCTCCCAGATCCCCAGTTGCTGAGCCACCAGTCTCCCAGATCCCCAGTTGCTGGGCCAGCCTCCCAGATCCCCAGTTGCTGAGCCACCAGCCTCCCAGATCTACAGTTGCTGAGCCACCAGTCTCCCAGATCCCCAGTTGCTGGGCCAGCCTCCCAGATCCCCAGTTGCTGGGCCAGCCTCCCAGATCCCAGTTGCTGGGCCAGCCTCCCGGATCCGGGTTGCTCACCTACCCTCCCATATCGTATATAAAGTTGAACAGTAATCCTAGTTATTCCAAAGGTATATTTGAGAAATACCCTTTCTGCTTTCTGTCTGCAAATTAAAAGTTTCCCGTCAGTCAGATCTACTTGTACACTACTGCAAGTAGCCTACGCAGACTCTACCGTATAAAATGATAAAGTCGCCTGCTATTCCCGCAGGCACTGGCGCACTGGCGAACCGTTGCCAGAACGGCTGTACGCCCCGCTGCAGGCATCGCGCCACGTTCTGCCTGGCGTCAGTCGGCAGCAGCAGATTCTGTACTCCATGCTGGACATGGAGCTGCATTCGTCGGATCCGCCGCCTACGCAGGATAAGCCCAGCACTACCGCTGTGTTCCAACAGTTGGCCAGCAGGCCCAGTCTGCGCTATTTACCGGTGCCCCCGCCTGGTACGGCTTGGCAACACCGGTTCACTCACCTGGTTGGCTACGGAGCTAAATATCACGCTTACCTGGTGTCTAAAGCCATCGCTTCTCTGGTCTGGTCAACCAGATTTGCCAAGGATCCTCTGTGCTCCTCGGCTGGCAGGGACTACGAACTGAGACTGCTGGCCAGGGGCGGCGAGGAGTCCACGGCTAGCATGGTGGCGGAGCTGACTGGGCAGTCAGTTACTGTTGACTGTCTGGTTGATGCTTTGGCTGCCAATTTGTAGTTGAGATTGTTGATCTTATTATTCTGAAATCTGGCCCTCAGTCACTATTTTCATACCAGAATTAGTGTGCTTTAGGATTGAATTTGAATATCGCTGATCGTTGCTTTAATCGTTTTCTATCTAACAGAAGCCGCAGATCCTCAGTTGCTGGGCCAGCCTCCCAGAGTGTCAGTTGCTGGGCCAGCCTCCCAGATCTTCAGTTGCTGGGCAGCCAGCCTCCCAGATCCCCAGTTGCTGGGCCAGCCTCCCAGAGTGTCAGTTGCTGGGCCAGCCTCCCAGATCCCCAGTTGCTGGGCCAGCCTCCCAGATCCCCAGTTGCTGGGCCAGCCTCCCAGATCTTCAGTTGCTGGGACAGCCTCCCAGATGCTCAGTTGCTGGGCCAGCCTCCCAGATCCCCAGTTGCTGGGCCAGCCTCCCAGATCCTCAGTTGCTGGGACAGCCTCCCAGATTCCCAGTTGCTGGGCCAGCCTCCCAGATCCTCAGTTGCTGGGACAGCCTCCCAGATCCTCAGTTTCTGGGTCAGCCTCCCAGATCCTCAGTTGCTGGGTCAGCCTCCCAGATCCTCAGTTGCTGAGCCAGCCTCCCAGATCCCCAGTTGCTGAGCCAGCCATATGACATGCATTGTTCATGCTTCCATCAAATATTTGCCTACCAAAGCAAAAACAGCTCTTATCAGTAGTATTTCATATTTTTATTTCGCTAGGCGGGACTAGGAATTCGCTCCCCAATGTAAATTTCGATGTTATCAAATTTAAAATTTTTTATCCTGATTCTATCGTGTCTGCGAGTCTTTCGCCATGTAATAAAGCATTGAAGTTTTTTACTGTCTTCGAAGTCCTACCTGATGCTTTCGGTTATTTCTATAATTTTAGCAATGCTACTTATAGTAGAGTAGTGTTGAAAAATAGCCTTATAAAAGCAGCATTATATTCTAATTGCAGCATTGAATTGCAAGTGCAGCATATTGATAAAGATCATAATGTCATCAGCTGCTGAGATGGCATCCAAGCCTACAACTGACTACTTGGAGCCAACGATGAAACCGTTGAAATCTAAAAAGCAATCTTCAAGCAAACCGGCTGGTCAAGCGAGACGCCTAGTACAGACTCAACTGGTGCTGTCGCCTGTTGCAGAGCAGCCGTCTCTACAGGTGAAACAGGCTCAACGCTCACCTGTCAAGTCTGCCAGATTGGAATTGGACAAACAGGCTAGGGGAGACACTAATAATCAAGTTAATGCTGGCCGTAGTGCGTCTTCAACTGCAAATGACAATGGATTTGTCAATGGAAATGTCAAGGTTTGTTCAACTACACTTTGTTTAGCAAAATTTCAAAAATGCGTTCGGATTTAGAAATAACAAGCCTTCTGTGTTAGGTTTAAGGTTATGACCCTTTGTTAGGTTTAAGGTCATGACCCTTTGTTAGGTTTAAGGTCATGACCCTTTGTTAGGTTTAAGGTCATGACCCTTTGTTAGGCTTAAGGTTATAACCCTTTGTTAGGTTTAAGGTCATGACCCTTTGTTAGGTTTAAAGTCATGACCCTTTGTTAGGTTTAAGGTCATGACCCTTTGTTAGGTTTAAGGTCATGACCCTTTGTTAGGTTTAAGGTCATGACCCTTTGTTAGGTTTAAAGTCATGACCCTTTGTTAGGTTTAAGGTCATTACCCTTTGTTAGGTTTAAGGTTATGACCCTTTGTTAGGTTTAAGGTTATGACCCTTTGTTAGGTTTAAGGTTATGACCCTTTGTTAGGTTTAAGGTTATGACCCTTTGTTAGGTTTAAGGTTATGACCCTTTGTTAGGTTAAAGGTCATGACCCTTTGTTAGGTTTAAGGTCATGACCCTTTGTTAGGTTGTAACCTAGTGGTCAGAGCATCGGACTCACGACTTGAAGGTCAGGGGCTCGATTCTTGACTCACTCGTAGCAATTTGTGTCCTTGAGCAAGACACTTAACTCTGCATTGCTTCAGTTCTCCCCAGCTGTAAAATGGGCGCTAGCATTAGCTGGATAATTGAGGGTGTGTGTGGCGACCCCCCCCCCCAGTCCTTCGACTGAACAGCCGTACGCAGCCTTCAGATGCGCCGCGCAATGGCTGCGGCTGAGCTGGCGGTTGCACATCTGGCCCAACTGGGGCAGGTGTAATCAATTATTATTATTATATTATTAAGGTCACGAACCTGCTTCTTTGTTAGGTTCACGAACCCTCGACCCTCAACATCGTTGATCTCTATTAAAATCATTTTTATATTTGCAAACAAAAGGGCACGACCCGAAATACTTAGCGAAATAATAGATAGATGTTTTAAGCCTATTAGTCTGTCTTAACGATGAAGCTGATTATTGAGTGCTAGAATTCACTCGCAGCCTCCCCGCCAACCAAATCCCAATCAAAACAACCAGCAGGCGTCCCAGCGGCCAACGCCCAAATCGATTCGTCGCAGCAAATCCTGCGATAACCGCTCGACTCCAGCTGCCGTTTCATCCTCCGCTTCCAGCAGCTCGTCTTCATCAACTGCATCCTCGTCAAGCAGCGGCAACAGGCAATCCAGTCTTGGCGGGAAATCTGCCAGCTTAGAGAATTTCTTCCCAGCTCTGGTTGGCACGCGCAGAAGCGAGCGCCGCTTGTTAAAAGCGGCGCAGTTCGACTCGGAGGCGGAGACCATCAATCGGATTAGCAGGGTCTGTCAGGACGGCCTCAAAGTGGTTGACTTCCCGGACAAAGGCCGCGGCATTGTGGCTACTAGAGCGTTTACTCGCGACGAATTCGTAGTTGAATACAAAGGCGATTTAATTGATTTCAAAGCTGCCAAGCTGCGCGAACAGGCCTATAATAGCGACCCAACTGTGGGCTGCTATATGTACTATTTTGTTGCTCGCGGCGTGAAATTGTGCGTTGACGCCACGGCCGAGAGTCCCTACTATGGCCGGCTGTTGAACCACAGCCGTCTGGCGCCCAACTGCTACACCAAGGTGGTGTGCATTGGCGACCGGACGCACCTGTGCCTGTTTGCTAAGCGAGACATCTCGCCGGGCGAGGAGCTGGTCTACGACTACGGCGATAGGGACCCGGCTACTCTGGCTGCGCATCCCTGGCTGAAGTGCTGAACTGGTGTTTTTATATTTAGACATAGGGGCAACCAATGCGATTCTTAGATGAAGAATCAAGCTATTGAAGACTCCCAGAGGTCAGTTGCTGGGCCAGACTTCCAGATCCTCAGTTGCTGGGCCAGCCTCCCAGATCCTCAGTTGCTGGGCCAGCCTGCAGCCTCCCAGATCCCCAGTTGCTGGGCCAGCCTCCCAGATCCTCAGTTGCTGGGCCAGCCTCCCAGATCCCCAGTTGCTGGTCCACCCTCCTAGATCCTCAGTTGCTGGGCCAGCCCCCCAGATCCTCGGTTGCTGGGTCACCAGCCTCCCAGATCCTCAGTTGCTGGGCCAGCCTCCCAAATCCCCAGTTGCTGGGCCAGCCTCCCAGATCCTCAGTTGCTGGGCCAGCCTCCCAGATCCTCAGTTGCTGGGCCAGCCTCCCAGATCCCCAGTTGCTGGTCCACCCTCCTAGATCCTCAGTTGCTGGGCCAGCCCCCCAGATCCTCGGTTGCTGGGTCACCAGCCTCCCAGATCCTCAGTTGCTGGGCCAGCCTCCCAGATCCCTAGTTGCTGGGCCAGCCTCCCAAATCTTCAGTTGCTGGTCCACCCTCCCAGATCCTCAGGTGCTGGGCCAGCCTCCCAGATCCTCAGTTGCTGGGCCAGCCTCCCAGATCCTCAGTTGCTGGGCCAGCCTCCCAGATCCTCAGTTGCTGGGCCAGCCTACCAGATCCTCAGTTGCTGGGCCAGCCTCCCAGATCCCCAGTTGCTGGTCCACCCTCCTAGATCCTCAGTTGCTGGGCCAGCCCCCCAGATCCTCGGTTGCTGGGTCACCAGCCTCCCAGATCCTCAGTTGCTGGGCCAGCCTCCCAGATCCCTAGTTGCTGGGCCAGCCTCCCAAATCTTCAGTTGCTGGTCCACCCTCCCAGATCCTCAGGTGCTGGGCCAGCCTCCCAGATCCTCAGTTGCTGGGCCAGCCTCCCAGATCCTCAGTTGCTGGGCCAGCCTCCCAGATCCTCAGTTGCTGGGCCAGCCTCCCAGATCCTCAGTTGCTGGGCCAGCCTCCCAGATCCTCAGTTGCTATCTACGGTATATTGCATACTTTAATTTCATTTAAAGAAATCAAAACAGACAAGGGCAAAAGCTATGACGTACAGTATATATAAGCCGAGAGCAATTCCGTTTTTTGTCTCAAAGCAGTGCTGGACAGATCCACAGGCCCCCTTTTTGGGCCATAGACAATGAAATGCAAGTCTTCAATAGCTTGCTTGATTGGTTCTCGACTGAACTGTGGGCGATGCTGTTAGCTTAGGCTGGATTAAAGAGTTTAATTGTAGCTGCCTGACAAAAATTTGTCGGTTTAATTTAGGTTCAACAAATAAGTTTTTAACTAAACTCTATTTATTACTATCATTATTATAAAGCATTTGTTGTGTCGCATTATTTACAAATACTACTTTCAAATATTAAACCTGTTGTTGTCAAGTGTTGAATAAATTTAAATATTTTTGCGTGTTTATGCGCCGTTGTCTTTGTAAATATGACTGCACCTGCCAGATCCATATCGGAGCATATATAGGCGCACTTAATCTCTCATACTAGTTTTATTATACTCGTTCATTTTTCACGGAAACAGTCTATGTATATATAATAAGTTTAGCAATTTGCATAGTCACACTGATACTATCTATACACCTTGTTCGTTACACTACTCAAAACAATCATTTTCAAGTGTGAATTTAGTGTCTCTCCTGGTAAATTTGCTTATATCTGTTATTCCTTATTGCAATGTTGTATATTGTTGCTGACATCATATTTAATTTGACCCGATTGCAATTCAATGTTCGTGACTGTTATTAATTATTAGACAAAATTAATTGACTTGAATGTACTTTCTAAATGTAGTCTGCAACTTAGGAAATATATAATTTGTTTTATAGTTAATTTCTATTTTGACTATTACTACTGCAATTACTACTGGAAGTATGCAGCTGATGTTTTCCAATTTGTAATATTTATTTTTATAAAAAAATGAAGAATGATTATTAAACAATCGAATTCAAAGTGGTTCAATGCTTTAGTAGTAAATCTAAATTCTTAACTGATCACTTTAACAACTATATTTTATATTAAATCTTTAATCACAGTCAATTGTTAAAGAGAATCAGAAAATATGAGAATATGTAGCTCGTACAAATACATCGCATATTCATAGAATCACATGATAGTATAATTAACTGTTTTAATCCGATAAAGCATTTAACCAGACTAGATTAATCTCTGAAAATGACGACATGCACAAATTTAATATTGATATACAAGTTTAATAGAACAGATTTATAATATTGGCAACTTGTAATCTATATATTCAATAGAAAATTGTTTAAAGCGAAATTATTAATTTAATAAGTCATAAATATGATTAACAGTAGAATGAAAACTTTGTAAGTACAAAGGTATATAGCAAGAGAGCTTCCTTGACGGGACAGTGAATAATCAAATTTACACCAACCTGGGTTACTGAAATAGCGGCAAGACTTCCGGTTATAAACCTGCTGGTGAGACTTCCATTTGGAAACCTACTACTGGTGAGACTTCCGGTTGGAAAGCTACTACTGGTGAGACTTCCGGTTAGAAAGCTACTACTGGTGAGACTTCCGGTTACAAACCTACTACTGGTGAGACTTCCGGTTGGAAACCTACTGGTGAGACTTCCGGTTGGAAAGCTACTACTGGTGAGACTTCCGGTTGGAAAGCTACTACTGGTGAGACTTCCGGTTGGAAAGCTACTACTGGTGAGACTTCCGGTTACAAACCTACTACTGGTGAGACTTCCGGTTACAAACCTACTACTGGTGAGACTTCCGGTTGGAAATCTACTGGTGAGACTTCAGCAACAGCCCAACCCGGAATTTTAAGCTCGTTTTAAAAAAAACAGAAAACAGAATGGAAACGACGCACAACAAAAAACTAAACAGCCTGAATCGGCCACGCCTTAGTAACCTTAACGTTAGTGCTAGGAAAGAATAGCGTAGCCATTAATTGGCTCGCGCAACCGTTGCCTAGCAACAGTACGCCGGAGGACAGACGCGCCAGGCGATGCTTGCGCGACAATTCCGGCAGTTGAGTGGCCGTCTGTCCGGTCACTAGCAGGCCGGCCTGCTCCGGCCACACCAGCAGGGCCGGCCCTGGCAACAGGCGGTGGCCTCGGTACCGAACTTCGACGCTCACCGAGCGAACCTGTGAGGTCAAATCAGGGTTCAATTTGAAGAGGTCAAACCTCGGCCTGGGTAACAACTGGGTTAGCCTAAATTAATTTGGTCATACTTAAATGAACTCAAGTCATACTGAACGAAACTGGGTCATGCTGAATGAACTCAATTCATACTGAATGAACTCAAGTCATACTGAATGAACTCAAGTCATACTGAATGAACTCAAGTCATACTGAATGAACTCAGGTCATACTGAATGAACTAAAGTCATACTGAACAAAACTGGGTAATACAATCGCTCTATAAAAGGCAAACAAGTTCATACGGATTAAATGATGTACACTCCAGCTACTAACAGTAGTAGCAACAACGCACCTGTCCAATCAAGAGCCGCAGGCCAGGCTTATCATCGGCATTATTATTGCCACCGTCACAGTTGCACTTCCAGAGCAGCTGTCCAGTCAGCCACTCGGCGGTGGCCACAGCATCCTCGCAAGCTTCATCATCGGCAACTGTGGCTGGCGCCGCAGATTCATAATCTTCAGCATCATCAATCGGCTGTCCGGGCGCTATCCGATCAACACTCACGTGACCGTACAGAACAGCCGCTCTACCTAACGTAGTTTTAGCGCAATCATCGCTATTAACTTCGGCAGTTTGAGCGCTAGCAACACTATTTCCAGCTGAGTAGCAGACTCGAACGCGCAATCGGTGCCGACCAAAGTCTGGCATCTGGCGGCCCGTACCCATGCCGACGTAGAGAGTCACAGCCGCCACATCGCCCGGAGCGATAGGCAGCTGCCTAGCTAAATTACCCTCCGACCAAGATGCTAAGCCTAATGGCATTAGATCTAAACTAGCCTGACTAATTGGCAAATTGCCAACATTAGTGAGTCTCAGTTGCATAGAAGCTGACGAGCCGGCTGCAACTGATCGATCTGAGTCGATCTGTTGGCCAGACAGAATCATCGGATCGATGGCTAGTTTAACACTGCCACCGTCCAGCCATTCCACTCGCAGTTTTGGCAATATAGGAACAACTTTAACGCTAGCAATGGAAGGCAAGTCGGAGCGCAAAGGTAGACTCGACGGCAATAGATAGTAATTGATGCCAATTAGATCGAACCGGCCTAACTCTGTCGGCTTCACTAGCAGAGTTATCGAATAGGAGCTGTTGGACGATGTTAAAGGATTCAGTTCGATAAAATCAGACTTCGACTCTGAGACTGTTGCTGGCCAAACAGATTCACTACTATCATCATCATCATTATTATCGCTAGCAGATTCTCTTGCGCGCCTTCGAACTCGCAAGCTCAATTGGTTAAGCTGCAGAGGCACAGGCAAATTATGCCTAAGAGTTAGACAGAGCCGGTTAGGCTCTTCAATAGACCAATAGACAGGTGCGGACTTCTTAGCACTGTCAGCATTGCCATCTAGCGTTAATGGAGTGTAGATAAACAAAGGCTTAACATTGGTTCCTTGATTTTCTTCGCCACTAGATGAAGCTTTAGAATTGGCGGAAGTCATTATGACGGGCGAATCAGGCATAGATTCCGGTTTGGCTAGCAACCATTCGGGCAGCCGAGATGGAGCTTTAATCGGATTAGAAAACGAATTGGTTGCATCGGATAGACAGTCAAATAGTTCATTGCATTCATCCGGCGTCAGCCACGGTCCCAAACTACCCAAAGTGCTGAGCGCTCTTTCCCAAGCTTTATCATTTGTTGCAGTGCTACTACTGGTAGTAGCAGTATTTTGTCTCTGTCTAAGCAAGGCAACCAGCCGACAGGCAAGGGTGACTTTTAATCGCGGCGCAGACAAACTCGTACCATCGTCAATTTCTCTGTCATTGTCAAGACAACGCGTCAACAGAGCAACGGAAGAATCTAAATCTACGCCAGATGCTCCGACATCATCGAGATGCTTATTAGCGGCTAGCCAACGGTGCAGCACAGCTCGACGTGTTAATCCTAATTCGGCCATCAAGTCTCCAATGCACCAAGTGTTGCTGCTGTTGCCAACACTGGCTAGCAGGCGTTCTGTAGCCGGCAGTTCAAGAAACTGCACAGCCTCTACCGCCGGCCATCGTCGACTGCGCCAATGCTGCTGATAGCCGCGCATCGCTCTGGCAGCTTTCAGCGTTGCTTCAGCGGCAAGCCAAGCGGCTGCCGAGAATTTCTGATACTCCGACACAGCTTCGCGACAGCGAGCCGCTGTGGCTTCTGGTGCTTCTAGGTCCGTTTCTGATTCGTTAGGACTGTCCAACTCGTCGGTGGTCGATTCGGCTTCCGCGTCGGCTACGGCGCTGAGACCTTCCAGTGCGGAAGCGTACCAGAGCCAATCGTTTAGCGCGCGCAATGTTTCTATTGATGTTTTGTAACCGGATCTGACGGGGTTGTCGGGTTGATGAAGATGGTTGCAAATTTCTATGAATGCATTGTTATAATTACATTTTTCCGTTAAAAGGTCAAATATGCGTTTCTTGGAATTGTTTACGATTTAGAAAAAACGGTTCTAGAGAGTAGTTCGTTAGAGACAAATTCTTATCTGTGCTGAAGCATTAATTCTCTTAAGAATGATTCAGGAACGACTGTCAAACAGACGGACAGACAGACAGACAGACAGAAGACAAAAAAACAGACGGACAGACAGGCATACAGTAAAACAGACAGGCAGACAGACACTAAAACAGACAGACACTAAAACAGACAGACAGGCAGACACTAAAACAAACAGGCAGACACACACTAAAACAGACAGGCAGACAGACACTAAAACAGACAGACACTAAAACAGACAGACAGGCAGACACTAAAACAGACAGACAGGCAGACACTAAAACAGACAGACAGACAGACACTAAAACAGACAGACACTAAAACAGACAGACAGGCAGACACTAAAACAGACAGACAGACAGACACTAAAACAGACAGACACTAAAACAGACAGACAGGCAGACACTAAAACAGACAGACAGACAGACACGAAGACAGACAGACACGAAGACAGACAGACAGACAGACAGACAGACAGACAGACAGACAGACAGACAGACAGACAGACCAAGACAGACAGACAGACAGACAGACAGACAGACAGACAGACAGACAGACAGACACTAAAACAGACAGACAGACAGACAGACAGACATACAGACAGACAGACCAAGAGAAACAGACAGACAGACAATAAGACAGACAAGAGTGATTTAGGGTGTTTATCAAGTGGTTCAGGGTTAATTCTTCAGACTAGTTCAGAGGCGGTTCCTAATTCTAATGAAGCGCCCATTGAGCCATGGATCAAGCCACTCACCTGGCAGATTTAAAATCGCCCAACAGCAATCTCAAATCGGCTCTCTGTTTCTCTCGTCTGGAGCTGCCCCGCTTCGACCGTTTCCCCTCCGACCAGCCCACAGATGTTGAGGCTTCAATTGGGGTCATTGGAATCTGCTGCTGAGCCTGCCCAGACTGGACAGAACTCAGCGAAGAATTCGACGACAGTTCGGCTGGCGGAGTCGAAGGAGTGGACGCCGGCGACTGAGACGGAGACGACAATTGAGAAGTTTCTAAAGTTAGCTCGGCAGTCAGTTGACTAGCTAGCTTAGTAGTTAAATCGTTCATGATACTTTCCAAAGCATTCTCTGACCAATCGGCTGGCAAAGTGGCCGTTAGAACGTCGGAAAGAACCGCCAAGTCTTTCTTAGAAAGCACCGCAGGAGCATTCTGAGCGGAGAAGCCAATAAATAATGCCAATCTTATACGCCGGTGACAATGAAAAGTGGACCAATCTAGGGAGTCGAAATCAATGTCAAACACTAATTTAGGCCATATAGAAGCTTCAGAAGTGGAATCTACTATACGTTTACGTTCAATTATTGATCGTAATATTTCTAGCTTGTTACTATCAGTGGTAGTATTATTAGCAAATTTTAATAAAACTATGCAGCGCCGATGATCGGTTAACCGACTGGACGGATCAGGTGTTGGCGGCGGCATTTTGGAGCCAGTCGCGCCAGAGAGCTGAGACTCTGAAATTATCGTTCACACAGCTTTTTGAGTTTCTAATCAGTTGTGAATCGCATGATACTACTAATAACCTTAATCGCACCATACCCTTAACATTACTATTAGTAGCCTACTGAAAATATATGGATGAAATTTGAACAGAACAAAAACCAAACAAAACAAAGCAAGAGTTGCTATGCTTATTTTATTTACAATTATAATTTTCAATGTCTTTCATGACACTCTTAACTTTGATAGATTTGTCACTAATCGGTCCCGCTGCCAGACCCTCAACCAAACAATAATTAGCAACGCAAATTTTAAATGAAACATACAGAAAAGATTAATCAATAAAATCAACCAATTGTTAAGAATAGTGAATAGATAACTGCAAAACACGAGTTATGTGTCTGTAAATAATTTGGTTTAGATTTGCACAAAGCACACATTTTAACACCAACTTACATCCCACTATCGCTACACACAAATAAGCATAAATAAATAAAATTGAAAGACAACCACCAACAGACATGACAAGCTAATTTTTAAAGGATGTTAAATTTAGGAGACAATTTGTTTTCTGAACACTAAGCAATGATGATAATAAAATAGTTCAGAAAATAGAATGAGACTCTATTAATACAATTCACCTCATCTTATTTAAAATATTGATGATGAAACACTGATTTTGCGAAATAAATAAAATTAATTACATAAAAGCAGTTAGCTGTACTATCAACACAAATTATACAATTCTACTAAAAATGAAAACCCAACACAGAAATCATTCTCAAACTTAAGCATTTCTTAAAGCTAACTAACATTTACCGCTTACACCGTTTTCAGTTAGTCTACTTTAAGTAGAAATATAGGATTTTATTTTCCAAAATATTCATTCGAGTAAAGTTCTGTCAACTATTTGATACTAAGCATTTATAGATATATCAACACGATGTTAAGTTGTTAAGGTTAAAGAAAGTTTAGATTTACGAAATGAGAAACAACAATTAAAAATGGTTTTGGCGCCTTAGTTACTGGAGCATCAATCGAGAAATTAAATAATTGAAAAACCGCTCCCAAGATGACAAGGCAGTGATTGCAGACAGAATACAACATAAAAAGCATCTTCAAAAGAGTTTGAATCTGTTTTTTTTATATAGAAATTTGAAACCAACTTTTAATATACAAACAAATTGTGGAGTTTACAAACACAACAATGTAAAGGTATTAATTTAATTTCCAACGAAAGGGAATGTTAGTTTTGTGCGCCATGGCTATTCACAAGTAATATAGAGAGCGAAGAGAGTTAATTAAAGAAATGAAAGATAATGAAGAGAGTGAACCTATGAGATCAAAGATAATGAAGAACAGAGAGTGAACCCATGAGATCAAAGCTAATGAAGAACAGAGAGTGAACCCATGAGATCAAAGATAATGAAGAACAGAGAGTGAACCCATGAGATCAAAGATAATGAAGAACAGAGAGTGAACCCATGAGATCAAAGATAATGAAGAACAGAGAGTGAACTCATGATGAAATCAAAGATAATGAAGAACAGAGTGAACCCATGAGATCAAAGATAATGAAGAACAGAGAGTGAACTCATGATGAAATCAAAGATAATGAAGAACAGAGAGTGAACCCATGAGATCAAAGATAATGAAGAACAGAGAGTGAACTCATGATGAAATCAAAGATAATGAAGAACAGAGTGAACCCATGATGAAATCAAAGATAATGAAGAACAGAGTGAACTCATGATGAAATCAAAGATAATGAAGAACAGAGAGTGAACTCATGATGAAATCAAAGATAATGAAGAACAGAGAGTGAACCCATGATGAAATCAAAGATAATGAAGAACAGAGAGTGAACTCATGATGAAATCAAAGATAATGAAGAACAGAGAGTGAACCCATGATGAAATCAAAGATAATGAAGAACAGAGAGTGAACCCATGATGAAATCAAAGATAATGAAGAACAGAGAGTGAACCCATGAAATAAAAGATAATGAAGACAGTGAATCCATAAAATAAACGTTAACCAAGTGAACTGCTTAAAACGTAAATGAATTAATGGATAATATTGCGGTTAACAAGAAATCTCTTTAAGGCCTCCGCAATAAGTAAATCAATTAACTCAAAAAGTATGGCCTTTTCGCAAATGGAAAATGTTAATATTGCATTCAAATTCGTCCGTACTACTACTAGTAAATCTCAAAATCATTTACATAATTTTTCTCAGTAGGACAGTAGGGCTATCGATTCTGGAAGCAGTTTAGAATGAATGACAATCATTGATTTTTTTTATTATTTGTTAAAGTGTCAAACAGTTGCCAAAGATCCAACTGATTTTTTAGAGGCATCCGCGGCCCCAGCTGACCCGGCACTCTTCGTAGAGGGAAATACGCAGATAAAGCCCAACTGGAAACAGCTGAGACAGGCGCCAACGAAATTGGGCACAGTTAAATTACTGTCGTGAACAAGGGTGCCGTAGGTTAGCCACAAACAGGCCGTGATAAAGTTTAGCATAATTAGGCTAAGGGACATGCTTTCTGACGATTTGGTGCGGAGCACTTCCGACTGAAATAGAAGGCAATCGGTGTTTTGTTAAGAAAAACAAGACAATTCAATAAAGAACAAATTATTTGGCATTAAAAAGAAACAGTAAGCGGGGCACAGGGCCCAAATGAGTGTACTTATGACATTAAATTAGGGGGTGGGGTTGACTGTAGATAAGAAAAGAGGGGGTTGGGCTGCGCAACTGAGGAAAGAGGCGAGATTGAAGAGCCAATCAGAAGGCGGCGAGGGAAAGAGATAGGAATAACAAGACTGAAGTGGGCACAGAGGGACAGAGATAGGAATAACAAGACTGAAGTGGGCACAGAGGGACAGAGATAGGAATAACAAGACTGAAGTGGGCACAGAGGGACAGAGATAAGAATAACAAGACTGAAGTGGGCAGAGAGGGAGAGAGACGAGAATAACAAGACTGAAGTGGGCAGAGAGGGAGAGAGACGAGAATAACAAGACTGAAGTGGGCAGAGAGGGAGAGAGACGAGAATAACAAGACTGAAGTGGGCAGAGAGGGAGAGAGACGAGAATAACAAGACTGAAGTGGGCAGAGAGGGAGAGAGACGAGAATAACAAGACTGAAGTGGGCAGAGAGGGAGAGAGACGAGAATAACAAGACTAAAGTGGGCAGGAAGGGAGAGATAAGAATAACAAGACTAAAGTGGGCAGGAAGGGAGAGATAAGAATAACAGACTGAAGTGGGCAGGAAGGGAGAGATAAGAATAACAGACTGAAGTGGGCAGGAAGGGAGAGATAAGAATAACAGACTGAAGTGGGCAGGAAGGGAGAGATAAGAATAACAGACTGAAGTGGGCAGAGAGGGAGAGAGATAAGAATAACAAGACTGAAGTAGGCAGAGGGAGAGAAAACAGAAGCGTAAACAGAGACGAAAGCAGATGTACTAAAAATATGACTAACAAAGTCGCGACAACAGGCCGTAGGCGTGCACATTACGATAAGACAGAAAAACGGCAACCCCCCAACAATGCGCAGTGAAGTGTACAAGCCTTACGAGTGATATATAAAAGTTAGGGCCGCTGTACACTCCTGCGTGACTGTGTGCCTGTGCGCATGAGTATGACTGCGTACGTAATCACGCGCTTGTGTGCCTAACTCACTCAGGGGAGTCGAAAGAATGTGCAGCAATGCCTCTCGCCGGTTACTTGTAACAAAGTCCTGTTTTATTACTACTATAAGTTGTCCGAAGTTGAGTAATCCAGCTGGCATTAGCTGACTGAAATAGCAGCGTCATTGTGACGCCAAGAACCCAGCGTCACAGTACCCAGGGTTCCATTTCGAACGAGGTCACATTAAGTGTGTGTGCATACATGCATCATAAATAAAATTCTTACCATAGCAGAGAGTGGTGAGCCGTAGGAGACGATTGACACGGCCGTGCAATAAACACCCAAATGTTCGATGGCTAAATCGAGATTTGGCGAATAGCGAACATAGGATAACACGGGGAACACCATCAGCATGCAGAGCAGCAGCTGAAAATGAATTGCACCCTGGGAAAGGAGAATGGGCAACGGGGCAATACTCTTGAACGCTCACAATAAACGATTATTACTATCGTTATTCAAGGACTAAGGATTACTCAAAGTCCAAAAACTGTAGATCTGGGCGGCTGGCCCAGCAACTGGGGATCTGGGAGGCTGGCCCAGCAACTGGGGATCTGAGAGACTGGCCCAGCAACTGAGGATCTGGGGGAGGCTGGCCCAGCAACTGAGGATCTGGGGGAGGCTGGCCCAGCAACTGAGGATCTGGGGGAGGCTGGCCCAGCAACTGAGAATCTGGGGGAGGCTGGCCCAGCAACTGAGGATCTGGGGGAGGCTGGCCCAGCAACTGAGGATCTGGGGGAGGCTGGCCCAGCAACTGAGGATCTGGGGGAGGCTGGCCCAGCAACTGAGGATCTGGGGGAGGCTGGCCCAGCAACTGAGGATCTGGGAGGCTGGCCCAGCAACTAGCACTATGGGAGGCTGGCCCAGCAACTGAAACTCTGGGAGGCTGGCCCAGCAACTGAGGATCTGGGAGGCTGGCTTAGAAACGGAGGATGTAGCAGGTGAGAGTTACACAAGCAAGCAAGCCAGTGACTTACCCGATGCCTTGCAAACAAGTAGAACACAAACACAATAGTAGTCTGAATTGACAAACTGAAGCAACTGACAGTGATCAGTGGGAAGTCCTCTCTGACTAGACCATACTTTAGCCAAACAGAGGAACTAAAAAATATAAGCAGCAATTTCGAGTGATGCAATTGGATAAAATTTGGAAGAAAAAAACTAAAAAACTCACCTAGCCAGCATTGCGACATAAGGAAACAGTGAGTAGGACTCAGAAGACTTGCTTAGAATTATATCTCGCATTATCTTACTAAAATGATGGTTAACATTGTACAAGTATTATTTATTAATATTAGTAATTTAAAAATAATATGTAAACACAACAAAGTGCATTTCTTAAATAGACTTAAAGTAGACAGTAGACAGACATGTTAACTTACAGTCCAGGCAAGTAAGAAAGAATTGAGAATATGGAGGCCAAGTTTCCAACCAAATGTATTGTGCCATAAGTCATATGTGATTGGTTAATAGAGCATGAAATGACATTTAAATGAAATATGAGATGACATTTTAATGAAGTTATTCTACCTATAATTTTTAAATATAGCCTATATATACCTTAGCAACATATTAGTTTCTAACCCAAAACCAATAGTTAACAAGTGGCAGCTTTAATACAACTCTAGACTAGATCTAAAGCAAGGAAATTGTTCAAACTATCAGTATTTAAACATATAAGGATAAAGATACTACAGATAAAGAATTAAAAAATATGCTTTATTGAGAATTACTAAGAAATAGACTTGCAGAAATACTTTAAATAATTCCAATATATTAAACTAACTATTGCAGATTGAACCTTATTGTTATTTTATATTTTATTTTCATAGATTATCAATTTAAGGCAGCATTAAGTATAGAAAATCTTAACAAGAGCTGAGGACTTAGTAGAGATTGGATAGGATTGAAATTGTTAGGTAGGATTGGGATAAGGATTTTTTTCTTAGAATCAGGATTGGGATTCAAGAATCAGGATTGAGATTTGGGAATTAGGATTAGGTGTTTTAGTGTACTATAGTTTGTAGGTCCATATAGAGTTGAACAAAGCTGAACAAACAATACTAATATCATAAGGTAAAACACAATAGAATAGATGCAAATTTAGTAACCAACAAAGTAATTATGTAACAAGTATAAGTTAAAACAAAATGTATTCAAGTAATCACTTGAGAATTCTATAAATTTTAATTCAAAAGACATGTTCCCAATTCCCATTTTTAGGGCTAGGATTGTGATCTTGCAAAAATCCAATTTTCTTTGGGATCCTAAAAGCTTGAGATTGGGATCCCATCTAACTTCTAGACTTTAGTGACTTTAGTTAGAGAATAAGATTATAGATAGATAAAAAATCAAAACAAACAAGAAATTTTTTTTTCAAAACTATTTATTATTCTTTATTTTTTTAAAATTATTTAAACCTATAACTTTGTGTAAAATCATTTAAAAACATTTTAACTTAAAACCTAAAAAACTAGGTTATTACTAGGTGTTTTAGGTTTTGCTAGGCCTAAGCATTTTGATAAATATAATAATCAAGCAAATATATCCTTTTTTGTTAAAAAGTTTGAATAATTCAATAGACAAGCTATGGAAAAAAATAGACTAACAAAAAATCACATACTTTTCAATTTTTATATTTATTGAAATGCTAATATAGTAAGTAATTATTTGTTAATGTTATGTTAATTAGAAATACCATAAATATATTTTGCTATTGTAAAATAGACCTACTCCTTTCAAAAATAAATAATAATTTAATAAAAAAATCAAACCCAAAAATTACTATTTGGCATAATGCATATACCTTAATACTCATAGTGGTAGCAATGCCTAATAAAAGCACATTTAGAAAGCATAAAAAATAATAACAGATAAAACAAATTTAATTAAAAGGAAAAGCTAATTTTCATTGATCAATAGGCTCATTCCATATAAGCATGGTCGTAACATGACAGGTTATTTTTACTTATAAAATGAAATCTAATAATAGAATATACTAAACCAATATTTTAAATGAAAGATTATTTTGTCTAGAATATATTTATAGAGTTTCATATAGATATCATCATTAGTATAGATGCTATTAAACCTTAAATGACACTTATGGTCGTAACGACAGGATTTTTGACATAGAAACTAAAAGGTAAAAGTCTTATAACATTTTTCATTTTTGATATTTTGCAATACATTTTTAAAATTTGACTAAGAACATCTTTAGAAATCATACTCTTTTATTAGAATATATAAACTCAAAAGGCAACAAAGATACAAAAGAAAAGGCAGCCTTATGGTCGTAACATTATGGTCGTAACATATTTTTTTCTGTCAATTCAATAACTTTGAGGTACTAATACATTAAAAATATAATAGATTATTTGGTCACCAATGCTTTTATCTGATGATGCAAGTACTATACTTTTATCTATAGTTTGTTTCAACCTTCAAAAGCTTTCTATTTGTTTTTAAAAGGTACAAAATCTTAATGATGTCTTTTGCTTCGAAAAATGTCCAAATTTTTACAAAAATGACTTTTTGCCAATTGATAATATACTAATCCAACATTTTACCATTCCTTTATTCTTAGATTGTATATATTGCACAATATAAACATTTGGTAAAAAAATAGGCTAATTAGGCAATGGCAAGCAAAAATATTGACTTTTTTCTATTTTCCAAATATGTCCATCTTATATGGAATAAGCCAATATCATTATAATAGAATTAATAGAATTATACTCAATTGCTCTTTGTCTAGATTGTTGCTAAATTTTCTCTGCCAATTTTGTTTATAGTGAATATTTGTTGCTAAATATGTTTGTATTACTAAATTGGTCAGCATCCTGCAAGCTACAAAGCATCAAGGGCAGATATAAGGGGGGGGGCAAGGAGGCAAATTCCCCCCCTAAAATAGCTTGATAGAACATATTGCACCCCCTAAAAACCTAATTTGCACCTACTAAACTTGATTTTTTGCCTCCAAATGTTTTTTTAGTGCCCCTAAGCTCTATTTTCACCCCTTATGTATATTTTTGCACCCCTAAGCTTGATTTTGACCCCTAATGTGTATTAGGAATTAAAAATTTAAAGCAATTAGGTCTCAGGAAAAAATAGATTCTGTAGGCCTAATATCTAATCGCTGACTCAGAGATTCTAATGTACACAATATTTGGTCTATTATAGCATAGGCCTAGAATTTCTTTACATATATTTGGTGCACTTAGATTGGTAAAACACTTTTAAACAAGTTAGGCCTAAACATATGCCTATACACTGTACTGTACACATTCGTCTACCACTAACTTAAATCAAATCATTATCATTACTGGACATTAGGTCTATAGGCCTAAGCCTAAACAATCCTTATATTATAATTATGTTACAATTATATAAAAAATAATTAGGCCTAGCCTATTTTTAAATATAAAAAAATAATTTAACATGCGAAACTATAGGATAGGGCCTAGCTGCTAAAAAGTGGCTTATTGTCAACAGAAAAAGCATTCTGCTAGGTTATATGATAAAGGCTGATTGTGTGGTCACTGGTCAGATCGTCATATTTCACTTTGTCATATTGGATGACAAAGTGACCAGAAGATTGTGTTATGGTAGAGACGGAGTTCCATTTAAATCCTGAAACTATCCCAAAGACATGGTTTTGTATGTCAGCTAGTAACTTTTGTAGCTAGTAGTAGTAGCAGTAGTGTAGTAGTAGTAAGTTGGCTCAGGCAAGAAGCCTGTTTGGCCAATATATTTCTGTGTATTTAAGATTACTTCAGGAATAGGAGACAATATTTTAGCACTAGTTATTTAATTACGATTAGTACGAGTTTTACAATATGGTATTTGAAAGAACGCGAAAATGTTATTAACGAAACTTGGACGACTAACGAAGCGAAAGAAAAAGCAAGGAGTTAAAAAGTATTGCGTGAAATTTATGTATGTAGTTGGCGGTATTGCACAAAACAGCTTAGTCCTTACGTTATAAAAATAAATTATATAGATATTAATTAGATGACAACAAAATTGTATAAATTATAAAATTTGAAAGAGCGCATAGGGTTTTTTGGCGGTTTTTACGGATGGACTAAAAACAGGTACCGTATGGCTAGATCTACTGCTGCCACAAATTTTACAAATTTAAAAAATTGTTAGTACACTTAAGCAAAACTTATTTGAGAAATTTAGGCTTTTGATCCCAAAGTGTTGTAAAAGCAAATAAACTGTTTTAAAGTGTTAAGTTACATTTTTAAATGTCTTATAAGATACACATCTTTATACCTAGAAAAATTTTCTACGTGGTTTAAACAGTTTTCTTCGAAAGAGTATTTTTTCGATCTGACGTCATTCGTATCTAATCTCGTTATCAAAGCAATACTTAGTAATTTACCTCGATTGGCTCAGCCAATTTTGTTCGAACTTGCACCATTCAATTAGAAATTTTTCCGTGATGGTACATGCATTGTGGCTAAGAAATTGCTCAATGCTAAAGGGATTAAATATTCAAAAAACATGCTTTTTTGCAAAGCTCAAGCAGCTCTTTTGACTTTAAATGTATTATAAGAATGCTAGAAAAAAACTCATTAGTTGAATTTTGATACTAAAATAGATTGCAACGCAATAGGCTTTTTATTTATTGTCTATATACTAGCTAAATTTTGACATTGAATTGAATTGCATCATAGTATCAAAAGCACAGTGTCGAAGCATAGTGCAATATATACTTGATTTATATTATGTAACCACATTGCTATGCTAACTTTAATAGACACTGGTACTAACTTGCCTAAGAAATTGATTATGTCATAACTACTTCGTGTGACTTACTCAATTGACTTAGTGTGAGTATTGAATTAGTAGTGTAGGACTAATTACGAGGGGAAGTCAAAAAGTAATGTCAATGATAAATATTATTTTTCAAGGAGCAGAAACCAATGTCAAGGGTTATTTCTCCACGAAATCTCCGTCCAGCTCTAGGCACTTCTCCATACGATGCCGCCATCGCTCCAGCCCCGCCCTGAAGAAGTCAGGCGGCTGGGAATCAAGCCACTGCTGAGCTGCTGTTTTTGCCTCCTCCTTGCTCGAATGTCGCACTCCTTTAATAGCTTCCTTCAACTTTGGAAACAGGAAAAAGTCTGATGGCGCAAGATCAAGGCTGTAGGGAGGGTGGGAGAGAATTTCCCAGCGAAATTCGCGCAGAACGCCTCGACAGAGCCGTGAAGTGTGTGCCGGGGCATTGTCATGGTGGAAGAGGATGCGCTGGTGGAGCTTGCCAGGTCGCTTCCTGGCTAATTCTTCGTGCAGCTTTTGCAGCACACCTTCGTAGTAGGCGCCAGTGATCGTGCGCTGCTCCTCTAGGAAGTCCACTAGAATGACTCCCTCGGCATCCTAGAAAATGGTTGCCATGACCTTGGCCACGGAGCAGTTGGCCTGGAACTTCTTTGGCCCGGCAGATCCTTGAGGCAGCCACTCTTTTGACTGGATTTTTGACTCTGGATCGTACTGGTAGATCCAGGTCTCATCACCAGTCACCAACCGTTCGAAAAAATCGTCGGCGTCAGTGTCCAGGCAGTTGAGAAGGTTTGTTGTGCACTCGCTGCGCTGGGCCTTGTGCTCCGAGCGCAACGCCCCTGGCACCCAACGGGCACTCAGCTTGCTGAAGCCCAGATCCTCTGTCAGGATCGAATGCACACTTCCATGGGAGATGCCCAGTTCCTCAGCAATAGCCTCGATGGTCACATGCCTGTCCTGCTCAACTTTTCGACGCACGGCTGTAATCATCTTTGCTGTGCGCGCTGTGCTCAGTCGTCCACTGCAGTCAGCGTTTTCAATGGTCTCATGACCAGCCTTAAACTCCTGGATCCACCGATAAACGGTGGGATTCGGTGGAGCAGCATCCCCAAAGACCTTCTGTAAAGCCTCGAGGATAGCAGCTGGCTTCCAACCCAACCGCGTTAAAAATTTCACGTTAGATCGGACTTCAATTTTGAAATTTTCCATTGCTGAAAGGGGGTACTGTGTTTGTACTTCTGTCAAGGTCGATCTGTACATCCAAACAGAATGAAAAATTATTAAAATAAGAAACAAAAGATACTTTTGCCAATAAAAAATGTTTGGGTTCAAAATTTATTTTCTGCTTTGTGCAGAAGAAAAATTATCATTACTTTTTGACTTCCCCTCATAAAAAGACTGGATTATTACTTGATAAACCAAGGATTTTTGCACTTGATAAACTAAAGATTACTGTATTTGATAAGCCAAGGATTATTGCACTTGATAAACTAAGGATTACTGCACTTGATAAATGAAGGATTATTGAACTTGATAAGCCAAGGATTATTGCACTTGATAAGCCAAGGATTATTGCACTTGATAAGCCACAAATTATTACACTTGATAAGCCACAGATTATTGCACTTGATAAACCAAGGATTACTGCACTTGATAAGCCAAGGATTATTGCACTTGATAAGCCAAGGATTATTGCACTTGATAAGCCAAGGATTATTGCACTTGATAAGCCACAGATTACTGCACTTGATAGACCAAGGATTACTGCACAGTTTGATAAACCAAGGATTACTACACTTGATAAGCTAAGGATTACTACGCTTGATAAACTAGGGATTACTGCACTTGATAAACCAAGGATTACTGCACTTGATAAGCTTGGCTACATATATGGGATTTTTTCTATCCAGGGATGCTTGCTATTTAGGGATTCTTGCTATCTGTAGGATGCTTGCTATCTGCAAGATGCTTGCTATCTAGGTGGATGCTTCTACAATATCTGGGTAGATGCTTGCTATGTGCAAGATGCTTGCTATCTAGGTAGATGCTTCTACAATATTTGGAGGATGCTTGCTATCTGGGTGGATGCTTGCTATCTGGGTAGATACTTGTTATCTGGGTGGATGCTTGCTATCTGGGTGGATGCTTGCTATCTGGGTGGATGCCTGCTATCTGGGTGGATGCCTGCTATCTGGGTGGATGCTTGCTATCTGGGTGGATGCTTGCTATCTGGGTGGATGCTTAGCTATCTGGGTGGATGCTTGCTATGAGTATTAGGGGATGCTTGCTATCTGTGATTGCTTACTTTTGGAGGGGTGTGCTTGCTATCTGAAGAGATGTTTGCTGTATTGGGAATATTTTCTATTTAGCAGGAATGTCTGTTATCTTTATGAAACCTATATTTTGTTGTCTTTTGTTAATTTTAGAAAAAAAGAGATCATAGCAAATAGCATAGCAAATTTTCCATGAAAATTTTATATGAATAAGGTGATTTTTAAAAGGGAATAAGGAATTGATGTTTAAGAAAATGTGCTTTTTACATTTTTTTCTATGAACTATTTTTGCTTCTTGCTTATTGGGTGCCCCAAAAGGGGGCCGCACTAGATTGCTAGTAGTTGTTAAATTTAATTATCATAAGTAAGGAGGTAAGTGTTGACAGTTATGAATCTACTTTGTTACTAAAGTAGCTATTACCAAGTGAATTAAATTCCTTGGGCTTAGGTCCAGATTAATTTAACTTAATGTGCAAGCGCTTAATGCTACTAATAGTAATAATAATAGTTTTTGTAAATAATTTCGTCAATAATAATCTCGAGTTTAATCACTCAAGAATAATATTCACATATTATTTGTTTTAATCTTCCAATGTTTAATAATAATATTCATGTAAAATTTGTATGTATTTTTAAACCGAAAACTAATTTTAGCCCTATTTGTTTTAATACTGCATATATCAAAATTAATACTGATCAAGTCTTAAAATAGTATAAATAGACAGGATCTGGCCAGAGAGCCACCAACTTGGCTAATTGCCTGTTCCTAAGTTGGTCTCAAGTCTCGCTACTTGTTGAGCTTTAAACTGTTACTTAGAAATCTTTTCAAGACTTAGTAAATTTTTGATTCGAAGAGTAAAGTGGAAGTAAATCATACCACAGATACTACTGATACGCAGAATACCAAGGAGATCGAAGTGAAACAAAGTAGATCTCGGGAATACATATACAGTATTGAAAAGGCTGTGACCCTCTAATCTCGGTAACGCCCAAGGACTTGCAAAGTACATAAAATACATATACCAGTAAGCCAAAATACCGCTCAGGCCATTATTAAGTAGAACGCTACCAGTATAATAGAACGCTACCAGAATAATCAGAAGAGTAAAATCTTTCAGGGTTAATAGTTTTTCTAAGAATAATACTCAGATTAATACTCAGACTAATACTCAGACTAAATACTCAGACTAAATACTCAGACCTATTCTAAGAAACATTTCTCAGATTATTCTAATATTAATAAACTCATAATTTGTTAATAGAATAATCTTGGTGGCAGCTACCAACCTAAGAAGAACACTTAAAAGATAAGTAAATTAGCCCTGTGACAGCTTTTGGTGGCATTGTATTAGAGACAGAAGTAAACCCCTGGGACATTAATTATAGTTAAGTTTAGTATTCTACTAGTACAACTTGGTAATATTTAGGACTATTTAGTTCTAGAGCATATTATAACAACTTTGGTGGCAATAGCAGCTAACAAATAAAAAACACTAAGAGACTAGGCCTAGGCCTAGTTGAAGCCCATTTATGGAAATTAGTAACTTTGGAATTTGGTGCTAGACTGCTAATTAGTTTTATGATAGTCATTTCTATGATATCCATTTTAGTGACAGGTTTCTTTGGGGCCAAATGTATATAAAACATTGCAACGAGTCTATTATTTGCGAGTTTTTTTGTTTTTTTATGATAAAGCAGTAATGAAGTATTATTAGGCCCCCTAATAAATTTAAAAATAATCTTCCTTTTTGAATGGTGCTTGGTCATTTCATCTACCGCCTTTTTGTCTGCTGGTAGACAAAACAACTTTTTGAGAAGAAAAGATAAGATATAGCTACATAGCTAGCAAGGGGGGGGGCCGTAGCCCAGCGGTAGCGCAGCTGCTCTGGTGTGCCAGCGACCCAGGCTCGATTCCAAGTGCAGCCACATTAATTTGGGGCTGGATTGGAATCTTGGCTTGGCTTGCTTGCGCAATTAACGGCCTTGAGAGCCAACCCCCTGAAGGCGCAGTGAAGTTTACATGCCTAACGATAATATAAAGTTAGGGCCGCTGTACACTCCTGTGTGAGTGTGTGCCTGTGTAACGTATCCGCACGCTTGTATGCCTGCTCAGGGGAGTCGGCGGAATGGGCAGTAATGCCTCTCGCCGGTTGTGTGCCAATGACGCTTAAATTGCGCCAGGGTGCACACAACCCCCCCTGCCTCTAAAAAAAAATACATAGCTAGCAAAGCTAATTTTTCATAATTAAATATTGCAAGGTGTTAAAAAGAGTTAATGTGGGATGTCAGTTTTAGTGTAATTTTGTTTATTGCTATATTTCAAAGAAACATGATATCAATTTTAAACATCCATTGAAAAAAAGAACTTATAGATAGAAGCTGCAGTTACAAATATTGAAGGCAGAGATAGAGTTCACTGTTAAATACAATCAGTAGGCTATTATGAGCCCATCCAATGATGATGCATTTTCATTATAAACAATTATTCAGCCTCCAAAATTCATATTACAAACAAAAAGTTAGTATGTATGAGGGGTGTCCCAAAAGTTCCCGGAATGTCTAACGTAGCTCTTCAATGGAGCCATGATGTTTCACGCCCTTGGTGTCGAATGAAAGGACGTTTTGTCACAAAGAAAATGAAGTTAAAAGCATGTTGATATCTGTTTTTATTCAGGAGCTGCAGCAAGAAACGTGCGCAAAGGTCAGGGGTACTGTTACATACTGTTACAACACAACCTCAAAAATCTATGGCAATGATTTTAAACAATAAAACACAGAACAGTTCATACCGTTGATGAATCCTTGGGACATGCACCAATTCAAAATTCAAAGCGAATCATCAAGCTCAGCCTGCGGCTTCTCCACGTAGTCCCCATTCAGCTGAATACACCTCTGCCACTTTGAAAGCATGCCGTCGATGGCCTGGGCAAAAACAGTTCGAGGCATTTCATGATGCAGGATGACGCGACAAGTGAAGCCTTCAAGTTCACTGCGGTTCTGGAACACCGGCTACGAATTTTCTGGACCATCTCTAAAGCGTTCGATCCATTCGTAAATGGCAGTTTTTTCAGGCTTTTCTTACCATGGATGGAGAATAAGTGGTCAGAAATCTTGGCCCCACTCCATCCTACTGACCAAAGGAAAAAAAACTTGACTTTGCTGACTTTCAAGGCTCTGAAGAAAACACAATTTGGCAAAGAGATTTCAAGTTGAAAGCAAGCACTTGGTAAGAATTATCTGCACTCGCACAAAAGCTCAGATTAGCTTAATGAGCATTTCTGCTTTTTTCCATAGACACTACCACGTCTTTCTGAGACATTAGTAGCACAAATTCAAAATGAAAATATCCAAAAATGAAGATGAAAAATTATTTTCAGTGATATGTGAGGTTGTGTAACAGTACCCCTGACCTTTGCGCACGTTTCTTGCTGCAGCTCCTGAATAAAAACAGATATCAACATGCTTTTAACTTCATTTTCTTCGTGACAAAAATTCCTTTCATTTGACACCAAGGGCGTGAAACATCATGGCTCCATTGAAGAGCTACGTTAGACATTCCGGGAACTTTTGGGACACCCCTCGTATATATACTATGGGTCCTTACCTATGGGTGCTTTTAACGTAATTATTCTGTTATTTTCATTACAGTATAAGTAGTTTTTAAGATATACAGATATTTGTTTTATTTATTAACTATTTGTTATTTTCTAATTTGTTAATTGAAATTTGATTGGCTCATGACTGCCATAGACAGTCATTTTTGTCTCATTTTCATTTTTGCCCCCTGCCTCTGAAAGTTATGTCCTAGCATAGTATAAGCTCACATCAAAATATGCTTTCTGCTTGGATTAGCAGTATATTACTGTTATTTCTTTCATGGTTTAAATAATGTGCAGAAGCTACAACTGCTTATTTAAAACAAAGATTAGGTCTCACATGGAAGAGCATCCTGCTTGAGCTCAAAGCTTAGGTCTCTGAGATGCTGTGGTTGCATTCTTCTTAAGTTTAGTTAGCAACTTTAGCAAACTGCAACACTTTAGGTGGATTGATAAATACTGTGGCATCTAGACAAAGAATTGTAGCATCTGCAATCTCTGCTACTAGATCAAATTTTGCTTCTTTGCATTTTCTCAGATCTCATATTGTGAGAGTTTACTGTTTATTGCTAGCATCCTTGTCAGTATGACATATATAAGCTTATCAAATATTGAAGGTACCACATGGAGACTGCATGACCAAGCCATTGCACTTCAGGACTTTGTTGCACATGCCACATTTCTATTATTTGTTTCTATCATTGGCTTCATTTTGGCATGGGAGATGTCTTCAAGAGTATTCTAGCAAGTTGGAGCTATACTGTTTGATGAGCCTCATTTGAAGGCTTACTTACTTAGTTGCTAATTTTCAACCTAAATTCTTTAGATAAACATCTGCAATATGTCTTAGACTATGTTATCTCTAAATTTAATTTTAACAAAATATTCATAGATCTCTTAGTTGCATGACAAAGGAGGCCTTCCATATATAATGCAAGCATATATTTAGATTTTGTTTCTAGATATCAAAACAAGTTAATATATGTTTATTAACTAGTTGAATGAGAACTTTGCTATTAAAATTATGTTAAAGTATGATTATAAACTAAAGTAGTTTATTTAAGATAAGTTTATTTATTTAAGAGGGGTGTATTGAATACACTTACAAAACGTGACTATGAAAAAATTGTTAAGAGGTCCGGTGACCTGATTTTTGAAGTAAAGGGAAGCTAATAATTGAAAGAGCAAGAGTCAAACTTTGCTACCTGCGTTTACCAATTGCATGTCAAATTCTGATCGATACAAGCCAGACTGAGGGGGGTTTCCAACCCCCCGCGCCTCGACTATTTCCTGCCACTTCTTCTCACCTTTTAAAAGCAATTGTATTTTTGCTTGAAAAGAAAAACAAGAAAATCCTGATATAGCAATTGAAATGCCTCGTCTGACTCCTCAGCGGCTGGTTCGCGGCACTGCTTACATATTGGCTGCTCTTATGCTGTGCCATATTGTCTTAATGCTAAATAATAGCAAATTCAGCAACACAATCCCATCTTATTTGGCATCTGGCAGCCTTGGTTCTAATCCGGTCGATTCTGTACCTCCAGACGAGGAGACTTCAATTGCTGGTCGAAGGCGGATGGCTTCGATTAAAGCTATACCGGTGGAACTGTTGCAAAGATTTGCTAGGCCGGTACCGCAACACCTGCCAGATCAGTTTGTACAGTCTCAACTGCCTGATCGACCGCTGGTGAGTCTGAATTTTCTTTCTATTGCATCTGGTTATGTAGTTTTTAACATTTATTGTACTATAATCACAGCTCTGCTCATTGTGTTTGTGATCGATTTATATCTTATTCTTCTTTTCCCCATTCAGCTTCTGTGCCTCATCCTCTGTGCCCAATCCTCTGTGCCTCATCCTCTGTGCCCGATCCTCTGTGCCCAATCCTCTGTGCCTCATCCTCTGTGCCCAATCCTCTGTGCCTCATCCTCTGTGCCCGATCCTCTGTGCCTCATCCTCTGTGCCCGATCCTCTGTGCCCGATCCTCTGTGCCCAATCCTCTGTGCCCGATCCTCTGTGCCCAATCCTCTGTGCCCAATCCTCTGTGCCTCATCCTCTGTGCCCAATCCTCTGTGCCTCATCCTCTGTGCCCGATCCTCTGTGCCCAATCCTCTGTGCCCGATCCTCTGTGCCTCATCCTCTGTGCCCAATCCTCTGTGCCTCATCCTCTGTGCCCGATCCTCTGTGCCCAATCCACTGTGCCCGATCCTCTGTGCCCAATCCTCTGTGCCCGATCCTTTGTGCCCGATCCTCTGTGCCCAATCCTCTGTGCCTCATCCTCTGTGCCCAATCCTCTGTGCCTCATCCTCTGTGCCCGATCCTCTGTGCCCAATCCTCTGTGCCCGATCCTCTGTGCCTCATCCTCTGTGCCCGATCCTCTGTGCCCGATCCTCTGTGCCCAATCCTCTGTGCCCGATCCTCTGTGCCCAATCCTCTGTGCCCAATCCTCTGTGCCTCATCCTCTGTGCCCAATCCTCTGTGCCTCATCCTCTGTGCCCGATCCTCTGTGCCCAATCCTCTGTGCCCGATCCTCTGTGCCTCATCCTCTGTGCCCAATCCTCTGTGCCTCATCCTCTGTGCCCGATCCTCTGTGCCCAATCCACTGTGCCCGATCCTCTGTGCCCAATCCTCTGTGCCCGATCCTTTGTGCCCGATCCTCTGTGCCCAATCCTCTGTGCCTCATCCTCTGTGCCCAATCCTCTGTGCCTCATCCTCTGTGCCTCATCCTCTGTGCCCGATCCTCTGTGCCCAATCCTCTGTGCCTCATCCTGTGCCCGATCATCTGTGCCTCATCCTCTGTGCCTCATCCTCAGTGCCCAATCCTCTGTGTCATTCTCTGTGCCCAATCCTCTGTGCCTCATCCTCTGTGCCGGATCCTCTGTGCCTCATCCTCTGTGTCTAATCCTCGGTGCCCAGTCCTCTGTGCCTCATCCGGTGTACCTCATTTTTCTGTTAAACCTGTTTCGGTATTCGGTCCGCAAACACTCAAAATTGCGAGTTGATAAATTCATTATGGTCAGCTAATAACACGCTCAATTCTAAACAGTTCTCATTTCGTGCACCCCCGCTTACCCGGCAGCTCACTCAGCAATTGCAACAGCCTCTACTTTTAACTCGAACGCCATTCAACTTCACGCCAGTTGAAGATCCATTGCCATTAATCTACAGTCTGCAAAATGCCAATGCAACAGCAATTCTGGATGCAATGCTAGCTATTAATGCAGAGCACGAGATACTCAATGCACAGTTTTATAATGGACCTATCACCGAAGTGATCGTTGTGCAAGTTCACGATCGTATTGGCTATTTATATCTATTAATAGATTCTCTACGGCGGGTGAAAGATGTGGAAGATTGTTTGCTAGTGTTCTCGCACGATGTCTATAGCTCGGCTATCAATGCATTGGTCAGATCAATTCGGTTTGCTCGGGTGCTGCAGGTAAGAATTTCTGTCTTCGTGTTGGGCTCAGTCAGTAGTAATATATGGCTGTCACGTGATCTGTATTGCAGCTGGAATTGGGCTAGGGTTATAATAGCAGTCAGTAGTAGTAATATATGGCTGTCACGTGATCTGTTTTGCAGCTGGAATTGGGCTAGGGTTATAGTAGCAGTCAGTAGTAATATATGGCTGTCACGTGATCTGTTTTGCAGCTGGAATTGGGCTAGGGTTATAGTAGCAGTCAGTAGTAATATATGGCTGTCACGTGATCTGTATTGCAGCTGGAATTGGGCTATGATTATAATAGCAGTCAGTAGTAATATATGGCTGTCACGTGATCTGTATTGCAGCTGGAATTGGGCTATGATTATAATAGCAGTCAGTAGTAATATATGGCTGTCACGTGATCTGTATTGCAGCTGGAATTGGGCTATGATTATAATAGCAGTCAGTAGTAATATATGGCTGTCACGTGATCTGTATTGCAGCTGGAATTGGGCTATGATTATAATAGCAGTCAGTAGTAATATATGGCTGTCACGTGATCTGTATTGCAGCTGGAATTGGCTAGGGTTATAGTAGCAGTCAGTAGTAATATATGGCTGTCACGTGATCTGTATTGCAGCTGGAATTGGCTAGGGTTATAGTAGCAGTCAGTAGTAATATATGGCTGTCACGTGATCTGTATTGCAGCTGGAATTGGCTAGGGTTATAGTAGCAGTCAGTAGTAATATATGGCTGTCACGTGATCTGTATTGCAGCTGGAATTGGGCTAGGCCTATAGTCCAAGTGAACTCTAAGGCGCATATTTAGAACTTCAGCAATTGCTCTTTATTTTAATAATTGATCAACTGCCAAAACTCCAAAGTCTGGTAACTTTGAACTCCCCGTTGCAGATCTTCTATCCCTATACTAAGCAGATTTATTTTGACCGTTTTCCTGGCAACGATCCGCGCGATTGTCCCCGAGATGCTGGACTGTACAGAGCGCGCCAGCTCGGCTGCAACAATGCCGAATGGCCGGATAAGTACGGGCACTACCGGGAGTCGAAGTACACGCAGACTAAACATCACTGGTTGTATAAAATGAATCGACTATTCGAACGGAGTCCCGTCTTAGCTAATTTTACTGGCCAATTTGTCTTTTTGGAAGAGGATCATTATGTTGTTGAAGATCTGCTGCACATGCTAAGGCTCATGGTTGCGGCTAGGAAAGAGTAAGTGACTTGATTGTTAGTAATTAATAAACTCGTTTGTTATTGATTAAGGATTGGTTAATTATTGTCTCATTGACTGAGGCGCTTGCAGTTCTCTGATTCAATGAGTGGTTTGGAATTCTCTGATTGGCTGATAATCTTTTTGAATTTCTCTGGTGGGATTCGCTTAAGCTTCTCTCATTGGCTAGAGCTCTGGTCTTCTCTGATTGGCTTAAGGTCGGTTTGGTCTTCTCTGATTGGCTGGAGGTCGGTTTGATCTTCTCTAATTAAATTGATGTCGGTTTGGTTTTCTCTGATTGGCAGGAGGTCGGTTTGATCTTCTCTGATTAACGGAGGTCGGTTTGGTCTTATCTGATTGGCTTGAGGTCGGTTTGGTTTTCTCTGATTGGCTTGAGGTCGGTTTGGTTTTTTCTGATTGGCTGGATTTCGGTTTGATCTATGATTGAATGGAGGTCGGTTTGGTCTTCTCTGATTGGCTTGAGGTCGGTTTGGTTTTTTCTGATTGGCTGGATTTCGGTTTGATCTATGATTGAATGGAGGTCGGTTTGGTCTTCTCTGATTGGCTTGAGGTCGGTTTGATCTTCTCTGATTGGTTGGAGCTCTGTTTAACCTGATTGGCTGGAGGTCCGTTCGGTTTTCTAGCTGGAGGTCTTTTTGGCACCCTTGATCGGTTTTAAAATCTGTTTTATACAAGCAAAAGGTTAAATTTTAAACTAATATTTCAGCCTAAGCCAGAATGTGGAAATTCTAACGCTGGGCACTTACGAAAAGAAGCCGGACTTTACTCGCAACACAGCGCAGGTATGTTGCCCGCTTGTTTTCCTGTCTTGCACCTAATAAATGCTGATAGTGCTTGTGTTTAGCTTGTAAATAGATTTAACTACGGTCTGTGTGACTGTTTACATAATTAAGTAATTTTAGTTCTAGCGAAGGCTTTCTTGTCTAACGAAAAGTGCACACAAACTTTTTGTGTTTGTCTATCTTCCATTCTTCCTTACAGTTTATGCTGCAAATCTCACTGCAAAGTTTACCTGTATTGTTTACTATTGTCAGCTTAATAAATGCTATTTATCGGATATTTTCTTATTTAAATAGATAATAATTTTACTTAACTTGTAAAATCATTTCATGAAGAAAAATTGTAACGGCAGTTTTTGTTTACAAGTACAAATGAACAGTCTGATTAGGATAAACTATTGATTAAATTGCAGGTTGTTGTTGACAAGTGGGTATCCAGCTTTCACAATATGGGCATGTCCTTTTCGCGTGCGATTTGGGACCAGATAAAACCTTGTCTACCGGTGAGTTAACTCTTGGTTATTAATTATCTGATTGGTCAGTGACTGATTGAGCAGCTTGTGGCGCTCTCTGATTGGTCAGTGACTGACTGAGTATCCTTTGGCGCTCTCTGATTGGTCAGTGACTGACTGAGTATCCTTTGGCGCTCTTTGATTGGTCAGTGACTGACTGAGTATCCTTTGGCGCTCTCTGATTGGTCAGTGACTGATTGAGCAGCTTGTGGTTGTGGCGTTCTCTGATTGGTCAGTGACTGATTGAGCAGCTTGTGGCGCTCTCTGATTGGTCAGTGACTGACTGAGTATCCTTTGGCGCTCTCTGATTGGTCAGTGACTGATTGAGCAGCTTGTGGTTGTGGCGTTCTCTGATTGGTCAGTGACTGATTGAGCAGCTTGTGGCGCTCTCTGATTGGTCAGTGACTGACTGAGTATCCTTTGGCGCTCTCTGATTGGTCAGTGACTGACTGAGTATCCTTTGGCTTTCTCTGATTGGTCAGTGACTGACTGAGTATCCTTTGGCGCTCTCTGATTGGTCAGTGACTGATTGAGCAGCTTGTGGCGCTCTCTGATTGGTCAGTGACTGACTAAACAGCCTGCGGCGCTCTCTGATTAATCGGTGACTGAATAAGTAGCCTGCGGCGCTCTCTGGTTGGTCAGTAACTGATTGAGTAACCTGCAGCGCTCTTTGATTGGTCAGTGACTTATTGAGTAGCCTGGGATGCTCTGTGATTGGTCAGTAGGAGAATGACCTGCATGTCTGTGATTGGTCCGTGCAAATCCACTCTTCCACTCTACATACAGGCATTCTGTTCATTTGACGACTACAACTGGGACTGGTCGCTGAACCACATCCTTACTAAGTGCACTAAACGACCATTTCAAACCATGGTAATCCGAATCAGTCCTCGAGTATTTCACATTGGCCAATGCGGCGTGCATCACAAAAACAAAGTGTGCAATCCTGCATTGTTAAGCAGCAAACTAGATAGAATGCTGGCAAACAATATTGCCAAACTATATCCGGATCAGCTGATGTTCAATGCCAAACTGAAAATCCGAGCCAGAGCCTTGAAACCGAACGGCGGCTGGGGTGACCTTCGAGATCGCCGGTTGTGCTCGAGTTTCTTTAATTCTAGCGAGTCTCCCCCATCTGGTCTACCATACGGTATGTGACAGGCATGCACTGTCGGAGCCCGTAACTAATAGTCTATGGCAGATAGATAGAAAGGCTATGGCAGTCTCTAATTAAAACTAATCTTGCCTACTCCTTTTTAATAATATAATTAATCAAAATTGGACTACCTTTAGTAGAAAAAAAGAAGACTTTACTGCGCTTTTTTGAGTAAGCTCTCGGCTGTTAATAAAGGCACTTACTCATTTTGAGCAATAATAGAGTTTTTCTGACGCGCGATCAGAGACTAGAGTGTAGTATTATTTGCAAATAAATATACGTGTACTTTATTTTTCACTCTTATTTTTTGGCTTCCTTGTCTCATTTCTGTTATTATCAATTTTTTTTTCAAATGGCTTCCCGTTAAATTACACAGTAAATAATTGTTTGCTATTGTTTTCACTTGCATGTCTTTTTTTGTTGCTATGGTGACTACTCGTACTGCTAAGCTATTAAAATTTAAGTTTAACGTAGAAAATGCAAGCAAAGAAACGTTGGAATTAGAGTTTTTGTTTCTTTCGAATAAGCGACAATCACAGATACTAGAATAACTATAATATTGGCCACTCAGCACATTTGCGTGTTAACTACTTTCAGTTAAGTAGTAAGTTAAATAGAGGGCATTTATTGTATTTTGAAAGCCAAAGCTCATTTATTTATTGGCTCTTACCTCACAGCCTAAACCCCCCGCCCCAATTTTTATTGCCATTCTTGGAATTCCAGCCTTGAGCTGCCATGTACATTTCAGTGGACTGGCTATAATGTACATTATTGCTGAACCAATTAGCAAGCTGTTTACGCCTGCAAGTTTGGCTGTTAAACTTATCAAAGTCATTTCAGCTGCTTTATATAAAAAATTGCTTATGTATTCTTCTTTGCTACTGAACTGGAAGTAGAAAGCTGCTTTACTAAGCATATATGCCTGAGTGGCCCATTTAGTTATTGTAGAATCTGTAGCCTCAATCAAATTTGCTTCTGTTTGTTATACCTTTATAAATGGCACCAAACTAGATTTTAGACAAGTTCAATATTTTTCATATTTAAAGACGCAAAAACTAGAAAGCATAGTCAAGTACTGAGACTAAGCAGAAATCTAACGTTTAAGTTTAGAAACAAGCTCTTGCAGGCGTAAACAACTTGCTACATGTAAGTGGTTCAGCAAAAATGTACATGGGCAGATTTAGGCTGAAAAGCAATAAAATGGGGCGGGGGTGGGGGTATTGTGGAAAGGCGCGGTTAGAGGGTTTAAGCTGGGGGTCAGAGCTGACGCAGAGTTGGGCTGGGCGAGGAGAGATTTGGAAGAGCGGAGGGCAAATATTGGATGAATTGTATAGCTTCCGCCGGGTTTTGTATTGTTTTTTAAAGAATTTTTTTATATCAAAATGGTTGGGCAAGTTGATAGACGCTAGTCGAAAGACACTGCTCACTGGGTAAAGGGTGGCGACTTTTCAATGTTGTTGAGTATATTTTAGATTCAACGCGCTCCCTATACACAGTCCCCAGACAATCTGAGTAGGCTGGATGATGAGACTTTGAAGATTATAGAGGTTGGATAATGGGATGACGTCATCCAACTCGGTCTCCAGACAATTGTAGAAGCATGGGTTGAATATGACTGGATTGACTGGTCATGTCTTAAATTGAATACTCTCTGGTTAAATACTCTTGAATACTCTACACGAGTTTCAGCACGCGTAGACTTAAGTGGAACCTCAAAAAACAAAACTTCTATGGCTTAGAAAGCTATTTTCAGCATAGCTTT
Source organism: Macrostomum lignano (assembly GCA_002269645.1). NCBI lineage: Eukaryota > Metazoa > Platyhelminthes > Macrostomidae > Macrostomum > Macrostomum lignano. Next base: position 276,046 of record NIVC01001007.1, read on the forward strand.
TTGCAGCCTATTGGGGTTTAGGCGCATTGAATTGAATCTAAGACACGTTTGCCAATGTAACGGAACTTTTGTCTATGGTAGCAAGGCTGGCACAGCCGCATTTAATTTGGTCCAAACGCTCGTGAGCCATTCGACAAATTCTTGCCTTCTCGCAACTGTCTGCAGGTTGTTGTGTACCCAGTGACGGCGCAGGGGGGGGGGGCGGCTGCCCCCGGGTGACCACAGGTCACTGCCTCAAGGGGGGTGACCACCCCATCATCCCCACGGCCCTCGAAAAGACCCTAGGAAGGGAGGGCAGATGGTCACCCCCTGCAATGCAACTTGTATCAATGATTAAAAATGCATTTTTATAAGAACTTTCGTGTTGTACATTCGTTTTGTAAGAAGTGTGTCATAAATTGTTCGTAATTTTTTACTTTCTTAGAAAATTTGTTTTCTAATTCAAATGTTTTTATTTGTTTAATTACGATTGGTAGGGGAAGGGGGTGACCACCTAACTACTGCCCCCAACCAGAGATACTGCACCGCCACTGTGTGTTACCGCAGAAATGTCAGCGTCTCTACCAAAAATTTTCATTCGTTTTACCAGAGCTCTGCTGATAGTCAAAATCTGATAACCAACTGGAACTGTTCAACGTAAACAAAAGGTTCGTATCAACTGCGTCGAGTAGCAGTTGAACCTGAGGACCTTGAGTCAACTTGCCACAATTCGGTTGCCATCCTTTCGCAGGCAATCTCTGCCGGCAGAGTTTCAACGCGTTGATGAATGATTTAGCAACCTTGCAATGTCCTTTGGCTGTTCACCTCTGTGGAGTGCTTCGATTATAAGCCAATGGCATTCGTTCGACAGCCTTGCATATGGTCCACAATTCTGGGGCTGATCTCTGATCTTTCTCCGTAGCAATTTCAAAAGAAGCTATGGACCAAATTAAGTGCTTGTTGGACCAAATTAAATGCCGCTGTGCCAGCCTTGCTACCATAGACAGGAGCTCCGTGACATTGGCAAACGTGTCTTGGATTACAGTCAATGCGCGTAAGCTTAAATGGGCTGCAAAAAGCTATATTTAAAGTATGTTATTAACATTGCCCAATATTGGTTCAAGTATTGTGTTTATTTAATCGATGTTTTTAATCGCAAATTGGTGCGTACTATGTGTAATGGATGTCTGTCTCATCGAATACTTCTCAGCACAACTAAAAAGAAACATTTATTATTAAACTAGTATATTGAAACTATAGCAATTATTGTTAATTTTTGTTTTGTTTGTTTTCTATAACACTTAAAGCTACATTTAAAGGCAAATGGTTTCACATTTTATTATTTTTGACACTGCATATTTACTTCGGTTCAGTGAAGAGTAACTAAAAATAAACTATTTTTCTAGAAAAAAGCTTCAACAAGCTCTGCAAGGATGGCCTCGTTTAAATTTGTAAGTTCACCGTGAAAATTGGTTATACACAAGTTTTGTCGTTTTTAAGCAAATTTAAAACGCATTTGCGAAATTATAACAATTCAACGCTACTAACTGCTAATAGAGCACTGCATCCCGTTGGGTTTTATATGGATAGGAGTACATTTTCAAAGACGTTACATCCTTGTAAATTTGTTTATTTTCATCCGGGCACAACCAGCGCTGACGGCGATTCCTACCCATTCCGTTTGACTCCTGGACACATACAAGTGCGCCAATACTGTAGACTCTGTGCCTTTAGTAGGTGTCTAGCGCACTTTTAGTAAAGTCCACTGCTGTAGTGTGGCCAGCGAATGAAGTGATGGCGAATTACAGTTGCTCGTATCTTATTGCTCTTATCTTACTCCTGGCTATAGTTGTCCTACATGTAGTGGCTTTGCTCGCCACTAACCGGTTCACACAGACTACTTCGAGCGTTAGTATACATGTAGGTCGCCCTTCGGGGCGCCCAATAAGCAAGGAGCAAAATTTAGTTAATGGAAAAAAAATATTAAAAACACATTTTCTTAAACCAATTCTTTCTTCACTTTTAAAAATCACCTTATTCAAGTAAAATTGTCACGGACAATGATATATGCTATATGAATCTCTTTTTTTCTAAAATCTATAAACAGACAACAAAATATAGCTTTCAAAAAGATAACAGACATTCCCCCTAAATAGAAAATATTTCCAAGAAAGCAAGCCCCCCCGCGGACATGCCAATACTTGTTTCCCCCACCACCCAACCTTGTGACCCGTTATGAAAATGAGTGCCTGTGGCGCTAAAGTGAGTGCCTGCGGCGCCAAAATGAGTGCCTGCTACGGCGCCAAAATGAGTACCTGTGGCGCTAAAATGAGAGCCTGCTGCGGTGGTAAAATGAGTGCCTGCTATGGCGCTAAAATGAGAGCCTGCTGCGGTGGTAAAATGAGTGCCTGCGGCGCCAAAATGAGTGCCTGCGGTGCTAAAATGAGAGCCTGCTGCGGTGCTAAAATGAGAGCCTGCTGCGGTGCTAAAATGAGAGCCTGCTGCGGTGCTAAAATGAGTGCAGCTGCGGCGCCTGCTCTGAAATGACAGGACCGATTCTGAAAATATTGCGCTTGTAGAAATTTAGTTATGTACATGTACACGTAGAATTCGATCTTGGCTTCCAACCCCCTCCCAACATAATGTACCAGCGTAAAATCCATGTCAACACCCCTGACAAAGTGTAGGTCGCATTTTCATTCGACCAATACAATATAAAACGAGATTTTTTTAATTATAAAAACTGTTATTGCTATAGAGAAATCAATAAGGTTCCCTAATTAAACAGATAAAAGTATAAATCTAGGTTTTTGGCTTTTTAAGTCGGTTCGCAGCTCTTGCGCAACAGACTGCCTTGGTTTCAGCTCTTACCAACGCGCCTCACCCCTGACTCTGTGCTCTGTCAGCTACCTACTGTAGCTTAGGAAGACGCAGCTACCGGATGTGGACTCCAACCGGATGGACGCGAAGCCCCAGTCTCTAGTCGAGACGTTTCCGGAGACTTACGCAGCCGCCCAAGCAGAAGGAGCCACCGCAGCCGCCTCCGCCTCCTCCGAAGCCGCCGTGGCAGGCGCTGCCACCACCGGCGCTGCCACCGACGAAGCCTTCGGCCGGACCGCCGCCTCACTCGCCATCGTTGGAGCTGCGCCTCGGGTTGACGGGCCTGCCGAGCCAGCCAGCGCCGCAGCCGCCATGGTTGGTGGTGCTGAAAGTGCCGCTTGGATCATTGGAGCCCGGCTGGCCGTTGCTGCCTCCAAATCCTGAGCCTACATGTAGGCCGAGCCTGAGCCGACCTGTCCTGGCCTTCCTGCGCAGAGTTCCAACCAAAATTATTACTGAGTATCGGACGCCTCAAGACGCCCCTAAATAGTGTAGACTTTCATTCATTCACAACATGCTACTATAAGTAGAGTAATCCAAACACGCGAAGTAAAACTAAAACTTTGAATCATGTTACTTTTTAACGCAAGAGATAGCCATGATATTACCCTTTATAGCGTAGACAATGAATCATGACCCCAAATAAGGTAAACAGTGTCCTTCATCCCCTATTGTATTTACAAAAATTCTATTAAACTGTCAAAAGGGTCAAATTTATTTAACCTCTTCACCCCATCAAACTAAACCGGAATCAGTCTTAATCTCTGAGAGAAAAATCCGTTCCGTTTGGTAAGCCTTCTGAGATGTCAGTTGTTCTTTGATTATTGAGAGCTGAATTATTATCGATGGTCGTTGGTCGAACGGTTTCTATTGAATTTTGAAAGGCCTTACTAGTTCGACCTAAGGGATTGAATAGGATTCTTTTGAACCGGTTCCGTGATACTCCGATTATTGACTTCTGATTGACTTTGATACCTTATATAGTAACAGATAGGGGCACACGACTCAGATTCCGTTATTTCTAGAAGAATTAAGACGCCCTTTCTGGGGGAGGGCGCATTTTCGATATTGATTTCCGAGCTCGAGGAACACACTAACGCCGACGAATCGAATTGTTACGTTGCTCTCGTACACGGCCGACTTCAGAATCGACAAGGAGAACCCCGGGGAAAATACTAAGAAGACTAAGTGAAGAATCTGGCGAACAATAAGAGACTGCCACGGTAAGCGAGCACTTGAATTTGTTCCCAGACTTGCGGTCTGGAAGTGCGAGTTCGTGCGTTTAGACACGACGTTATTCTCTTGACTTACTTGACTTAGCTGCAGGGGGCGTCCGGCGGATGCAGCGAGGAGGCGGAGGAGACTGCCCATTCCGCTAGCCCCTGGCGACCAAAGACTTCCATCGAAGTGATGTCGCTCAGGGGGACCCGTCGGTCTCGCCTGCAGCGCGGTCCTCCTCACCGGCTGTGGGGAAGAGCTCAGCTCGTCCCGTGTCCCTGAGGTACCGGGCGAGCAGCGGGATGCTCTCGGGCCTGCAAACGTCGGAGAGAACCGGGTTTGGCCCGAGGTGAGTGAGCTTGTCCCTGGTGAAAACCGGGCAGTGGCAGATAAAGTGCTCGGCGTTCTCACTGCCTGAGCGGCAGAAGGGGCACCGCTCCTCGGGTACTTGGCCCTGGAGGAAGCCGTGGCGAGAGAAGCAGCCATGCCCGGAGAGGGCCATGCTAACTGCTCTGAGGTCTCTGCGGTTGAGCCTGAGGAGGGCTCTACGCAGGAGAGGAGAGGGGCAGGGGACGGTCGCACGAGATTGCCTACAATTCCGGGTGTCGTGCCACCTGCGGAGATGCTCGGAGTCAGTCCAGCGCTTAACGCGGGAGTTGATCACCGAGGCGGGGATGGGGGCTCCCGGGCCCGGCCCCAGCAGCGCGCCGGCGGAGCCAGCCTTGGCCAGCAGGTCAGCGCGCTCGTTGCCGAGGAAGCCGGCGTGGCCCGGGATCCATCTGAGCTCCACCTGGTTGCCTAGCGCAAGCCCGTTGAGCTGGGTGTTGCAGTCCAGGACGGACCTGGAGCTGGCGGTGCTGCGGCAGAGGGCCCGAAGGGCTGCTTGGCTGTCAGAGTGAAAAATAAATTTCCGACTGCTAAGCTGCCTTCGGCGCAGCTCTGCCGCGCAGGAGCTGATGGCAAGCACCTCGCTCTGAAAAACACTGGAGTTGAGCCCAGTGTGCTGGGAGTAGCTCCACACCACTTCTCCCTTGAAGAAGACGCAAGCTCCGAAGCCTGAAAGACCATGCCTCATAGAGCCGTCAGTGTAACAGTAGACTTCAGAATCGCTCCAGCTGTCACTCGCCTCTTGTCGAGGCTGAATAGTGACCTTATACCTTTGGCTGAGGAGAAGGGTGGCTGGGATTGAGTCCGTGAGGATGTTAAGCCCGCCACACTCCTCGAGAGCCTTGAGGCAGAGGTCAGAGTGCGGGATAAGCGACCGCTTCTTAAAGGCCCGCACTTTTTTGAAGGCCACCCCAGCATCCAGAAGACGCCGGGTGCTCTTCGCCGCCTCTCCTTTGATATAAATATCCAGAGGAGGGGCACAGAGGAAGGTATTCATGCCTTCAAAAGGAGTAGAGGGTGGGGCGCCCATAGTCATGCGGCAGGCTCACACGAGGCTGGCGTAACTGATCGAGGGGCGGATGATGGCAGTGTAAATCCACCACAGCTTCCTGGGGTGAGCCCCCAGGTGGTGCCCACGGCGCGCCTGATCTGAGCCAGGACAGCCAGGGCTTTTTTGGCTTTAGCTTGAATGTGCGGAGTCTAGTTAAGCCTGTGGTCCAGAGTGAGGCCCAGAAAGCGGACCTGCTTCTCCATGGAAATATTCTTTCCATAGAGGGTGAGGGGCTTAATGGTCCAGAGCAGTTTGTTGGTAAACATGACCGCTGTGGTTTTCGACTCTGAGAGTCTAAGGCCACATTGGTTAGCCCAACGCTCCGCTCGTCCCAGAAAGCCCTGCAGAAGGTCTCTGATGGTATCAACCGAGGGGCCGCGCATATCGCGGTCACATCATCGGCTAAGCCCTTCGCAATATTGGCGCCACTTGGCCGTCTTGGCCCTTCTGACTTGGCCCTTAAACTCGTGGATCGCACGGGTATAGGCCTCTCTATCAGAAGGGTCTTTGGTTTTGAGCGCTCGCCTTTGGAGGGTCCTGGCTGATCGGCGCCGAAGGGCCCCGAGCTCTGGGTTCCACCAGGGAGCAGATTTCTTCTTGCCTTTGTAGGGCTTTAGAGGGCAGGCTGCTTCAAAGGCAGTGGTGATCGCCCCTCCCAGGGAGGAGGCGAGATCATCCACCACCTGGCAGTCAGAGAGGTCACTGGGGGGGGGTCAAGATCCCGAAGGCCGCGGTTCAGCTTCGAGCCAAAGGCGACCCAATCGGTGTTCCTGACGTTCCGACTCCAAGTGATATAGCGTTTTGCCTTTCTTATAGCTCTATTTATATTCATAAAGCTTTTCGTTCAGAAAATTAGAATTCTATGTTAATTTTACATCCCACGTGGATTTTCAAAACCTAAAAAATCATAAAAATGCATGGCACAGCTCGACTAATTGGTTTTATGAATCTACCTTATCATTTCAGTTACACATTTTGTTAGCTCGTTCACAGTGTCAGCTAAGAACGTACGTATAGTTTCCCGTCTCCTCCGAGCTTGTGTGGAGCTGTACCGTTGCGTGGAGAGAGGCCCGCGGGTGGTCATCCCCACAAGCCTGGAAAGAGCGACTACCAATCGGTGAAGGCCTTCAGGCCTATCAGCCTCCTCTTTCTGACTTAAGCTTCTCGAAGACTGGTGCTTTGGCGCCTACTTTCGGTCGAGCTGAGGCGCTTCTCACTCTCGCAGAACCAGCACGCCTTCCGCGCGGGCAGGTCTACTGAGAGTGCCCTTCATGTCATTTAAGAATTGAATTGACTTCCCGGAGAGGGCTGTTCTTGGCAGCGGCTTTGCCTTCTCACTTTTCTTGGACATTGAGGGGGCCTTCGACGACAATGTCATTTTCGAGGCCTTTTGCAGAGCCCTGGAATCCAGGGCCACGCACCCCCACCTTGTCCGGTGGATCGACGCATGTTCTTCCGGAACCGCGCGCACTGTCGTGGCCCACCTGAACGGCAGCTCTCTAACGGCGCCTGTCCAGAAAAGGGGCTCTCAGGGCGGGGTCCTCACCCCCGTTCTCTGGAAAATGGTCATGGATGAGTTGCTTTGCAGTGATCTCCATGACCCTTGAATCGACGTACATGTACATTATTCACACTATTTTTCGTTATACATGTACAGTAGTAACATATGAGTCATGATTCAAAGTTTTAGTTTTACTGCGCGTGTTTGCATTATCCTATTTACAGTAGTATTTTATGAATGAATGACACTCTACAAACTAAGATCAGGTCTCTAGTTTCTACCATGTTTCGGATATTGCAGCAGAGGCGATCTATAATGGCTCAGAATATGCAAGATAAAACTTTCCACATTTACGTGCCATAGCGCCTTATGTATAGAGTGATAGATACATGCATCAATAGATAGAGAGAGGGATAGACACCGAATGGAGACATAATAAAGAACGCCCGAATGTCTTTTTGTGAAGTCGTGTGATGTATTTTTCTGACTTTACCGCACGAAATTATGCGCATTAGTAAAACAATATTGTATGCTTTAAAAATATTCAATATTGTCAGAATACACGTGTATTACATTAAAAAATTTGCTTTATTCGATTTATTGTTTCGTTAAATTCCACAGGCTTCGCCGATGTGGTCACAAATCATTCAACAAAGTGTACATTTCTCCGAAATGGTCTTTGGCCGAAGTGGCGTTTTTGCTGAAATAGTCATTGGTCAGCACGGTCAGCACCCAGTCTGAACAAACAGAATGGCTGTAAGCTGCTGCAATGTTATCCTTTTAGCATACAAAAGGTGACTTTTTTGTGAAACTTTTAAAGTAAGCTCATGTTTAAAGCTTAGGCTATAGTTCCAGAACAGTTTTATGAAATCCATGCAAGGTTCTCGCTCGCCGCAATCGCGCTTCGCCGTTTTCTGCTTTATTAGGGGTCCCAATCCCGGCCCGGGATCCCGAGATCCTGGGATCCCCGGGATCCTGATTTTTTGTTAGTGTTCGGGATCCGGGGATTAGGGGTCCTGGATCCCGATAAACACGGGATTAAAATTTACACTTTGCAGAAGTGAATATATTTCGTCTTGCAGTTAGCCTAGCACTTAGGCCTAACAGTTTTGAGAGAATTTTTGCATCCTGAGAATGAAGTTATAGAATGAAGGACAGTAGGACTATCAAGCAACTGCATCAAGCACTGCTAGTCACTAGGCCTAGACTTAAGGGGTCTAGTCTAGACTCTAAACTGTCTAAGTGGCAATGGCCTGAACACTGGGCCCACTGGCCTGGGCCCCGAATATTCGGAAACAAACTTGCCGAATAATGAATACCGAATACTGTATTCTGTATTCGGTATTCGCTTGTTGCTCCGACTGTAACCACCTGCTCAAGAAGTGATTGAACTTCTTGCCGAACTTTGTTGTATAGGCGAGGCATGACAACTTCGCCATATACTTGCGATTTGGCAGTGGCAGGCGAGGATACGCGTCGGCTAGGTAGGATCGAGCGTAGGCCGGGCCACTCAACAGCACTGAATGGCAGATGATTGGTAGCAATGGCTTTGCCTGGTAGGAAGAAAATATGATTGTATGTGATGAAGCTTCGTAAGTTATCTAAAAAAGCTACATCTAAATGAGGTCATTTGATAAGATAAGAGGAATTAAAAGAATCAATAAAAGCACAAACAGGAAGCTTTGATTCTTACCTATCTTGTTGAGGACTTGGATGGCACTGTCGCTGTTAATGTCCCACATTGTCGTGCGCTCCATCATGCCTTCGATAGTTTGCTGCGAAAATACTGCTGCCACGCGCTGCCTCTTGGCGGCAGGGAAGAAGGAAGCTGCCTCATCAGCAGCCGCACCATCTTGAACTCTCTTAGCCAATTCTGGGTGCTTGGCTTTAAGATGTTTGCTCATTGCTGTGTTCGTTAACTTTTTCAATCGGGTTTGTGCCTCTTGACAGGACCTCACTACAACTACTACACTTTGCCTTAAACTTATCCTCAGACACTGCGAAGTACTGTAATAGAGCAGATCTAGCTTTCTTCATATAGTAGCCATTCAAGTTAGAATTCTTATACCTTTCTAGAAGATTTTTGTAGAAAAATGTAATAATTGTTTTTCACCTTAACTGTTATAAATACTCGTGCATGTAAGTCTTCCATTTGAATGCACCCCACAGACAGCAACATTTCATTGTCAGCCAATGAGAAATGTACAACTCCGATTGGATTGGTTGGTAGTTCGACACAAAGCAGTCAATGATGCAAAAACTTTCGCACCTCTCTTGCACCTATTGGACTAAGTGCTAAGCTCAATAGGCTTAAATTTTAACTACAGTTTCCTAACACCATCGTGCATTAGCACAAAGTAAGTCAATTGTGCTAATAGTCTTATAAGAATAACTTGCACGTTGAAGGAAGACTGCAGTGCCTATACAGTTTGCTTAATTACATGATGTATTCTGGCACACACATTCGGGCAAGACCAAACAAATAGATCATATAACAAAAGCAATTCATACCTGTATAAAATCTGCTAAGCTTTGAGAATACTGGCTTGAGTAAATCTTTCCCACATTTCACGATTTGCTAAAACTGCAACAATACATTTTCTTTTGGGCTATAGCCTTTGACACAATATGATGCAATATAGCAAAGGCTATATCAAATCAGACAACTTGCTAGCCAAAGCAGAGATAGGCATGAAAGTGGGGGTAGGGGAGCAAGCATGCAGGCATGAAAGCAAAGGTACCATACTGCAATCCATGTAGTAGACAGCAAACCAAGTGTTATCATATCTAAGCTTTGAACTTTGATAGAAATACTGCTTCCCATACAAACTTGCTCATTTAAAATATTACACTTGCGGGTCTACGACGTTTGCCTGCGGGACGTTTGCCAGCCGACATTTGCCTGCGGGACGTTTGCCAGCCGACATTTGCCAGCCGACGTTTGCCAGCCGACGTTTGCCTGCCGGACGTTTGCCTGCGGGACGTTTGCCAGCCGACGTTTGCCAGCCGACGGTTGCCAGCCGACATTTGCCAGCCGACGTTTGCCAGCGGGACGTTTGCCAGTCGGACGTTTGCCTGCCGGAAGTTTGCCAGCCGACGTTTGCCAGCCGACGTTTGCCTGCCGGAAGTTTGCCAGCCAAAATTTGCTAGCCAATATAAAGCCAGTCAGTGAAAAATTTGATACTGAAACATTCGCAGTTTAGCGGTTTGACAAAAACCGTTTTTACTCCAACTTTTTGACGGTTATTCGCATGTATACAAGTTTGAAAGCAAAATATATAAATTATACAATTTATATAGATTTACATCTAATATCCAGTTTAACAACGATTTTCTTTGAATGTGAAAATATTGTTTACTTTTGACAATTGTGTATCGTTTTTCCCAGTTTGAGATGTTTGATTTTGGATGTGCAAAAGAAGACGCGCAGATTACAACGGGAATATCCAGCGATTAAGTTATGAGGCAAACAAAAAGAGCTGCTGAGCGGTAATTCTGGCTCATATATTTCTCAGTTCATTGGGAGATCCAAAAGTAAGCAAGTTGATTCCAATTCTGTTGTATTACTACTCAAGTAAGCCAGGAAACCGCGATCTCAACGTACATGTGTAGACGAGTCGAATGCGGTACGTTTGTATAGTAAGCTATATAGCTGAATAGCCAGACAAGCCGCCAGTAGCAAGCTAGTAGGATAGCAAGCGCTAGACACTACGTATGCAAAGCTTAGTCACGCCAAGGACTACTAAAGTAGAAGTACGCAGCACTCGAAATATATGAAAAATGTTTTGAAGGCCATAGGGAGATAGGAAGTTTTCATCTTTTCAGCACAACAATTGTTATTGCTTTCATACGAGGCAAACCCAGTGTTTATCTTTTGATATGTTGTGCCAAAATCGTTGTTAAACTAGATTTATATATAGTTAGATTTAGATTTTCTTAGATTTAGATTTTCTAGATTTATACTATATTTATATATTTTGCTTTCAAACTTGTATACATGCGAATAACCGTCAAAAAGTTGGAGTAAAAACGGTTTTTGTCAAACCGCTAAACTGCGAATATTTCAGTATCAAATTTTTCACTGACTGGCTTTATATTGGCTAGCAAATTTTGGCTGGCAAACTTCCGGCAGGCAAACGTCGGCTGGCAAACGTCGGCTGGCAAACGTCCGGCAGGCAAACGTCCGGCAGGCAAACTTCGGCTGGCAAACGTCCCGCTGGCAAACGTCGGCTGGCAAACGTCGGCTGGCAAATGTCGGCTGGCAAACGTCGGCTGGCAAACGTCGGCTGGCAAACGTCCGGCAGGCAAACGTCCGGCAGGCAAACTTCGGCTGGCAAACGTCCCGCTGGCAAACGTCGGCTGGCAAACGTCGGCTGGCAAATGTCGGCTGGCAAACGTCCCGCAGGCAAACGTCCGGCTGGCAAACGTCCGGCAGGCAAACGTCGGCTGGCAAACGTCCCACTGGCAAACGTCGGCTGGCAAACGTCGGCTGGCAAATGTCGGCTGGCAAACGTCCGGCAGGCAAACGTCGGCTGGCAAACGTCCCGCAGGCAAACGTCGCTATCCCTACACTTGCATGCTCTTGTTTTATTCTTGTATTAATTCGTTGAAAATTTGAAACGAATCCATGCAAGAACGAAACGAATAGCAAAAAATAATAAGATAGGGGCGGAGAAGAAAATAAATGAATGGGGCGTCGGTTTGCTTCGCTGACACCAATGAGGTGGGGCGGTTCAACTCTGAATTGCCGCCTGTACGTGTTGTCTCGGCACTCGTAAAGCCGGAAATTTCACGAACTGATTTGTATAGCTTCTCCTTTGATACTCCGTCTGCCGGGTCCAGCTCAATTCCAGGGGGGGGGGGGGTAGTCGTAATCGAAGTCGAGCAGTATTTTATATTTAACGGCACGGTCGTTCAGTTGGGTCCTCCGACATCGTAAATTTCGTAATCGGTCGATATGTTCGGTTTGTTACTATCAGTAGTAAAGTAGTAGCGCTGCCACCACCATAATTTCGTATTACGGAACGTTGAGGGTCTCAGAGCCTTCTTTGAGTTGAGACTAATTAATTGTTTTATGCCCCGTGGGCAAATGACTCAATAGAAACTACAGGCTTCGATGGAACGAACAGATAAATTAAGTTAGACTTTTTTAATAAATTGGATAAATGTTTACCTATATAATAGAGTGACTAAAATTAAAATATTACTTCGTGGCGGACACTGCGAGAACGATTCGGCGGTGCCGAGAGCGAACAATAGAATGACTAACTTAAAACCGAACGCTAGGGGTGCTCAAATCGCAGAATAAGCAATAAGCAATTAAGCACAAGATGGAGCACAACTCACTTAAGACAAACTAAACGCAAACGAACGGGGGCGAACACGGAAACGACAAGGATGAGAGTAAAATCGGTTAAAACAAACGTATTAATAGTATTGGACACGACTAATCCCAGGGGGTGGGGCACCTAGTGGGACAGAGAAAGGAGCACCCAAAGGAAAAAGGGGGAAAACCCGGCCGCTGGACAGTAAAACAAAGCATACAAGGGATGGGGCATCGACAGGAGCAACCAGGGGAGCAACGGACGGGACAACCGGGGGAACAGTCAAGGGAGCAACCGATGAAAAAAATGACGTCAGTCCGTCAGTAGAAGGAAAACCACCTTGTTCGCGCTAGCGAGCGACCGCTGTCGTCCCGCGAGTGGTATACCGGCCTACCGACTACGAATGAATATTCGTTCCATCTCTAACAACTAACTTCAACTATTTTATCAATGCAGTATAAGCTATAAATAGAAAGTAGCCTAGAAACCCAAATTATGCTCAAATTGGTTGAGAAATTGTTTTGTGGAGTGGACAGTGGAAAGCTTTTTGTAAATTCGTTTGTTCTAGGAATGTTGATTCCCCAGGAATTTTCAATTCCCCAGGGAGTAGGGCCTATTCTCCAACAAGCTCCCTAGGGCCCCAGGGAGTACTCCCCAGGGTCAACATCCCTAGTTTGTTCAATTTCTAGATTGGCTTAGGATCCTGGGATTAGGTAAATTTTTTGTCCTAGATCCTGCCCCTGGGATTGTAAAATGTCTGGGATTTGGGATCCCTATGTTTTATTGACTTTTTATTTTTGGTTGTCAATTTTGAGACTATTCCTTAACCTTAATCTAACATAAATTTGTCCATTTTTCAGCCAAGGCTATTTTATTTGATTCTATTTCAACCAAAATTCAACTGAGACCTATTCTAGGGCCTATTCAAAAGAAGATTAGTTAAGAAGTGAAAAAGAACCATTTAGCTTTTTAGGCCTATTACAATTTATCTTGGGATTACATTTAGACCTATAATTAGTAGGCTAACCTTTCATGCTAGGCCCCTAAAAATATAAATTACTTTCTAATTTTGTTCACTTTTAAAATGCAAAGCTTTTATATTCTATTAAAGCTTAAATTGTTTTGCATTTGACCTAGCTACTTTTTATTCAAATTTGCCTATGCTATAGGCCTAGGTATGGCTAGGCTCTACATTTTGCAAAAAGTATTCTAGCAGGCAGGCCTATTAGAGATTTCAGTTGATATTGATTTTATTTGCTATTAATTCATTTGCCACTTGGTTTAGGTATTATTAGTAGAATGAAAGGTAAACAAAAGGTAAGCTGAAATAGAATCTTTTTATGCATAAAATTAAAAAGGAATATAGTATATATTGGAGGCACAAAAGGTAAAGAAAAGGTTTATAGTGGGCATTAGGTATAGATAGAAGTTATTCCAACTTTTCTCACTAGGCCTATTTGTTGAAAAGTGTTATCATTATTATTATCATTATTATTAAAAAATTAATGATGTATAATTAGAGTTTCTAGCAATAACTTTAATTGTATATAATATTATCTATGAAAAAAAGTATTTTGGCATTGACTTTTTAGATTTTAGGTCTCCTTATGAATTATTCAATTTTATATAAAATGTTAATAATACATTTTATATATTATATAATTATGTCATAGTTTATATATATTCCAAAATTTCTATATTTTTGCATGCCAAAATTAGAATATTTTCCAACAATTGGCATAAATTTGTATGCCAAAATGTATATGCCAACTTTTAGAAAGATCATTTGTTAGCCAAAAAATTTCTAGCATACAGTAAAGGCAGATTTAAGGGAGGGAGGCAGAGGGAGTGGCTGCCCCCCCCCCCCCAATTTAGCTTGACAGAACATATTGCACCCTCCAAAAACCTAAATTTGTGCCTCCTAAACTTGATTTTTCATTTCCAAATGCCTAGCGGCAAAGATAGCCCAAATGGCATCATTAATAGCAGCCTGCTGGTGCTGGAAATAGACAGCTACCAAGGCCTTCTCTGCCTCTCAGGTTGGTTGCCTGCTCAAATGGAGTTCTTCCCTTGCTTGCTAAATTGCAGGGTTGTCTTGCTATACTGGCTGCTCCTAATGGGCTAGCTGCATAAGTAGAAAGTTCTATTTATTCTATTGTTCAGTGGCGCAAACTCCAGCATACACCTCCACATACTCGGCATGTCCACACTTGCCACTGAGTGCAATGATGAAAGCACTAGCAATGCTGTGCATGTTTGCATCCCTGAATAGGCTGTAGTAGCGCCTTGGTGGCCACTTTAATACATGGTATAGTGGATTGTATTTAAAGATAAAAGTTGTAGATAAGGAGTTGATGATTGGACTGCAGAGCTAGTGGCCATGATGGCGTGGCAGTTGACAATACGGTGGCACTCTCAAAAGTGCACCAGCTTATGATTGAGCTATGCCTGCCTCTGCATGCGCTTGCAGCCTACAAAATTTTTAAGCTTGCCCTAGCAGGTTGTGGAAACAGCTATTGGCTGAAACCATGTCCTGCCTCTCCAAGAAGTCCTCTAGCACTTCAGTGTTGCTGTTCTCCTACGATATGACAAAAATGAACACTTGGACCTACACAAAGCTACATTCAGGTCTCTGAGGATTATCACTGTGTCACACTGCACTGTTGCCTCCACCTGTACCAAGAGCTGCTCAAAAAGGCTTGAGCCTCATTAGGTTGGGTGACAAAAGGTGCATATGCGCAGAATAAGCAAGCATTCTAGCTACAAAGCTGGACATTGACCCAGAGCAGTCAAGGAGACAAAGATGCAGCAATAGCTCTGCTGCAGCCTTGGTCCAATTAGCACTCCAACTCCTCCATGGCCTCGTTGGTCTGTTGATGTATATGTAAGAGAGGGTCTATCCAGCGCCTAGATCCCCACAGTGAAGCCCTAGATCAGCCTTGAAAGACACCTCCTGCAGTGCAATGATGTCATAGCTTAGGTTGATATCATAGCTTAGAAGACTGTTGTGCTCTGCATGCCAAACAACATCAATGCTGCAATGCTAAATGCATATTCTGTTGTTGTTGTCTCCCCTCCTCTGCCTTCTTTTTCTCTTTTATTCTTTTCTTTTTCCCCTCTTTTCTTCCATCTTCTTTCTTATCTCTGCTCTCTGATCTCTTCTTATTTATCTTTTTTCTCTCCTCTTTTATCTTTCTTCTTTCCTCTATTCTCTTTTCTTTCTGCTCTCTACTCTCTCTTCTCTCTACTCTGCCCCCATTTCTCTTGTCTTATATATTCTCTCTACTCTCCTATCTTGTCTCTCCTATCTAGTTTTTCTTGTCTCCTCTATTTTCATTTCCAATCTCTCCTCTTCTCTGTCATCTCTTCTCTCATATCTAATCTTCACTTTTCAATTTTCACCTTTCTATTTATAATCTCTCTTTCTACCCTCTCCTCTCCTCACTCCACTTCTTTCCCTTTATCTCTATTCTCTCCCCTCTTTTCTCTTTTCTTCCCTTCTCTCCTCTCCCTGATTTCCTCTCACTTCTTTTGCCCCCTTTTCTGTTTCCTCTCCTCTTGCTTCTCCCTTTCCCCTCTCCTTGCTTTCTTTTGTTCTTTTATCTTCTATTCTTCCCTGATCACCTCTTACCTTCTCTCTTTTTTAGTCATCTATTCTCTCTCCTTTCAACTCTCATCTGGCCTGCAGTCATGAGCTAGATTATTTAGCTGACCCTTGAGGTAAAAGTCTGCCAGGTGCCAACCCCTGCTTTGAAAGCCAGTTTATGGGGTTTAGTACTCTTGGAGGCATTTAAATTTTAAAGTACTTTCACTTTTTTCACTTTTTGTTTTATAAACCATGCCCCATTGCCTTGATTTTTTATCTATTGTTAAACTACTGCAGAGTTGCCTATATAGAGAACGATAATAGGAATTTCTCACTAAACTGGCATGGCTAAATATATTCTCTCCACAGTGGTACAGAAAAGGCTATAAATAATTTTTTTAAAACACCTTACATTTGCTATATATACTGAGCTCTATTGCCCAACCTTGGTCTAAAAAAATAAGTGGGTGAATGGGGGTAAAAAATTTCTATTTAAAAAACAAACTTTATATGCTTACAGTTTATTTTCTGATTGAGTTACAGCATTGAAACTTTATAATTAGACAAGGAAATAAGTCTATGAAGAATTGTGTAAAGTTTAAAATCACTTCATATAGAGCAAACTTATGGTAGCCAAAAGTTAGTCAATTTTAAACCCCTTTTACATATCTTTTAAATGTCAATTTTTCAATACTAAGAGCTAAATATTTAAATACAAGAAATGTAGAATTTTTGGTGCTATAACCTTTAATCTTTGCTATATGTAGGTAAATCTATTTTATTAAAAATAATACTCTAAGGCATTATATTTAATATTCTAGTCTGTATAATAGTTATTCAGCTATTAAACTAGATACTTGCTAAGGGTATTATGAATTTGATTAATACCTATGATAAATTTGTGAGTATCTGATGAGATAATTAAAATAAATTTCTCAAATTTTAACTTTACTAGCAATAGTAGCATTGAAAAAGAATATTCCTAAAATGCAAATATCTAGAACTGCTTCAGATGCTTAGTTTGTTTAGCTTGAATTTTAGTTGAATAGTAAAATAAAAAATATAGTAATTTTAATATTTGAAAAAAATTAAAAGTAGTTCTTTTTGCATTAAAAATGTGCAATCTGTGAGAAAAATAGTACAATTAGGTAGTCACTTTACCTCAAAAAGTATATAAAACTGTAGCAACATATTAATAGAAAAAAATAGCAATGTGCATAGACTGTTAAGCTTTAAGCAAGCAAGAGTAAGATTGTGCTCAAATGTATTTTGTAAATCAAAGGAACTAAAATAAGAAATTTTTCTTTTTATAACATTTCCATTGTTTATTATCATTGTATAAGAAAAGGTGAGCTTCAAATGGCTCACAAGCTTCAAAGCTTCAACAAGCTTCAAAAGCTTTTAATGCTTCAAAAAATAAAGTTTTAAACTTATAGAATTCTTCTATACCAATTTTTTAATTTTAGTCTGATTTTAAAAACCAATACATCTAAATTATAATATTTAATCTTGTCTCTTCTTTTGGTCATAAATTGCACACAGTTCTGATTAAGTTGTAATTGTTAACTTTAGTTATTGAATTTCATTTCCTACTACTTATATTAGTATGCAGTCTGTTTCAATTTAAATGATTTATTCCTATGTGGATAGTAGTATAAAGGCATTGTACTAGTAGCTTGTGTGCATATTTCCTTGGAAGAGTTATATCAGGAGTTTTTTATGGTAGCATTTTTTGGGACTAAAAATATCTGAAATATGATGCAACATACAATTTAGATTTTGAACTCAGTCGTAACAATTGTTCGAGATTTAGTTGCACCTGTTACTATTGCAAAGTTAGGAGGGGTTAATGTTCAGTAAGACCCAGGCACTTGTAGCAGATTTTGAACCGGGGATTTGTGACCTCGCAGTGCCGATGCTGCAGCCAGAGTTGATTGACCGACAATGCCGACTGCATCTGTCATTGAATCTGAGGCTCCATTACTGGCTGGTTCCTCTGTGCCTGCAGTGTCGATCACAATGCTTGGCGTGCTGATACTGTGCGTTAGACTAGGCACTCTGTTTTTGCCAGACGCAACTGATGTTGACTGTGCTGCCGATGCAGTTATATTGGGTACTTTCAGTGCAGTGACAGTCGTAGTTGATCCTGCAGCAGAAGCTGCTGCATCAACTGGTCCTGGATTGTAGTAGGCATTGTGTACCCGATTGCGCAACTGGCTCGTGTAGGGATCGTCGCCACAGATGCGCCCGCCACCTTCATTGCTTGCTGGCGTTGCTTTCGACTGTAAGCTGCCACCGTTTGTTGCAGTATTAGTACTTTTAATTGCATTGGAGTCATCGTTTCCAACACTGCCATTCGATTCCGTGTTACCTTTATTACCGGCTGCAGCTGCTGCAGCGATGGCTGTAACCGTCGAGCCGCGTCTTCCACCACCTGCTGCCGCGCCTAGGAAGCTGAATCTCTGCTCAGAGACAGTTTTAATCAAGCGGCCAGCTTTTGCCCTGCCAAAGCCAACTTTGTGAAATCGCTTCGTCGGATGTTGTTGTTGCTGCTGCTGCTGCTGTGTCGCACTCGTTCCGTCCTCGCCTTTAGGTACTGATTCGCTGCTAGTGGCATTAGTTTTTTGCTGGTCTCGCGTCTCAGTGTTAACTACAGCCTGAGTATTCAGATCCTGTCTAGAAGGGGCTCTTTGCTCCAACTTCGGTGTGGTTGTCGTTGCATTGACAGGCGGTGTTGTTGTAGTACCGGTTGTCGAGTTGTTTGATGTTGCTCTAGCACTGGGCCATCTGTGTGGAAACATTAGGCCAGTATGGCTACTTTTTCTACGCCCGATACCCGAAGTTAGCTGCGATGCAGTTGCTATAGCTGTCTGCTGATGTTGGTGACTGTGATGCTGTTGTTGTTTTGTCGTCGTCGCTGCATCCGTTGTTGATCCTGTTGCTGCTACACCTAGCTGCAATACTGACGACTTTCGACGCGTCAGCGGCCGTTCAAGGCGCTCTGTTGCCGGCTTTTTAGCTTTGATACGCAACAACAGCTGCTGTTGCGATGCTTGCATCTGTTGGGCAGTTTGCTGCTGCTGATAACCGCCGCTACTGTTGCTGCCATTTGGTGAAGGCGATCGGGAACGCAGCGACGTTCTTCTAAATTGATTGCGCTGACGTAGTCTTGATTGTGAAGCTTTCGAGTCTTCATCCGAGACGTCTTCATTAACTGTTTGCATAGCTTCTTTGCCTGCCGATTGGGGTCTTAGTAGAAGCAGTTGGCGCATCTTTTCGTCTAATTCGTCCAGAGTTATCCATTGCTCATCACCGGGCCGATTGCCGAACAGGCTGTTAGCAATGCGTTCTCGCTGCCACTTGGGCCAGTGCCGCGACTGTGGCAGCTGGATTTGCACGTCAATTAGCATTGTCGGTACTGGCGCTGCAGCTGTCTTTTTTCGTCCACTACCACCGGTGCCTGAGCCCTGGCTGCGAATGCTGGCCTGCGAGCTGCGTCGACTACCTGGAGTGCTGCCACCGCCGCCACTTCCGTTGAAGTTTAATCCGACGCCGCTGCTGTTAGAAGCTCGTCGCGATCCTGCATTGCTGCCGCTGCCGCCGCTACCGTTTCGTCGGCCTTGCACTGCGCTTTTTGGCAGATATGGCGCACCAATGCCAACGCCGTTTCTTCCGAACGCGCCCGCTCCGCCGCTGTAGTAGCACAGGTTAGTCGCTTTTCCAGCTCCTCCACCTCCTCCTCTGGCTGCTCCAGATAGTGGCCGACCATTGCTACCAAGCCGGTTGAAGCGTTGTCCTACGCTGCCGCCGCCTCCGTTTTCACCGTTGGCCATGCCTCCGCTATTGGATGAAGCATTCTGGAATGTTGAATTTATAACTAGACTCTAATAGTGGCTATTAAGAATATTCATACATATGGTATGTACGAGCGATATAGCGAATGGCGGGATAGATAACACATCTTTCTCACATTAATGTTCTCATGTCCGATTATTTGTGGGATTCTTGCTCTCGATGTACTGTGAATCTCTTTGGCACGGAGTAGAGTGTAGCTGTAACTACCTGACTGTCGATAAAAATCTTTAGGGAAAACTTATGTGTACACTTTAGAGTGTACGTATGCTGAGCTCAGAAGCTTGAGAGACAACCAAAAAGATCGACTGAATCAGAGGGTTTGTGTGGCACTTATCGATTGATATGGAAAAACGCGCATGTTAATTTTGCGCTAGGCCGCTGGCTGAGTATTTTCAATTTATATCCTGATATTTACCTGCTGATTTCTCAATCGAAATGGCAACAGCGGTGCTATTCGCTGCGACCGTCGTCTGGGCCCAGCTACGCCTAGTAGTCCGCTTCCGCCGCATCCGTTGGCTAATCCGCTGTTTAAAAAGTTATTACCACCAACTGTGCTTCGAAGTGTGCTAGCAATTGTGGGCTTTTCTACTCCAACTGGCACGGCTGCCACTTGATCTGCACCAGACAAGCGCCGTTTGGCAGTCAGAGGTCTTGGTAGATCTAGTCTGTGTTGTTGATGTTGTTGCAGTTGCTGCTGATGCTGGTGTCGGTTTGAGTCACCGCTGCTTAAGCGACTGAGTAGCTTTACTCGACCAGCTCTGTTATTGGCGTGGTTTTCCGCTGTCATTTTGCTGGAAAGCATAGGGATTTGACGTAATTAAACGTGGTCTAGATTGATATGTCTCTCTCTCTCTCTCTCTCTCTCTGAATTGTCATTCTTGCCCTTTCGCGTGTTACATTCCGAGATTTTTACTAGTAGATTTACTTGTGGGCTACTTATGCGTCTTACCTTTTTGCTTCAGCTTGTCACCGGGACTTTTCCGTTGCTATAGATTCCTTAGTTAGTTACGAAATTTTATATCAACTCCAATTGCAAAGTAACTCAAAAGCTGTCGTCTTGACTGCTTGGCTATCTGTTATTTATCTAGTAGTTGCTCATCCAATTGATCGTTAAAAGCCGCCTCATCCGCCTGATGCACAAAACGCATCCCTTCACCTTGGAAACCGCAATTGTAATGGCTTAAAACTTTTTTTTCGCACACAGAATCACTATTGGACAATCTAGATTGGCTGGCCTTGATTGGGGGTTGCTAAAAAATGTATTGCAATCCTTGCTAAGAGAAGAAGTGTAACAACACACCGCGCAGCAGTTTTCTTTAGGGCTGTAAGGGAAGCGACACACTCGCTGCACGGAAGCGTTATGCGTGTTGTACGCGCGATGGCGCTGCTCACTTGGCGGCTTGCCTGGAAGTCGTAAAAAGAGTCGACTCACCCCCACTTGCGCCAGCGTCAACACGGGAGGGAGAGGATCAAATCTGGGAGTGCTAGCTAAGAGCAGGGCCGATGCTGTTGCCAAAAACTCACGAAATCACTTCCTGCTAGCTGCCTAGGGAGGAGGGAAAAACCCATGAAAGAAATGGGTCAGAGATGCCCAACCGACCCATCCCTTATCCAGTGCCTAGCTTTGTGATAGAGAAGAAGCTTTCTTGATCACAATTGCATTGGTTACTACTT
>NIVC01001007.1:302500-382960 GCA_002269645.1 Macrostomum lignano
TTCAGTCTTAGATCCCCAATCCCAGATCCCCACTCCCAGATCCCCAATCCCAGATCCCTAATCCTAGATTCCCAATCCCAGATTCTTAATCCCAGATCCCCAATCCCAGATCCCCAATCCCAGATTCCTAATCCCAGATCCCCAATCCCAGATCCCCAATCCCAGATCCCCAATCCCAGATCCCATATCCCAGATCCCCAATCCCAGATCCCGAATCCCAGATCCCCAATCCCAGATCCCCACTCCTAGATCCCCAATCCCAGATCCCCACTCCTAGATCCCCAATCCCAGATCCCCAATCCCAGATATCCAATCCAAGGTCCCTAAACCCAGATCCCCAATCACAGAGTCCGAACTCCCCAGATCCCCAATCCCAGATCCCCAATCCCAGATCCCCAATCCCAGATCCCCAATAGGTCCCTAATCCCAGATCCAAAATCTAGGACCTCTAATCTCAGATCTCAAATCGCAAATTCCAATTCCTAAATCCCGGATCCCAAACACCAGATCGCAAATTCCGAAGGACTAGGTGAATATCCTCAAAATTCTCAAATTCCATGCCTGCGCAAATCCCTGTGCAAATCCCAATATAATGGAAAGTCAGCTAAAAATGTTTTCTATATTGCCCTAAATTAATACAGCAAATGCCTGAAACCCAATTTCAAGGCGTCACACTCGCTGGTTCAACGGCAGCCAATCAGAGGCCACCATAGCTCTGATTCGTTACTCATTCAATCGCCTACCAAATTGGCTCGAATCGATTAGCAATTGGCACAATAGCGTGCTGAATGATTCCCGCCTGCCCGATTGGTTCAAATCGGCCGTGTTTAATGAGAGCTATTACCTCAGCGATTCCGGCAGCATCTGGCTAGACGGAGGCGACACCAACGACTGGCACAGTCAGGATGGCCGATGGCGCTGCCCTGTGAAAGCCGAAATGGGCCTGTTTGCCTACTTGGAGGGTCACGAGTATCGCATGTTTTCCACTTACGACGTGCACACCTACGCTTCCTGGGCGTTTTTGGAGAATTTCCCCAAATTGCAGATCGCTATCCAGTACGATTTTGGTAAGTATTCTGTTTTATAGTAAGTTAGTTAGTTAGTCAGTCAGTTAGTTAGTCAGTTAGTTAGTTAGTTAGTTAGTTAGTTAGTTAGTCAGTTAGTCAGTCAGTCAGTCAGTTAGTTAGTTAGTCAGTTAGTTAGTTAGTCAGTTAGTTAGTCAGTCAGTTAGTCAGTTAGTTAGTTAGTTAGTTAGTTAGTTAGTCAGTTAGTCAGTCAGTCAGTTAGTCAGTTAGTTAGTTAGTCAGTTAGTTAGTCAGTCAGTCAGTTAGTTAGTTAGTCAGTTAGTCAGTTAGTTAGTTAGTTAGTTAGTTAGTTAGTCAGTCAGTCAGTTAGTTAGTCAGTTAGTTAGTTAGTTAGTTAGTTAGTTAGTTAGTTAGTGAGTTAGTCAGTTAGTTGTGAGTTAATTATTATATTAAAGCAGTATAAAGCTTAAATACGAGTATTATTGAGCGGTTTCGACTTGCTTAAAACGGTTCTTTTTGTAACACTTCATTTCAGCCAAAGCGGCGGTGGATGAAGACCAGACCAAAGTGCACTGGCTGGTTACTAATGTTCGAACCGGACGGAATCAGCGCATGTGTCTGCCTCACGATTTAGGCGATCCAGGTTGGGACCATTTTTTCTATGGTCCCAGCTTAGCGGGATTTTATTCCCAAATCCCCAGTCTAGAATCCCAAATCCACAGTATAAAATCCCAAATCCCTATTCTAGAATCCCAAATCCCCAATTCAAGCATCCCAAATCCCTATTCTAGAATACCATATCCCTGTTATAGAATCCTAAATCCCTGTTCTAGAATCCCAAATCCCCATTCTAGAATCCTAAATCCCCAATCTAGCATCGCAAATCCCCATTCTAGCATCCCAAATTCCTATTCTAAAATTCCAATCCCAATTCTAGAATCCCAAAACCCCATTCTCGAATCAGATCCCAAAACCCCATTCTCGAATCAGATCCCAAAACCCCATTCTCGAATCAGATCCCAAATTATCATCCTAGAATCGCAAATCCCCATTCTAGAATCCTAAATCCCCATTCTAGAGTATTAAATCCCCATTCTAGCATCCCAAATCCCCATTCTAGCATCCCAAATCCCTATTCTAAAATCCCAATCCCAATTCTAGAATCCCAAAACCCCATTCTCGAATCAGATTCCAAATCATCATTCTAGAATCAGATCCCAAATAATCATTCTAGAATCAGATCCCAAATCATCATTCTAGAATCCCAAATCCCAATTCTAGAATCCAAATCTCCATTCTAGAATCACAGATCCCCATTCTAGAATCAAAAATCCCCACTCTAGAATCACAAATCCTCGTTCGAATCCCAAATCCCTGTTCTGGAATCCCAAATCCCCATTGTCATTTATTCCGCATATTGGAATAAATTCCCCATTGTCATTTATTCCAACCCTGCGTGCAGAGGACGAGCCATTCATCCGAGTCAACAGCTACATCATGATGTGCAGCGACGATTGGCGCGATTTGAATCCCAAATTTGTACTTAGCGTCTACCGGGATTGGAAGCTTCTGCCCGAGCACAATACCGAGTATTTGGCCGATATGATGCCCATTGTTGAGGGCCTGATGCGACGCTGCCTACAGTGGGACACTGACAATGATGGATTGGTTGAGAATACCGGTAAGTGATCAAGACTAAGACCCAGAGTTACCTGGGTAAACAGCAGGAGTAACTATACTCCCATTTATATAGGTAGATTCCTCGCCATCTTCCTTGTAACCCATCCTGAATGAGCATATCCGAACTCTGTAATCACAATCCCATCCAAATCCTTATTCTCATGCTCAAGCACAACTTCTAAAACTTGCCCTAAAATCCCTTAAATCCCCCATCACAGAATCCTAGAATCTTTAAAATCGCAGAATTTTACCCTGAAATCCAACAATCCCACCCTAAAATCTCAGGATCTCACCGTTAGCATCTCAGAATCACGCCCTAGGATCTCAGAATCTTAACCTACAATCCCAGAATCATCTCACCCAAGAATCCCAGAATCTCACCCCAGAATCCCAGAATATCACCCTAAAATCCAAGAATAATCTCACCCTAGAATCCCAGAATCTCACCCTAGAATCTCAGAATCTCACCCTAGAATCCCAGAATCTCACTCTAGAATCTCAGTATCTCACCCTAGAATCCCAGAATCTCACCCTATAATCTCAGAATCTCACCCTAGAATCCCAGAATCTCACCCTAGAATCTCAGAATCTCACCCTAGAATCCCAGAATCTCACCCTAGAATCTCAGAATCTCACCCTAGAATCCCAGAATCTCACCCTATAATCTCAGAATCGCACCCTAGAATCTCTCACCCTAGAATCCCAGAATTCCAGAATCTCACCCTAGAATCTCAGAATCTCACCATATAATCTCAGAATCTCACCCTAGAATCCCAGAATCAATTTCTCCTTTCTTACAAATCAAGCATGTATGAGATTCAATCTACCCCCATCAAGGCTACGCTGATCAGACCTACGACGCCTGGCCAATGACGGGCGTGTCGGCCTACTGCGCCGGCCTCTGGTTGGCCGCCCTGCGAGCCACTGCCGAAATGTCAGCTGTCGCCTCGGCGGACAGAGCCAGCGCCAACGAATGGCGCCTATTAGCGGATAAAGCTCGGGCCAGCTACCTGGATAAGCTGTGGACTGGCCAGCAGTTCCGCTTCGATACTGGCGGCCGATTTAACGACACGGTCATGTCCGACCAGCTGTTTGGCTATTGGATGCTTAAAACTTCCCAGCAAGATCAGGCTGCCACAGTTGGCGAGCAAGATCCGCTACTGCCGGAACAGTTTGTCCGGGTTACTATGGAAACTGTCTACAGGTGCAACTGTCTGGCTCAGGTGATGCTTTGAATTGACTGGATTCATTTAAGTATTTGCTGCGCATGTTTTTATAATCTCTGCCATATCCCCTCCCTTCTTCACCTCTCCCCTCCGCCCTCTCCCTCCGCCCTCTCCCTTCTCCGCCCTCTCCCTTCTCCGCCTTCTCCCCTCTCCGCCCTCTCCCCTCTCCGCCCTCACCCCTCTCCGCCCTCTTCCCGATCTCCGCCCTCTCCCCTCTCCGCCCTCTCCCTTCTCCGCTCTCTCCCTCCGCTCTCTCCCCTCTCCACCCTCTCCCCTCTCCGCCCTCTCCTTTCTCCGCCCTCTCCCTTTTCCACCCTCTCCCCTCCGCCCTCTCCCCTCTCCGCCCTCTCCCCTCTCCACCCTCTCCCCATATTCCTCCGCCCCTCGCCCCCCATCTTTTCTTCTCTCTGTCCGCCCCTCACGTGAGTGACAACTGGAGTCCTAGAATACCTCAAAGTTCCAGATCCACAACGCGTATACTGTAAGTTGCTA
This sequence comes from Macrostomum lignano, assembly GCA_002269645.1. NCBI lineage: Eukaryota > Metazoa > Platyhelminthes > Macrostomidae > Macrostomum > Macrostomum lignano. Next base: position 306,924 of record NIVC01001007.1, read on the forward strand.
TTAATGGGAAGCAGTCACGTGACAGCAGGCAACAGTGGGGCTAACACTATGAATCTAAGATTCCCACCAGTCTATAGCTAAGCCGCAAGTCTCAATCTGTACTACTCCACAGGGCTTCAACGGTCAGATGGGCCTATTTAACGGCGGTCGATTAAAGAATCCGCTAGGACCGGAGCTGCGCTCAATTCAAGCTGAAGAATCCTGGATTGGCGTATCTTATGGCGTCGCCTCGCTTATGCTAGAGTCCGGACTCGCTGAGCAGGCCTGGTCCTGCGCCGCCGGCACCTACGAAACCGTGTGGAACGATTTCGGGCTGGCTTATCAGACGCCGGAGGCGATCTTCTCCGATAGGCGGTTCCGCTCGTTAGGCTATATGCGACCGCTGTGCGTGTGGGCTCTGCTTAGGTCGGCTAGGAAATCTTCATCGTAATTTACTACTGACTTGTGGTTAGGCAAGTAGTAACTACTGACAGCGACGCTGTGTGTTTTTATATAGTTTTTTGATATTTTTGTTTTTTCTAACAATTTAAAGAATATTTAATAGAAAAATAGTATCGATTATTTTAGGTATTCTCCTAAAGCTGATTTCCCATTGGAATTTTTTCTAGGAATATCCCTGAATATCTTCCATGGGATTCCCCAAAGGATTTCTCATGCAATTACATAGGGACTTCCTAAGGATTCCTCGTACAATTCCCCTGTAGATTCCCCAAGAATTCCCCCGTGCAATTCCCCAGGGATTCTCTAAGGATTTCCCATACAATTTACTGCAGATTCCCCAAGAATTCCCCAGAGATTCCCTAAGGATTTCCCATCCAGTTCCCTTGTAGATTCTCCAAAAGTCCCCCATACAGTTCCCTATGTATTTCTTAAGGATTTCCCATGTAATTCCCCAGCTATTCACCAAAATATGGTGAATCCTATAGGATTATCTACAGAGACAGTCTAACGGATCTAGTATGCTTCTGTTAGTGTCCTGAAATAGATTTTCTCGTAAATTCATAAACAACTGTTTCTTAAAGAGCTTATTAAATGTTTTTTTCGCTTTAAGTATGTACTCATTAACCCTATAGAACGCATGTGCAATGCCGAAGATTCCCAATTTTTGGTCAGCCAATAACTTCGGCTACTCCTGAAACTTCGTTAGTTTAGTAAAATATCGACTGCTATTTCCTACTACCTGATTATAATATTTTGGTTAATTTTTATAAAGATAGGCATATTGGCTTTCTTTCAGCAAATTTTCATTGTGTGCGTTTGTTTGTTTTGTCATGCAGACATGTCTGTCGATTTTATAATTGTTTTCAATAAAAGTACAAAAAATATGCGGTTTTTTTCTCAACTACTTTTCTACTGTTAGTAGATTATGCGGAAATTTTGTTGTTATTTTATTTGTTTTTTATTCAATTTGATCGAAGTATTTCTCTTCCATTGTTTTTAATTGACAATTCAGTTAGTTTTACAAAAACCCTCAAGTGTGTGCAGATAAACTTTTAATTGCTAGCTGCAGTTATCGGTTTCTATTAGAAATTGATTGATTGATCAATTGACGTTGCTTTCAATTGTTTATTATATTTATTATAGATATTTTTGTTAATTGTTTTTAACAGAGCTTTACTTGTTATTATTATAATTTTTATTATTATTATTATTATTTATTATAATAAGATCCAGCCCCTTTGTATCTGTGCTTCCTTTACTGTACATGCACGATAACTGAATAGTATTCGAATAAAAGTACATTGTGCACTTTCATGTCTCTTCTGGCCTAATTTCAATCCGAACTTGTCTTTAATCGTATCTAATCGAACTTAGGCGTAATAGTTATTTGTACTCCTCTCTGCCTGCCCCTCCCCCATTCTACCCCATCTTCTACCCTATCTACCCACTCTACCCCATCTTCTACCCTATGTACCCACTCTACCCCATCTTCTACCCTATCTACCCACTCTACCCCATCTTCTACCCTATGTACCCACTCTACCCCATCTTCTACCCTATGTACCCACTCTACCCCATCTTCTACCATATCTACCCATTCTACCCCATCTTCTACCCTATCTACCCACTCTACTCCATCTTCTACCCTATCTACCCACTCTACCCCATCTTCTACCCTATCTACCCACTCTACTCCATCTTCTACCCTATGTACCCACTCTACCCCAAATATTGCCTTATTTCCCAATCTCTACCCTTACTACCCCTATCCAGTTAACTATACTCTACACTTTACCCTCTCTCTATATCTATATCTACCCCTATCTATCCCTATCTCCATAATCTACCTGTTGCCCCTATATCTGCATCTACAAGCTAATTCCGTTTTTCTCTTCCACCTCTCTCCCAGACTCGCCCTCTGCAACTTGGAATTATATTCATATATGTTAGTTTTCACAGTATGTCCCCTTTAATATTATATTCGCCAAACTATTATAGTGACATTTAATCTGCAATTGTAAGCATTGAATATCTTCAGCTGACAATGTGCTAATTATATTTAGAATAGCTTTTTTCTAAGTAAATTAATCAACTAATAAAATAGAGCAAACTGTTTGTTAATGTTTGTTATAATTTGTATTCATTTTTTACAATATTTTGCATACTAAATACGCTTATTATAGTGGATGTTTAAGAGCGTAAGATTGTGTACCTACTTTTTAGCTGTAGTAGATCACAAGACTCAACCCCTGGACAGTTTAGCTACTTCAACAAATGAATGCTCTTTTAGTATAGGGTCTGTCCTCTGCTGCTGTGTCTCCCTATACTCATATTCTTAGTTCAGCTGGCCAGAGACTTAAAACTGGAGTAGGAAAGAAATGACAATTTAGCAATTCCAGCCATTGTCTAGCTGTATTGTGCGAACCCCTGCGCTCGCCGGCAAAGCATTCGGAGTGCAGCCATGGGAGACCCACAGTCAAAGTCTAGAGCATAGCAACTCCTCAGACAACTGTAGGCTGAATGCAGGTTTTACACACAGTTTAATGCTACTATACCGTAGGAAAAGAGGGAAGAAGGGAGAGGGAAAGAAGAGGTAGAGGAGAGAAGAGGGGAGAGGACAGAAGAGAAGAGGGGGAGAGGTGTGAGGAGAGAAGAAGGGAGAGGAGAGGAGAGAAGAGATGAGATGAGAGGAGCAAAGAGGGGAGAGGAGAAAAGAGGAGAGGGTAGATAAGATAAGAAGGGAAGGGAGATGAGAGAAGAGGGGAAGGGAGATGAGAGAAGAGGGGAAGGGAGATGAGAGAAGAGGGGAAAGGAGATGAGAGAAGAAGGAAAGGGAGATAAGATAAGAAGGGAAGGGAGATGAGAGAAGAGGGGAAGGGAGATGAGAGAAGAGGGGAAGGGAGATGAGAGAAGAGGGGAAGGGAGATGAGAGAAGAAGGAAAGGGAGATAAGATAAGAAGGGAAGGGAGATGAGAGAAGAGGGGAAGGGAGATGAGAGAAGAGGGGAAGGGAGATGAGAGAAGAGGGGAAGGGAGATGAGAGAAGAGGGGAAAGGAGATGAGAGAAGAAGGAAAGGGAGATAAGATAAGAAGGGAAGGGAGATTAGAGAAGAGGGGAAGGGAGATGAGAGAAGAGGGGAAGGGAGATGAGAGAAGAGGGGAAAGGAGATGAGAGAAGAAGGAAAGGGAGATGAGAGAAGAAGGGAAGGGAGATGAGAGAAGAAGGGAAGGGAGATGAGAGAAGAGGGGAAGGGAGATGAGAGAAGAGGGGAAGGGAGATGACAGAAGAAAGGAAGGGAGATGAGAGAAGAGGTGAAAGGAGATGAGAGAAGAGGGGAAGGGAGATGAGAGAAGAAGGGAAGGGAGATGAGAGAAGAAGGGAAGGGAGATGAGAGAAGAAGGGAAGGGAGATGAGAGAAGAGGGGAAAGGAGATGAGAGAAGAGGGGAAGGGAGATGAGAGAAGAGGGGAAAGGAGATGAGAGAAGAGGGGAAGGGAGATGAGAGAAGAAGGGAAGGGAGATGAGAGAAGAGGGGAAGGGAGATGAGAGAAGAGGGGAAGGGAGATGAGAGAAGAGGGGAAGGGAGATGAGAGAAGAGGGGAAGGGAGATGAGAGAAGAGGGGAAGGGAGATGAGAGAAGAGGGGAAAGGAGATGAGAGAAGAAGGAAAGGGAGATGAGAGAAGAAGGGAAGGGAGATGAGAGAAGAGGGGAAGGGAGATGAGAGAAGAAGGGAAGGGAGATGAGAGAAGAAGGGTAGGGAGATGAGAGAAGAGGTGAAGGGAGATGAGAGAAGAAGGGAAGGGAGATGAGAGAAGAGGTGAAGGGAGATGAGAGAAGAGGGGAAGGGAGATGAGAGAAGAGGGGAGAGGAGTGAAAAGGGGAGGGGAGAGAAAGAAAGAGAGAAGAAAACACGAACAATCAGCAGGCAATCAGCAAGTTTCAAAGTAGCCAATGGCCGGATAGAGAGACGTCACGCGTCAAATCCGGGCAGTGCAGTCAGGCCTAAAGTTGTCTAAAGAGTTGCTACTCCATGCTCTGCTTTAAGTCCTCCTTGGGTATGGCTAAAGGGGTAAGGAGAGAGAGAGAGAGAACTGACAGAGTCTGGTTGGGTGGCACTTGTATAGAGTCTCGCTAGCTAGCTAGGGTGTATTAATACAACTGTTAGGCAGCCGCTGCTACCCAATAGTTTTATTAAGCGTTCATTGCGACTTGGTTTAGCTACAGATTAATATATATATATAATCCCTATTCCTCAATGCAGCCTCCATCGGTGCCATCAGTGCTAGCGGCTGGTGCTTTGGCGGTGCCGCTGGCTTTGGTCTTTTCGCGACTATTCTTCGAATCTAGCGTTGCTTGGGGCGTGAAACTGTTGCTAACCGGTCTATTGACTGTTTCTATCCTGTTGCTGGGCAAATTTGCCTGGCGTCTGATATCAGCCTATCGTACCAAGCGCAAGACTAAGAAAGAGCAATTAGAGAAGAAGGCAAGGCTATGGAATAAATTGAATAGTCTGGGCGGACCAGTGGCCAATTCTAAAACTTTGTGCCTGGAAGAGTACGAGGATTTGAAAAATCGAATGCAAAGTGGAGCTTTGGCGCCTATTGATGTTCTGGAGGCCTTTCAGGTAAGCGATTGGATTCTAAAACCTTATGAATCCATACACTGCCCTCATTTAACCCACCTAGTGACATACACTACCCTCATTTGACCCCCACTCCAAGTAGACCTACACTGCCCTCATTTGACCCCCCCCCCCTAGTGGACCTACACTGCCCTCATTTGAGCCCCCCTAGTGGACCTACACTACCCTCATTTGACCCCCACTCCAAGTGGACCTACACTGCCCTCATTTAACCCACCTAGTGACATACACTACCCTCATTTGACCCCCACTCCAAGTAGACCTACACTGCCCTCATTTGACCCCCCCCCCCTAGTGGACCTACACTGCCCTCATTTGAGCCCCCCTAGTGGACCTACACTACCCTCATTTGACCCCCACTCCAAGTGGACCTACACTGCCCTCATTTGCCCCCCCCCCCAAGTGGACCTACACTGCCCTCATTTGACCCCCCCAAGTGGACCTACACTGCCCTCATTTGACCCCCCCTGGTGACATACGTTGCCTTCATTTGACCCCCTAGTGGCATAAATTTCCCTCATTTGATCCCCTAGTGGCATAAATTTCCCTCATTTGACCTCCCTACTAACACAAATTGACCTCATTCCCCCCCCCTAAGTGGACCTACACTGCCCTCATTTGACCCCCTTATTAGTAATACGCCTGATTCGACCCCCTGTCTGACCCCTCACGCAATTGCTTTCATGACCACCCTAAACCATCAGGCTCGCACTCTGGTGCTAGATCAGAAAGGCAAAGCGGCCAAGATCAAAGAAGTTGTTTACGATGCCGACGTTCAAGCCCTGATGCTGGAGGGCGGCCGCGCTAGCGAGGTGCTGCTGCCAGCCGCCGCTTTCTATTACAACGCGGCTCTGATGCCGTTTGAGGACAAAGACGAGGATGGAGATCCTTGTCAAAAAGATCACCCTGTGGTGGCTGCTCTTCGCTCCGAGGGCGCCATAGATATTGCTCTGGTGGACAAAGACCTCACTCAGGTGAGAGAATTGTATGTTATTTGTCTTTTTATGTTCGAAATTTTTCTTTTGCTATTGTGTGGGTTGCCCGTTTTAAAATTAAGATAGTTACTGTTTTCCCTGGGTGTCTGTAAAGGGTTGCCTGTTCTCATAAAGTGTGTCTGTAAGGGGCTGCCTGTTCTCATATAGTGTGTCTGTAAGGGGCTGCCTGTTCTCATATAGTGTGTCTGTAAGGGGCTGCCTGTTCTCATATAGTGTGTCTGTAAGGGGCTGCCTGTTCTCATATAGTGTGTCTGTAAGGGGCTGCCTGTTCTCATATAGTGTGTCTGTAAGGGGCTGCCTGTTCTCATATAGTGTGTCTGTAAGGGGCTGCCTGTTCTCATATAGTGTGTCTGTAAGGGGCTGCCTGTTCTCATATAGTGTGTCTGTAAGGGGCTGCCTGTTCTCATATAGTGTGTCTGTAAGGGGCTGCCTGTTCTCATATAGTGTGTCTGTAAGGGGCTGCCTGTTCTCATATAGTGTGTCTGTAAGGGGCTGCCTGTTCTCATAAAGTGTGTCTGTAAGGGGCTGCCTGTTCTCATAAAGTGTGTCTGTAAGGGGCTGCCTGTTCTCATAAAGTGTGTCTGTAAGGGGCTGCCTGTTCTCATAAAGTGTGTCTGTAAGGGGCTGCCTGTTCTCATAAAGTGTGTCTGTAAGGGGCTGCCTGTTCTCATAAAGTGTGTCTGTAAGGGGCTGCCTGTTCTCATAAAGTGTGTCTGTAAGGGGCTGCCTGTTCTCATAAAGTGTGTCTGTAAGGGGCTGCCTGTTCTCATAAAGTGTGTCTGTAAGGGGCTGCCTGTTCTCATAAAGTGTGTCTGTAAGGGGCTGCCTGTTCTCATATAGTGTGTCTGTAAGGGGCTGCCTGTTCTCATAAAGTGTGTCTGTAAGGGGCTGCCTGTTCTCATAAAGTGTGTCTGTAAGGGGCTGCCTGTTCTCATAAAGTGTGTCTGTAAGGGGCTGCCTGTTTTCATAAAGTGTGTCTGTAAGGGGCTGCCTGTTCTCATAAAGTGTGTCTGTAAGGGGCTGCCTGTTCTCATAAAGTGTGTCTGTAAGGGGCTGCCTGTTCTCATAAAGTGTGTCTGTAAGGGGCTGCCTGTGTCTTTAAATCAGGGACTCCGGGTTGATTTTCTGTTAAGACCCCAAATCCCCAAAAGCAACAACCGCAGCCGCCGCACTCCTAATCCGCGTCTTGCCCCAGGTGAGCGGCCTTCTCCTCAACCACGGCGCCCTGTTCTTCGCTGGCCAGTATTCGACCTGCAACCTCGGCCAGGTGCTGCGTGCCATCGCCAGTAAGCCGATCTGCGCCACCCTGCTTCGACGCGACCAACCCGACGGTAAATTCCTAGCCATCCTGGCCAGTCAGTCTCGCCTGCCTTCGCTGGCCGCTGCCGCCGTCACGCCGGGACTTCGCGATCACCTGCTGACTCCGCCGTCGTCGCCAAGTGGCAGCCAGCCGCCGTCGCCGCGTCGCATCGGCTTCCTGTTTGAGCACCAGCGCCGATCGCAAGCCGACGGCCGACTTCCACCTGGCGAGGACAGCGTCGCCCAGCTGTTGTCACCGGCCTCCGGCTCGGCCACTCTGGTTCGCGATGTCGATTTTGCTCGACTATTATCGGCATCGAAATCGGCCAATAGTAAGTCGGAAGTTCGAGTCGCAGCTGAGGCTATCCTAGCTGAGAATTCGTTAGATGGAATCGCTTTAGTTGCTGGGCAAGACTGCCGGCTGGCTGAGCAGTTGGCCGGCTTCATGGATTTGTCTGTGTTCCACCTGACTGAGCAGCTGGCTGAGCTGTACCTGTGCCATCCTCACGACAGGCTTCGGTCCGGGCTCACCATTGCTCAGGCATTTGGCTCGGCTATCCGACTGTGAACTTGGGGGGCAGAGGTTGGCACACTTTTTATTTAAAGGGCCAGATAGAGAATCTAGCGCGCGACTGCGGCCCAGAGGAGGGGAGAGATGAAAAGAGAAGGGAGAGGAGAAGAGAAAAGGGAGAGGAGAGAAGAGATAGGAGAGAGGAGAGGGGACAAGTGACAAAGGAGAGAGGCGAAGGAAGAGGAGAGAAGGGAGAGCAGAGAAAAGAGGGGAGAAGAGCGAAGGGAGAGGAGAAAAAGGAGAGGTGAGAAGAGAGAGAACAAGTGAGGGATAGGAGAAGAAAGAAAAGAGGAGAAGTGAGAGGACAAGTGAGGGATAGGAGAAGAGAGAGGGCTCGGGTACCGTTTTCATCGGGTAAAGTCAGGGCCGATTCGCTTATAAACCCCACATCAGAAATCGCGCATAGACTCCACACGAGAAACCGCCCATAGACCCCACATCAGAAATCGCCCATAGACACACGAGAAATCACCCAAAGACCCCACAACAAAAATCGCCCATAGACTCCACATCAGAAATCGCCCATAGACTCCACATCAGAAATCGCCCATGGACTCCACACCAGAAATCGCCCATAGACTCCACACCAGAAATCGCCCATAGACTCCACACCAGAAATCGCCCATAGACTCCACACCAGAAATCGCCCATGGACTCCACACCAGAAATCGCCTATAGACTCCACACTAGAAATCGCCCATGGACTCCACACTAGAAATCGCCCATGGACTCCACACCAGAAATCGCCCATGGACTCCACACCAGAAATCGCCCATAGACTCCACACCAGAAATCGCCCATGGACCCCACATCAGAAATCGCCCATAGACTCCACACCAGAAATCGCCCATAGACTCCACACCAGAAATCGCCCATGGACCCCACATCAGAAATCGCCCATAGACTCCACATCAGAAATCGCCCATAGACTCCACACCAGAAATCGCCCATGGACTCCACACCAGAAATCGCCCATGGACTCCACACCAGAAATCGCCCATAGACTCCACACCAGAAATCGCCCATAGACTCCACACCAGAAATCGCCCATAGACTCCACACCAGAAATCGCCCATAGACTCCACACCAGAAATCGCCCATAGACTCCACACCAGAAATCGCCCATAGACTCCACACCAGAAATCGCCCATAGACTCCACACCAGAAATCGCCCATAGACTCCACACCAGAAATCGCCCATAGACTTCACACCAGAAATCGCCAGTGACTAAACATTATAAACATAATAAATTAGCATTAACAGTTTTTTTAATTAGAAATTCATAAAGTTTAATCAGACAACCATATTTAAATACCTTTTTAAACTGTTATGTTTCCTGTAAACGGAATAATGTGATTAAAAGTAGAGAATCAACATCAACTTGCCAAAATGTAAATTTTGACGTGCTTTTTTATTTTAAGTTTTCGATCTGATTTAATTTTTCATTCATTTTTTGGATTGCCTGTTTATTACTCCTGCGCTGTGCCTTGAACTGGTGTTCCGCTAACTAGTTTATACTATTTGTAAACTAGCTTTATTCCAGTTTTATTTAAATTTTCTATATATTATACGTTTAAGCTAAATTTGTGTATTAACTTATTCTACTTATTGTTCTACTTATGTCAGTAGTGTGCTACGAGTATTTCTAAACTTTGTTTTCCTTTTTCGTAACTGTTTTCTGCTAATTTTTAAAATACTTTCCATATTTATTCATTCGCTGGTGGTATCTGTAGTTGGCTATTGCCGATATGTTGTGTAAACAACTTTGTTTAGTTGGCTGCTATTTTGAATTGTATTGTATGCAAATATATATATATATACTTGCATATTGCTACTCGTATAATATACGTTTTATTTTAAAACATTTTTTAGTTTAACGAACTTTTGTATACGCTCAAACGTTTATATATTGCTGGCTATTAGTTTTTTATATGCCTTAAATAAAAGCCATTTAAATGCTCATGCAAGCATATCTTTAACTTCTTATTTTAGTAGAATTTAGCACCAATATTTAACTGTGTGTGTACGATTTTCTCTGCTTCAAGTAGATTAATCAGATCATTTTTAATGAATAATAATGAATTAATTGAAGCCACGAATTGCATATTTAGCAGTTTTTTCTTCACGTACGCTTATTACCGTCTTTTACATTCCTCTGTTTACTCACTACTGATAATAGTCTTCTATCAGTAGTATTAAGGGCCATAACCAAGTGGTCTAGCGCGGCGCTCTGATGTGCCAGCGGCCCAGGCTCGATTCCAAGTGCAGTCGCATTAATTTTGGGACTAAATGTAGACAAATACAGACCCTAACTGACAGACAAATACAGGCCCTAACTGACAGACAAATACAGGCCCTAACTGACAGACAAATACAGGCCCTAACTGACAGACAAATACAGACCCTAACTGACAGACAAATACAGACCCTAACTGACAGTCAAATACAGGCCCTAACTGACAGACAAATACAGGCCCTAACTGACAGACAAATACAGACCCTAACTGACAGTCAAATACAGACCCTAACTGACAGTCAAATACAGGCCCTAACTGACAGACAAATACAGGCCCTAACTGACAGACAAATACAGGCCCTAACTGACAGTCAAATACAGACCCTAACTGACAGTCAAATACAGGCCCTAACTGACAGACAAATACAGTCCCTAACTGAAAGACAAATACAGACCCTAACTGACAGTCAAATACAGACCCTAACTGACAGTCAAATACAGGCCCTAACTGACAGACAAATACAGACCCTAACTGACAGGTAAATACAGACCCTAACTGACAGGTAAACAAAGGCGCAATTTTGCTTTCCTGGAAACGCCAGAAGCGGCCGAAGCGGCCAGAAAATACCCCAGCCTGGTGCTGAACATCAGGTCGGATATTGCATCAGGCGCCCCATCAAAAGATGCAGCACCGGCTTCTAAGAACAATTTGGCAGCCTCCTCTGCTTCGGAGCAGCAACAGAAAAGGTGCCTACAGTTTGAAGCTGAGCAAAAATTGCAATTGGAGAAGCAGCTTGAACGGCAGCGCCGAAAGCAGCAACGCAGCATGCGTCAGCATCTTGCATGGCAACTAGACCATCGATTTAGTTCGCCTAACTGCGGCCCGTTGCACTTTCTCTGGCGCTGCGCCAATGTCTCACTTGAAGGTGAAAACCAGCCGCCCAGAGTAGCGGTGTACACCAGAGCTATGAACCAGATCGATGCCATCATACGGGGCAGGCTGGTGTCATTCGATAGGCATGTAAATCTTGTACTGACAGACGCTGTGGAGACTCGCCTAGTTAACCTGGACACCGGCTGCGTCAGAGAGCTGCAACGCAAGCAGAGGCGCAACGCTAAACGAGCCGTCGCTAGATCGGCTAGAGAAGTTGTCAGGAAAAAGAAAATCGCCGATTTCGTAGAACCCAATGATCATTGCGAAGCGGTTGGAGATGACGGTAGTGGCGGCGCTAGTTCGAGTCGGTGTCGGGCTCAGGTTGAGCACTCTACCTTGGGTCAGGTTCTGCTGAGAGGATCTTGCGTTGTCTTGGTGCGATTGGCCTGAAGCTTGTTTGTCATTGCAATGAATTATGAGGGTATAAGAGCGGAAAACAGACAGACAGACAGACAGACAGACAGACAGACAGACAGACAGATAGACAGACAGACAGACAGACAGACAGACAGACAGACAGACAGACAGACAGACAGACAGATAGACAGACAGACAGACAGACAGACAGACAGACAGACAGACACTAAGACAGACAGACAGACAGACAGACAGACAGACAGACAGACAGACACTAAGACAGACAGACAGACAGACAGACACACTAAGACAGACAGACAGACAGACAGACACACTAAGACAGACAGACAGACACACTAAGACAGACAGACAGACACTAAGACAGACAGACAGACAGACAGACAGACAGACAGACACACTAAGACAGACAGACAGACAGACAGACAGACAGACAGACACTAAGACAGACTCTAAGACAGACAGACAGACCGGCTGGATTAACAGACTCTAATCGGATGTTATTTAACGATAATTACATGATAGTCCGAAAAAATCATGGTTAACTATATTTCCAATACGATAAAGTATTTAGAATGCATTTGCTGTATGCTTTTATACAGTATAATAGCAAGAGGACAGTTTTCTCAACCTTTGCAGTGAGGCATTTAAGAACTCATTTTAATAATTGCTTCCTATACTCGTAGCTAGGGTTCGCATGCTTTTCTAACTACTTATACCTTTTTAAACTAAGAGAAAACATTTTCGGTGCTACGATTTTCTATTTGTTCTCCTAGTACGTGAATAATAAAACGATTTTTCTGAAATTTATTTTTTCTGCCGCGAATCCGGCCCTGGGTGTTCAGCGGCCCTGGCTTTCTAATCAGAACTAATTAATGCATACTTTGTTCAAACTATAGAACTATGGGTTGTAGCCTAGTGTTTAGAGCGTCGGACTCGCGGTTGAAAGGTCGGGGGTTCGATTCTTGGCCCATTCGGTACAATTTGTGCCCTTGAGCAAGACGCTCAACTCTGCATTGCTTCAGTTCACCCCAGCTGTAAAATGGATGCCAGCATTAGCTGGGGTACCTGAGGCTGTGTGGCGCCCTCCACCCCCCAGTCCTTGGACTGAACAGCCGCCAGCACTTTTGACATAATGTGATAGCAATTAAAACTCAAATTTGCAGCCACAATGACGTCACTAGCCAGCGTTGGTTCACGCAGAACAGCTCAAGCCTACTCAGCCGCTATGCTGTTAAGCGCTTGCGGCGACGCCATGGGCTACAAGAATGGCGAATGGGAGTTCTGCTTCGATGGGTCCAGATTGCACGCCGCGGTTGAAAGAATGGGTGGATTGAATAACTTAAACATTACTCTGCCACATTTTCGAGTTAGCGACGATACGGTTATGCATATGGCCACGGCTAAGGGTGAGAATGTGGCCTTGTAGACCGCTTTACCGGAGAGATACTTTCAGTATACTCTACTGAAGTAGGAGACAGAAAGTTAGTTAGTTAGTTAATTAGTCAGTTAGTCAGTTAGTTAATTAGTCAGTCAGTCAGTCGGTTAGTTAGTTAGTTAGTCAGTTAGTTTGTTTGTTTGTTTGTTTGTTTGTTTGTTTGTTAGTCAGTTATTCAGTTAGTCAGTTAGTTAGTCAGTCCGTTAGTTAATTAGTTAATTAGTTAGTTATTTAGTTAATTAGTCAGTCCGTTAGTTTCTTAGTCAGTTATTCAGTTAGTCTGTTAGTTAGTTAATTAGTTTGTTAGTTAGTTAGTTAGTCAGTCCGTTAGTTAGTTAGTTAGTTAGTTAATTAGTCTGTTAGTCTGTCGGTTAGTTAGTTAGTTATTTTGTTTGTTTGTTTGTTTGTTTGTTAGTCAGTTATTCAGTTAGTCAGTCAGTCCGTTAGTTAATTAGTTAATTAGTTAGTTATTTAGTTAGTTAGTCAGTTCGTTAGTTTGTTAGTCAGTTATTCAGTTAGTCTGTTAGTTAATTAGTTTGTTATTTAGTTAGTTGGTCAGTCCGTTAGTTAGTTAGTCAGTTAGTTAGTTAGTTTTTTATCGGCAGTTTTTATTTTCCTAATATTCATATTTAATGCCAGCTTTAATTGCCAAGACAACCGCCCCGGACGAGGAGCAGCTGTACCTGCAGCTGGCTAAGGAGTACTGCGACTGCATGAACTATATGGCTGGTCGGAGCCCAGGTGAGTTAGTTTTTGTATTAATTTCGCAATTTTTTAAATTACAAGTATTGTGGCTTTTACTTACAGCTTTTAAATGTTTCTAAGAATTATAGCTTCCACCCATTTCTTAGAAACGTAGCTTTTGCCTATTACTAGGAATCATATTTAATCCGGTTTCATATTTCACTATTTCTAAGAATCATATTTCTACTTTTTCTAAGAACTATTTTTTCCCATTTCTAAGAATCATATTTCACCATTTCCAAGAATCATATTTCACCATTTCCAAGAATCATATTTCACCATTTCCAAAAATCATATTTCACCATTTCCAAGACTCATATTTCACAATTTCCAAGAATCATATTTCACCATTTCCAAGAATCATATTTCACCATTTCCAAGAATCATATTTCACTATTTCCAAGAATCATATTTCACCATTTTCAAGAATCATATTTCACCATTTCCAAGACTCATATTTCACAATTTCCAAGAATCATATTTCACCATTTCCAAGAATCATATTTCACCAGTTCCAAGAATCATATTTCACCATTTCCAAAAATCATATTTCACCATTTCCAAGACTCATATTTCACCATTTCCAAGAATCATATTTCACCATTTCCAAGAATCATATTTCACCATTTCCAAGAATCATATTTCACCATTTTCAAGAATCATATTTCACCATTTCCAAGAATCATATTTCACCATTTTCAAGAATCATATTTCACCATTTCCAAGAATCATATTTCACAATTTCCAAGAATCATATTTCACAATTTCCAAGACTCATATTTCACAATTTCCAAGAATCATATTTCACCATTTCCAAGAATCATATTTCACCATTTCCAAGAATCATATTTCACCATCTCCAAGAATCATATTTCACCATTTCCAAGAATCATATTTCACCATTTCCAAGAATCATATTTCACCATTTCCAAGAATCAAATTTCACCATTTCCAAGAATCATATTTCACCATTTCGAAGACTCATATTTCACCATTTCCAAGAATCATATTTCACCATTTCCAAGAATCATATTTCACCATCTCCAAGAATCATATTTCACCATTTCCAAGAATCATATTTCACCATTTCCAAGAATCATATTTCACCATTTCCAAGAATCATATTTCACCATTTCCAAGAATCATATTTCACCATTTCCAAGAATCATATTTCACTATTTCCAAGAATCATATTTCACCATTTTCAAGAATCATATTTCACCATTTCCAAGACTCATATTTCACAATTTCCAAGAATCATATTTCACCATTTCCAAGAATCATATTTCACCATTTCCAAGAATCATATTTCACTATTTCCAAGAATCATATTTCACCATTTCCAAGACTCATATTTCACAATTTCCAAGAATCATATTTCACCATTTCCAAGAATCATATTTCACCATTTCCAAGAATCATATTTCACCATTTCCAAAAATCATATTTCACCATTTCCAAGACTCATATTTCACCATTTCCAAGAATCATATTTCACCATTTCCAAGAATCAAATTTCACCATTTCCAAGAATCATATTTCACCATTTCGAAGACTCATATTTCACCATTTCCAAGAATCATATTTCACCATTTCCAAGAATCATATTTCACCATTTCCAAGAATCATATTTCACAATTTCCAAGAATCATATTTCACAATTTCCAAGACTCATATTTCACAATTTCCAAGAATCATATTTCACCATTTCCAAGAATCATATTTCACCAGTTCCAAGAATCATATTTCACCATTTCCAAAAATCATATTTCACCATTTCCAAGACTCATATTTCACCATTTCCAAGAATCATATTTCACCATTTCCAAGAATCATATTTCACCATTTCCAAGAATCATATTTCACCATTTTCAAGAATCATATTTCACCATTTCCAAGAATCATATTTCACCATTTTCAAGAATCATATTTCACCATTTCCAAGAATCATATTTCACAATTTCCAAGAATCATATTTCACAATTTCCAAGACTCATATTTCACAATTTCCAAGAATCATATTTCACCATTTCCAAGAATCATATTTCACCATTTCCAAGAATCATATTTCACCATCTCCAAGAATCATATTTCACCATTTCCAAGAATCATATTTCACCATTTCCAAGAATCATATTTCACCATTTCCAAGAATCAAATTTCACCATTTCCAAGAATCATATTTCACCATTTCGAAGACTCATATTTCACCATTTCCAAGAATCATATTTCACCATTTCCAAGAATCATATTTCACCATCTCCAAGAATCATATTTCACCATTTCCAAAAATCATATTTCACCATTTCCAAGAATCATATTTCACCATTTCCAAGAATCATATTTCACCATTTCCAAGAATCATATTTCACCATTTCCAAGAATCATATTTCACTATTTCCAAGAATCATATTTCACCATTTTCAAGAATCATATTTCACCATTTCCAAGACTCATATTTCACAATTTCCAAGAATCATATTTCACCATTTCCAAGAATCATATTTCACCATTTCCAAGAATCATATTTCACTATTTCCAAGAATCATATTTCACCATTTCCAAGACTCATATTTCACAATTTCCAAGAATCATATTTCACCATTTCCAAGAATCATATTTCACCATTTCCAAGAATCATATTTCACCATTTCCAAAAATCATATTTCACCATTTCCAAGACTCATATTTCACCATTTCCAAGAATCATATTTCACCATTTCCAAGAATCAAATTTCACCATTTCCAAGAATCATATTTCACCATTTCGAAGACTCATATTTCACCATTTCCAAGAATCATATTTCACCATTTCCAAGAATCATATTTCACCATTTCCAAGAATCATATTTCACAATTTCCAAGAATCATATTTCACAATTTCCAAGACTCATATTTCACAATTTCCAAGAATCATATTTCACCATTTCCAAGAATCATATTTCACCATTTCCAAGAATCATATTTCACCATCTCCAAGAATCATATTTCACCATTTCCAAGAATCATATTTCACCATTTCCAAGAATCATATTTCACCATTTCCAAGAATCAAATTTCACCATTTCCAAGAATCATATTTCACCATTTCGAAGACTCATATTTCACCATTTCCAAGAATCATATTTCACCATTTCCAAGAATCATATTTCACCATCTCCAAGAATCATATTTCACCATTTCCAAGAATCATATTTCACCATTTCCAAGAATCATATTTCACCATTTCCAAGAATCAAATTTCACCATTTCCAAGAATCATATTTCACCATTTCCAAGAATCATATTTCACCATCGACTTAATCCATTTCTTAGAATACTTTTCACCCGTTTCTAAGAATGATCGCACGCACTGATTATCTAGCAGCTTAATATATTTTAACACGCGCAGGTGACTGCACCTCGTTCAGCTGCAACGATCTAAAAGACACTGGCGGTTACAAAATCGAATTTAACGATCGGTAATTGATTTAATATTTTCAATATCGTTGCCTAATTAAAAAATTATAGTTTATCTAAGGCTAATAAAAACGATTATTAAAAATCTTGAAGAGGCGGCGGCTGCGGTGGTGCCATGCGGTCCATGTGCATCGGCATTGTGTTCTGGCAGCCGCACCAGCTCAAGCGGCTGGTGTCCACCGCTGTGGAGGCTGGCAGGATGACCCACAACCACCCCACTGGCTACCTGGGCAGCCTGGCTTCTGCCTACTTCGCCTCGCTCGCTTTGCAAGGCCAGCCGTTGGAGAAATGGGGAGCTGAACTGCTGCAAACCGCACTGCCGGCCGCGTGGAAGTACGTGGAGGAGACTGGTGAGTCTGTGGCTGCTGCCGGCCTCCCAGATCCTCAGTTGCTGCTGCCGGCCTCCCAGATCCTCAGTTGCTGCTGCCGGCCTCCCAGATCCTCAGTTGCTGCTGCCGGCCTCCCAGATCCTCAGTTGCTGCTGCCGGCCTCCCAGATCCTCAGTTGCTGCTGCCGGCCTCCCAGATCCTCAGTTGCTGGGCCACCAGCCTCCCAGATCCTCAGTTGCTGCTGCCGGCCTCCCAGATCCTCAGTTGCTGCTGCCGGCCTCCCAGATCCTCAGTTGCCGTACAAAGCCCCTTCGATCTCCCCGCAGGCCGCGACCTCGCTGAGAACAAGCGCCACTGGCCCTACTTCTCCACCGCCTGGGCCAACTACCTTCGCCAACGCGGCCTCCTTGACGGCCGGGGGCCGGCGCAGTTCAAGCAGCCCTACGGCCCGGCCGAGAGGGACGCCTTCTACAAGTCTTTGTCCTACAGCGGCTGGGGCGGCGCCTCCGGTCACGACGCCCCGATGATCGCCTACGATGCTCTGCTGTTCGCCTGCAGCGCTGGGAGTAGCGGTGGTGGCGACGAGGGCAGCGGTGAGCAGTGGCTGCGACTGTGTGAAGCTGCCGTGCTGCACGGCGGAGACAATGACTCTACGGGGGCCATCGCCTGCTGCCTGTATGGCCTGCTGAATGGCGGGCTGGAGGGAGTACCCGATGGCCATCACAGCGTGAGTGCTGGCTGGAGTAGAGAGATAGATTAGCAATCCATTAGGATTGGGGAGATAGATTAGCAATCCATTCTGATTGGGGGCATAGATTAGCAATCCATTCTGATTGGGGAGATAGATTAGCAATCCATTCTGATTGGAGAGATAGATTAGCAATCCATTCTGATTGGGGAGATCGATTAGCAATCCATTCTGATTGGAGAGATAGATTAGCAATCCATTCTGATTGGGGGCATAGATTAGCAATCCATTCTGATTGGGGAGATAGATTAGCAATCCATTCTGATTGGAGAGATAGATTAGCAATCCATTCTGATTGGGGAGATCGATTAGCAATCCATTCTGATTGGGGAGATAGATTAGAAATCCATTCTGATTAGAGAGATCGATTAGCAATCCATTCTGATTAGAGAGATCGATTAGCAATCCATTCTGATTGGGGAGATAGATTAGCAATCCATTCTATTTGGAGCGATAGATTAGCAATCCATTCTGATTAGGGAGATAGATTAGAAATCCATTCTGATTGGGGAGACAGATTAGCAATCCATTCTGATTGGGGAGATAGATTAGCAATCCATTAGGATTGGAGAGATAGATTAGCAATCCATTCTGATTGGGGAGATAGATTAGCAATCCATTCTGATTGGGGAGATAGATTAGCAATCCATTCTGATTGGGGAGATAGATTAGCAATCCATTCTGATTGGGGAGATAGATTAGCAATCCATTCTGATTGGGGAGATAGATTAGAAATCCATTCTGATTGGAGAGATAGATTAGCAATCCATTCTGATTGGGGAGATAGATTAGCAATCCATTCTGATTGGAGAGATAGATTAGCAATCCATTCTAATTGGTGAGATAGATTAGCAATCCATTCTGATTGGAGAGATAGATTAGCAATCCTTTCTAATTGGAGAGATAGATTAGCAATCCATTAGGATTGGGGAGATAGATTAGCAATCCATTCTGATTGGGGAGATAGATTAGCAATCCATTCTGATTGGGGAGATAGATTAGCAATCCATTCTGATTGGGGAGATAGATTAGCAATCCATTCTAATTGGGGAGATAGATTAGCAATCCATTCTGATTGGGGAGATAGATTAGCAATCCATTCTAATTGGGGAGATAGATTAGCAATCCATTCTGATTGGGGAGATAGATTAGCAATCCATTCTGATTAAAAAGATAGATTAGCAATCCATTCTGATTGGAGAGATAGATTAGCAATCCATTAGGATTGGGGAGATAGATTAGCAATCCATTCTAATTGGAGAGATAGATTAGCAATCCATTCTGATAGGGGAGATAGATTAGCAATCCATTAGGATTGGAGAGATAGATTAGCAATCCTTTCTAATTGGAGAGATAGATTAGCAATCCATTAGGATTGGGGAGATAGATTAGCAATCCAGTAGGATTGGGGAGATAGATTAGCAATCCAGTAGGATTGGGGAGATAGATTAGCAATCCAGTAGGATTGGGGAGATAGATTAGCAATCCATTAGGATTGGAGAGATAGATTAGCAATCCATTCTGATAGGGGAGATAGATTAGCAATCCATTAGGATTGGAGAGATAGATTAGCAATCCTTTCTAATTGGAGAGATAGATTAGCAATCCATTAGGATTGGGGAGATAGATTAGCAATCCAGTAGGATTGGAGAGATAGATTAGCAATCCATTAGGATTGGGGAGATAGATAAGCAATCCAGTAGGATTGGGGAGATAGATTAGCAATCCAGTAGGATTGGAGAGATAGATTAGCAATCCATTAGGATTGGGGAGATAGATTAGCAATCCATTAGGATTGGGGAGATAGATTAGCAATCCAGTAGGATTGGGGAGATAGATTAGCAATCCAGTAGGATTGGGGAGATAGATTAGCAATCCATTCTGATTGGGGGCATAGATTAGCAATCCATTCTGATTGGGGAGATAGTTTAGCAATCCATTCTGATTGGAGAGATAGATTAGCAATCCATTCTGATTGGGGAGATCGATTAGCAATCCATTCTGATTGGGGAGATAGATTAGAAATCCATTCTGATTAGAGAGATCGATTAGCAATCCATTCTGATTAGAGAGATCGATTAGCAATCCATTCTGATTGGGGAGATAGATTAGCAATCCATTCTATTTGGAGCGATAGATTAGCAATCCATTCTGATTAGGGAGATAGATTAGAAATCCATTCTGATTGGGGAGACAGATTAGCAATCCATTCTGATTGGGGAGATAGATTAGCAATCCATTCTAATTGGAGAGATAGATTAGCAATCCATTCTGATTGGGGAGATAGATTAGCAATCCATTCTGATTGGGGAGATAGATTAGCAATCCATTCTGATTGGGGAGATAGATTAGCAATCCATTCTGATTGGGGAGATAGATTAGCAATCCATTCTGATTGGGGAGATAGATTAGAAATCCATTCTGATTGGAGAGATAGATTAGCAATCCATTCTGATTGGGGAGATAGATTAGCAATCCATTCTGATTGGAGAGATAGATTAGCAATCCATTCTAATTGGTGGGATAGATTAGCAATCCATTCTGATTGGAGAGATAGATTAGCAATCCTTTCTAATTGGAGAGATAGATTAGCAATCCATTAGGATTGGGGAGATAGATTAGCAATCCATTCTGATTGGGGAGATAGATTAGCAATCCATTCTGATTGGGGAGATAGATTAGCAATCCATTCTGATTGGGGAGATAGATTAGCAATCCATTCTAATTGGGGAGATAGATTAGCAATCCATTCTGATTGGGGAGATAGATTAGCAATCCATTCTAATTGGGGAGATAGATTAGCAATCCATTCTGATTGGGGAGATAGATTAGCAATCCATTCTGATTAAAAAGATAGATTAGCAATCCATTCTGATTGGAGAGATAGATTAGCAATCCATTAGGATTGGGGAGATAGATTAGCAATCCATTCTAATTGGAGAGATAGATTAGCAATCCATTCTGATAGGGGAGATAGATTAGCAATCCATTAGGATTGGAGAGATAGATTAGCAATCCTTTCTAATTGGAGAGATAGATTAGCAATCCATTAGGATTGGGGAGATAGATTAGCAATCCAGTAGGATTGGGGAGATAGATTAGCAATCCAGTAGGATTGGGGAGATAGATTAGCAATCCAGTAGGATTGGGGAGATAGATTAGCAATCCATTAGGATTGGAGAGATAGATTAGCAATCCATTCTGATAGGGGAGATAGATTAGCAATCCATTAGGATTGGAGAGATAGATTAGCAATCCTTTCTAATTGGAGAGATAGATTAGCAATCCATTAGGATTGGGGAGATAGATTAGCAATCCAGTAGGATTGGAGAGATAGATTAGCAATCCATTAGGATTGGGGAGATAGATAAGCAATCCAGTAGGATTGGGGAGATAGATTAGCAATCCAGTAGGATTGGAGAGATAGATTAGCAATCCATTAGGATTGGGGAGATAGATTAGCAATCCATTAGGATTGGGGAGATAGATTAGCAATCCAGTAGGATTGGGGAGATAGATTAGCAATCCAGTAGGATTGGGGAGATAGATTAGCAATCCAGTAGGATTGGGGAGATAGATTAGCAATCCATTAGGATTGGGGAGATAGATTAGCAATCCATTCTGATTGGAGAGATAGATTAGCAATCCAGTAGGATTGGGGAGATAGATTAGCAATCCAGTAGGATTGGGGAGATAGATTAGCAATCCATTCTAATTGGAGAGATAGATTAGCAATCCATTCTGATTGGAGAGATAGATTAGCAATCCATTCTAATTGGAGAGATAGATTAGCAATCCATTCTAATTGGAGAGATAGATTAGCAATCCATTCTAATTGGAGAGATAGATTAGCAATCCATTCTGATTGGAGAGATAGATTAGCAATCCATTCTGATTGGAGAGATAGATTAGCAATCCATTCTGATTGGAGAGATAGATTAGCAATCCATTATGATTGGGTCGATTAAAATTAAATAAAAAAATCGATATAAACTTTTGCTTTCAGGGTTTGGAGTTCCGCTCTGAATTGGCCTCCCTGGGCGAGCAGCTGCATCAGGTGTCGGGGCAGCTGTAATTCATTTTTATAATTTGTAAATCCCGCAGGAAAACACGCTGGATTTTGCGTCAACAATTTTTCCCATGGCTTTTGCCTATTCCAGAACAGATTTGTATGCATTGTAGTATATATTTAATTGCCATGTGTACCTTAATGAATCCATGGTTTTTATTGATAATGATAGCCATGTATAATTTTTTGATGAGATTTTGTTTTAAAAAACTATTTATTCCGATTTTTATCTATTTTGTGTTTGCCTACTTTTCTTGCGCTGTTTATCCAATCGAGTACTGAATAAACTCGGTATATTACACAATTTATTATAAGTTACTTAATAAACTGCTCTTTTTTCTATCTGCTTACATTTCTATTAAAATTGGATCTACTTGGATTTTAGATTCTTTCTTGAATTTACATGTATATACTTACTGTGTTCGATGTCCAAAAGGCAAGCTTAATGGGCTTTGAATGGTCAGTGTTAAAAATACAGATAACAGCGTTAATTACATGAATGACTAAATATGCAAAAATCTAGTATCTAGTTTTTCTTCAGTAGTATAATTAGCGTTTTCCGCCTTCGTATTTGTAAAATTAAACATTCACATTTACAATATTGCATGTCCAACTAATTTCCACCACATCCGATGCATCCGCCCTCATTTCCGCCCCCCCCATCCGATGGAGCCTCCCTCATTTCCGGTCCCCCCATCGGATGCAGCCACCCTCATTTCCGCGTGTTAAAAAAGGCAACTAAGCATATTTGAAATTTTGCACTTCTTCCGGAATGATTAAAAATGTTTTTATTACATATATTTGAGCCAAAAAACTACAGCACTTTTTACATAAAGTATTATTAATATATGTAACCTATTTTAGCTTTAAGAAACTATAAACGAAAAACGGAGAACATGAGAAATTATGAAGCAATACAATTAAGCTCTGATTTTTATACTGGGAAATACGCATGGAATGGTTTGACGCTAAGTGCAGTAGAAATTAATACATCATCTACTGCATTACGAGTACTAATAGCAACTTGTAAAATGTTCATGGGGCTCTTGGCTGTTGGCCCAGTAACTGACACTCTGGGAGGCTTGCTCATCGGCTGACACTGGGAGGCTGGCCCAGCAACTGACACTCTGGGAGGCTGGCCCAGCAACTGACACTCTGGGAGGCTGGCCCAGCAACTGACACTCTGGGAGGCTGGCCCAGCAACTGACACTCTGGGAGGCTGGCCCAGCAACTGACACTCTGGGAGGCTGGCCCAGCAACTGACACTCTGGGAGGCTGGCCCAGCAACTGACACTCTGGGAGGCTGGCCCAGCAACTGACACTCTGGGAGGCTGGCCCAGCAACTGACACTCTGGGAGGCTGGCCCAGCAACTGACACTCTGGGAGGCTGGCCCAGCAACTGCAACACTCTGGGAGGCTGGCCCAGCAACTGACACTCTAGGAGGCTGGTCCAGCAACTGGGGACCTGGGTGGCTAGCTGGCCCAGCAACTAACACTCTGGGAGAACTGACGATCTGGAAGGCTGGCAACTTTAGTGAACAGACTAAGTAATTAACAAAGCAGTTAACTCGCTCAGCGATTTTAAATAAGTAACATTAGAGAATTACTTGAGCAGATAGAGAGCTGAGATTTCTAAAGGAAAAATAATGTACTAACTAGCTCGCAGGTCAGTTTGCTAGCAGTCTGACCGTGTTCACAAAATCGTCCAATTTTTCAGTGAATTTGTCCAGCAGCTGATCCAGCTCAGCTGGCGATGAGGTATTCGGTGAGCTGTTGTACGCCTGGAATGAGTCAACGTGAAGAGGCTCAATGAGGTTTCGGCCATAGACATAATTACATGTGAGTTTTGCTAAGCATTTTGCTCCCGTCAATCTGCACGCATATCCGCACGCAAGTTTACTTGACGTTTCAGAGTTCGTAAGTATCCCCTGAAGTTTCAGAGTTTGTAAGTATCCCCTGAAGTTTCAGAGTTTGTAAGTATCCCTGAAGTTTCAGAGTTCGTAAGTATCCCCTGAAGTTTCAGAGTTTGTAAGTATCCCCTGAAGTTTCAGAGTTTGTAAGTATCCCCTGAAGTTTCAGAGTTCGTAAGTATCCCCTGAAGTTTCAGAGTTTGTAAGTATCCCCTGAAGTTTCAGAGTTTGTAAGTATCCCCTGAAGTTTCAGAGTTCGTAAGTATCCCCTGAAGTTTCAGAGTTCGTAAGTATCCCTGACGTTTCAGAGTTCGTAAGTATCCCCTGAAGTTTCAGAGTTCGTAAGTATCCCCTGAAGTTTCAGAGTTCGTAAGTATCCCCTGAAGTTTCAGAGTTTGTAAGTATTCCCTGAAGTTTCAGAGTTCGTAAGTATCCCCTGAAGTTTCAGAGTTCGTAAGTATCCCCTGAAGTTTCAGAGTTTGTAAGTATCCCCTGAAGTTTCAGAGTTCGTAAGTATCCCTGAAGTTTCAGAGTTCGTAAGTATCCCCTGAAGTTTCAGAGTTCGTAAGTATCCCCTGAAGTTTCAGAGTTTATAAAAATCCCCTGTTTATATGAAGCTTCCAGGGTTGAATATCGAATGCCAAATATCGCATGTCGAATATCAAATGTCGAATACCGAATGTCAAATGTCGAATATCGAGTATCGAATGTCGAATATCGAGTATTGAATATCTAATTTCGAGTTGAAGCAAAATGCATTTCCAGTTAGTGATCTCCTCAAAAAGACACAAACCTTGACAGCCTGCGCCAACCGCATGCACTGATTGGCCCATTGCTTGTCGGTCTCGCGGCTACCCATTGCGGTTCTCAGCTCTGCCAGTTTAGTCTTTGTCGGCTGCTGCTGCTGCTGCTGCGGAGATCCCGAAGCCATCAGAAGCGAATCCAGCTCTCCATCGCTGAGGTTCAGGATGCTGGCAGCTCGTTGCCTAGCTCGAAGCTGGTGCACCTCCGACTCTGTGGGACCGACAGGCTGCTGCTGCTGCGGTGGCAACGGCGGCGGCAGAGCCTCCACTCTGTCGCAATGCGTCGACACCAGCAGCCTGGTTGATTCAGACTTGGCTTCGACTAGTCTGGCAATCTGGCCTAGCAACCGTTCTGCCAGGCTCAGCCGATTCTCACAGCGCAACAGCTCCTCGCGAGCCGCCGCCTCGGAGGCCTGGGCTCGATTCGACGCCTCGTCGATTTGTCGACGTCGACGTTCGGAATCGACAGCCGACGAGCGGGCCCGGCTGCGGGCCTGGTCCAGCTCGGCCCGGCTCTCCTGCCACAGCTGCTCGAACCTGCGGCGCTGCTCGCCAGCTGAGGTGGCGGCCGAGCGGGCGGAATCCAGCTGGGACTGGATGCGCCTGCGGGTTTGAGGGGGCGGAAATGAGGGCGGATTCCAGAGCTGGGATTGGAAAAGTCTGTTGAGGCGAAAATCGGGGGGCGGAAAAATCAGTTGGGGTGGAAATAGGGGCGGAAATGGAGGGGCGGAAATGGAGGGGCGGTAATAGGGGGCGGAAATCGAGGGCGGAAATCGAAGGGCGGAAAAATAAGTTGGCGGAAAAATGGGAGGGCACACGATAAAGCAGTTAATCCGTTATTTTAAAAAATCGCATGAATTGCGCACAAGGCAATTGTCAGAAAAAATGCACGCTTAGAAGATCCGATGACTCACCTCACGGTCTCCTTCAGCGTGCCCGCTTTAGTCTTGGCCTTCTCCGCCGCTGTCCGCTCGCTAGCAGCAGCCGCCTCGGCCTCTCTAACCCGACGCCTGAGCTCGTCTATAGTGTCCTTAGCGACGCGCAGTTCTCGTTCAGCGCGCGATTTAGCCTGACGACAGCGCGCTAAGGAGTCGGAGAGCTCAGCTGTGGCCGCCGCTGCCGCGGATGTCGATTCGTCCGATTTGGTCAAGTAGTCCTCGGCTGTTGGTCCTTCGGAATGGTAGCCCGGGTCCTTGGCCGATTGTTGCTGTTTTTATATGGTAGTAAAAAGCATTGTAAAGCGTTGTAAAGTACTGACTGAGAGTGACCTTCATGGTGAGTATTCGGGTGAGATTTATGGTGAGATAGGTGAGAGTCATGGTAAAAAAGAAGGTGAGATTTATGAGACAGTGTGAGATAGACACACTGAGACAGGGTGAGATAGACACACTGAGACAGGGTGAGATAGACACACTGAGATGGGGTGAGATAAGCGCAGTGAGACGGCGAAATAGACACAGTGAGACAGGGTGAGACAGGGTGAGATAGACAGTGAGTCAGGGTGAGACAGACAGTGAGTCGGGGTGAGAAAGACAGCGAGACAGGGTGAGACAGACAGCGAGACAGGGTGAGACAGACAGTGAGACAGGGTGAGAAAGACAGCGAGACAGGGTGAGACAGACAGCGAGACAGGGTGAGACAGACAGTGAGACAGGGTGAGAAAGACAGCGAGACAGGGTGAGACAGACAGTGAGACAGGGTGAGAAAGACAGCGAGACAGGGTGAGACAGACAGCGAGACAGGGTGAGACAGACAGTGAGACAGGGTGAGACAGACAATGAGACAGGGTGAGACAGACAGTGAGACAGGGTGAGACAGACAGTGAGACAGGGTGAGACAGACAGTGAGACAGGGTGAGACAGACAGTGAGACAGACAGTGAGTCGGGGTGAGACAGGGTGAGACAGACAGTGAGACAGGGTGAGAAAGACAGCGAGACAGGGTGAGACATGGTGAGACAGACAGCGTGACAGGGTGAGACAGACAGTGAGACAGGGTGAGACAGACAGTGAGACAGACAGTGAGTCGGGGTGAGACAGGGTGAGACAGACAGTGAGACAGGGTGAGAAAGACAGTGAGACAGGGTGAGACAGACAACAGCATCTCACAGCTCTATCGCAGGCCTCCTTCAGCCTCCGACACCGCGCCTGGCTCTGCGCCAATTCCCTTCGAAGCCGTTCCACCTCGCCAGCCAGTCGATCTCGCTCCGCCGACGCCTTCTGACGTGCCCGACGGCACTGCAGCAGCTGCTGCTGAAGAGCGCCAGTCCGAGCCTGCAGCCTGGCAACGAACATCGGTCGATGTGCATCGCCCTGGCTCTTGGCTCTGTTGGCGATCGCTCTGCCAAGACTGCGGCCGCTGTCCGGCTGACGCAGCTGTCGTTCGTCGACATCCTCGAGACCGTCGACGGAGGCATCGTCGAAATCTTTGTGCGCGGCGGTTCTTCCATCGCCGCAGTCATCCGTTGGCACGTCCTCCCAGCCGCAATCTTCGCCGTCTTCGTCGTACTCGTCGTCGATAATCGAAGCGGATTCGGCGTTTATTTGCGATCGACTATTCGCCGTTGCTGTTGGTCGATTGTGATTGGCTCGGCGAGCGGCGGTCGCGGCGCCGGTTCTGAGGCCGCTGACTCGACGGCCGAGATGACGCAGGTAACGTTTCATTTCGATTAGAACCTGAGAGAAGTTCAATTTTTTTTATAAAATAACGAGAATTGAATTGCGGATCGCGCTCAAACTACACTACTCAAAGTAGAAATAAAAGAAAGTTTAAAAACTTCAACAGAAAAAACGGTATTAGCTAATGCATTTCTGATTTGCCTACTGATAGTAGACAAATCGGGTTTTTATTGTATATTTAAAAGTTCCGCTAACCTGACTCTTGCGCGCCAATTCTGCGCGCACCGATTCTGCGCGTTCTTCTGCTTCGCGCCTGGCGCGCGCGTGACCCTCCAGCTCGCGAGTCTGCCGACCAATCAGATCGCGCAGCTGCAACACCTTGCGTCGGGCACTATCCAGCTCATTAGTGAGCTCTCGCACCTCATCAGGTTGAGCAGCGGCAGCTTGAGCTGCTGAGTTGGCGGACTCAAGAGCCTGGCTAAGCTCTGCGTTGGCACGCCTCTCAAAGTCTAACGATTTGCGCAACTGCTGGCCTGTGGCCGCGTGCTCGTCTAATTGCACCTGCACCAGGGCCAGTTCGTTCTGCAAGCGCGCACTGAAAATTGAGACAGATGATTGCTGATAAAAAGATTCCTTTGAAGTTGCCGCCGCTACCAAAATGCTATTTTATCTATTAGATGATTTTTTTATTAAAGATAAGAATCTTTTGATGTTGCCGGCGCTAGTTTAATTAAATTCATCTAAACTGCTATATAGTTCATCTATACAGATGATTCCAATTTGAAGATAAAAATCTAGCTTTTGATGTCGTCGCCGCTCCGCTAGTACTCTATTTTACTCTTTTTATCAAGAGTTCAATATTAATTAGTGGACAAAACTGCTATATATAATTGTTGAGAGGAGAGGAGCTCAGCGAGTTCACAAACATAAGGATACCGTCAGGGTTACTGTGATATTTCGGACATTTAATATCGGCGATATTTCACTTCTACGACACACATCTCCGACACTCCATATCTCCGACACTTCATATCTCTGATGATTCACATATCTCCGACACTCCATATCTCCGACACTCCATATCTCCGACACTCCATATCTCCGACACTCCACATCTCCGACACTCCACATCTCCAACACTCCACATCTCCAACACTCCACATCTCCAACACTCCATATCTCCGACACTCCATATCTCCGACACTTCATATCTCTGATGATTCACATATCTCCGACACTTCATATCTCCGACACTTCACATCTCCGACACTCCATATCTCCGACACTCCACATCTCCGACACTCCATATCTCCGACACTCCATATCTCCGACACTCCATATCTCCGACACTCCATATCTCCGACACTCCATATCTCCGACACCCGCCAAGGTACTCAAGCATCTTTTTAAGAAATCCTACCTATTATCAGCTAGCATTAAACTTTCATGTGGTTACTACTACAAAGCTCAAAGTAGACAGAGCAGAAATTCGCTTTATATTCTATTCTCACTACTCCTAAGTAGGATGTTCTCTGTAAACTAAACCTGATCGATCGACTGACTCACTTCTCTTCAAGCAGTCGCTCAGTCTCCAGCCGCTGTTCAGCATCAGCTTTGGCCTGGCGCAGTGAAGCCTTCAGCGCAGTCACCCTGGCGGATTTATTGCGCAACTCGCCGCTCAGCCGGGCAGCTTCAGCGTCCCGCAGTTTCAACTCGGCCTCGGCAGCGGCTGCCCGCTTATTGGCTGCGTTCACCTTGCTCTGCAGTTCCACCATGGCCTGCGGCACTGGCGTTGTGCCAACATTGCGCAGACGGCTTTTCAAATTGGCCACCTGAGCCTCCAGCTGGGCCACTTTGTACGGATAGTCTGTCACGGGCGAGGTCGCGGCCGAAGGTCGCGCAGCAGCGTCGTCGTTGCCTTCGGCTGCTAGACAGCGAGATTCCAACTCGCTGCATCGGTCGCGCCAGCGTTGAAGTTCGGTTCTCAGGCCGGTGATCTCGTCTGATTGAGTCTCCAGCATGGCCTGCAATTGAGTCATTTGTCAATTGGCTTGGCCTGGCAGCAATTTTGTGGCTTTTGTGGGTCTATGAACTTTTCTTCTGTGTTTACTTCTGGGAAGTTTACTGGTAGGATGTTTAATTGTAGAATGTTTACTTGCAGAATGTTTAATTGCAGGATGTTTAATTGTAAGATGTTTACTTGCAGAATGTTTAATTGTAGGATGTTTACTTGCAGAATGTTTAATTGTAGGATGTTTACTTGTAGGATGTTTAATTTTAGGATGTTTAATTGCAGGATGTTTAATTGCAGGATGTTTAATTGCAGGATGTTTAATTGTAGGATGTTTACTTGCAGAATGTTTAATTGTAGGATGTTTAATTGTAGGATGTTTAATTGTAGGATGTTTAATTGTAGGATGTTTATTTGTAGGATGTTGACTATGTAATAATAGATTATCTATGTGTATATAGTATTTAAAATCTGATTTTCACCTGAGTTCCCTCTTGAAGCGATTGAACCTGCTGCAGCAGAGCTGCCTGACCTTCCAGTTGATCGCGGCGCTCTTTATCGGCGGCTGCTGCTGCGCGCGCTGCCCGACTTTCGTCGAGCGATTGGCGCGCCGCCAGCCGCGCGCTAGCCGCCTGGTCGCGCAGTTCGGCGGCTTCGGCTTGCAGGGCGCCAACTTGGGCGCGCAGGCGGCTGGCCTCAGCTTCGCTGCGCGCCAGACTGTCGCGCGCCAAAGTGTCGTGACTTTGCGCGCCGCGCTCGACATTTTTTAGCTGGCGGAGAAAAATTGAGATGGTCATACTGGTCATACAGATTGGCAATACTGGTCATACAGATTGGCAATACTGGTCATACAGATTGGCAATACTGGTCATACAGATTAGTAATACTGGTCATACAGATTGGCAATACAAGTCATACAGATTAGTAATACTGGTCATACAGATTGGCAATACAAGTCATACAAATTAGTAATACTGGTCATACAGATTGACAATACTGGTCATACAGATTAGTAATACTGGTCATACAGATTGGCAATACTGGTCATACAGATTAGTAATACTGGTCATACAGATTGGCAATACTGGTCATACAGATTGGCAATACAAGTCATACAGATTAGTAATACTGGTCATACAGATTGGCAATACTGGTCATACAGATTAGTAATACTGGTCATACAGATTGGCAATACTGGTCATACAGATTAGTAACACTGGTCATACAGATTGGCAATACTGGTCATACAGATTAGTAATACTGGTCATACAGATTGGCAATACAAGTCATACAGATTAGTAATACTAGTCATACAGATTGACAATACTGGTCATATTGATTGGTGATACTGGTCATACAGATTGGCAATACTGGTCATACAGATTAGTAATACTGGTCATACAGATTGGCAATACTGGTCATACAGATTGGCAATACTGGTCATACAGATTAGTAATACTGGTCATACAGATTGGCAATACTGGTCATACAGATTGGTAATACTGGTCATACAGATTGGCAATACTGGTCATACAGATTGGCAATACTGGTCATACAGATTGGCAATACTGGTCATACAGATTGGCAATACTGGTCATACAGATTGGCAATACTGGTCATACAGATTGGCAATACTGGTCATACAGATTGGCAATACTGGTCATACAGATTGGCAATACTGGTCATACAGATTGGCAATACTGGTCATACAGATTGGCAATACTGGTCATACAGATTGGTAATACTGGTCATACAGATTGGCAATACAAGTCATACAGATTAGTAATACTGGTCATACAGATTGACAATACTGGTCATATTGATTGGTGATACTGATCATACAGATTAGTAATACTGGTCATACAGATTGGCAATACTGGTCATACAGATTGGCAATACTAGTCATACAGATTGGCAATACTGGTCATACAGATTGGCAATACTGGTCATACAGATTGGCAATACTGGTCATATTGATTGGCAATACTAGTCATACAGATTGGCAATACTGGTCATACAGATTGGCAATACTGGTCATACAGATTGGCAATACTGGTCATATTGATTGGCAATACTGGTCATACAGATTGGCAATACTGGTCATACAGATTGGCAATACTGGTCATATTGATTGGTGATACTGGTCATATTGATTGGTAATGCTGGTCATACAGATTGGTAATACTGGTCATACAGATTAGTAATACTGGTCATACAGATTAGTAATACTGGTCATACAGATTGGCAATACTGGTCATACAGATTGGCAATACTGGTCATAATCATACAGATTGTTAAATCTGTAACTGCATTGATACATAGGTCATAAAGGATTCAAGCGAATCGAATCACCAATTAACTCACCTGTCCGTTAAGGTGGCGATTTTTATCGTGCAAGCCGACAATTTCGGCGTCAAGTCGTTCGACTCTTTCTAACAAATCCGATTTTCTGCGTTGGGAGACAATAACAAATTTATTACATAGAGTTTTTACCAAACTAAATTTATCTCTTTTATACGTCTCTTTTACGTATGAGGATTGCTTGCAGAGTAAACTCTCGCTCCAAATCTGCGTCCTTGGTTCGAATCCACAGCGTAGCCAAATTAATAATTTAGATTAAAGCGCAAGAAGACGCTACGGCACCAAGACATGAAGAAACCAAGGCACCAAGACATGAAGACACCAAGACATGAAGACACCAAGGCACCAAGACATGAAGACACCAAGACATGAAGACACCAAGGCACCAAGACATGAAGACACCAAGGCACCAAGACATGAAGACACCAAGACATGAAGACACCAAGGCACCAAGACATGAAGACACCAGGGCACCAAGACATGAAGACACTGCCGGCGCCAAGACATGAAGACACCAAGGCACCAAGACATGAAGACACCAAGGCACCAAGACATAAAGACACTGCCGGCGCCAAGACATGAAGACACTGCCGGCGCCAAGACATGAAGACACCAAGGCACCAAGACATGAAGACACCAAGGCACCAAGACATGAAGACACCAAGGCACCAAGACATGAAGACACTGCCGGCGCCAAGACATGAAGACACCAAGGCACCAAGACATGAAGACACTGCCGGCGCCAAGACATGAAGACACCAAGGCACCAAGACATGAAGACACCAAGGCACCAAGACATGAAGACACCAAGACATGAAGACACCAAGGCACCAAGACATGAAGACACCAAGACATGAAGACACCAAGGCACCAAGACATGAAGACACCAAGGCACCAAGACATGAAGACACCAAGACATGAAGACACCAAGGCACCAAGACATGAAGACACCAGGGCACCAAGACATGAAGACACTGCCGGCGCCAAGACATGAAGACACCAAGGCACCAAGACATGAAGACACCAAGGCACCAAGACATAAAGACACTGCCGGCGCCAAGACATGAAGACACTGCCGGCGCCAAGACATGAAGACACCAAGGCACCAAGACATGAAGACACCAAGGCACCAAGACATGAAGACACCAAGGCACCAAGACATGAAGACACTGCCGGCGCCAAGACATGAAGACACCAAGGCACCAAGACATGAAGACACTGCCGGCGCCAAGACATGAAGACACCAAGGCACCAAGACATGAAGACACCAAGGCACCAAGACATGAAGACACCAAGGCACCAAGACATGAAGACACTGCCGGCGCCAAGACATGAAGACACCAAGGCACCAAGACATGAAGACACCAAGGCACCAAGACATGAAGACACCAAGGCACCAAGACATGAAGACACCAAGGCACCAAGACATGAAGACACCAAGGCACCAAGACATGAAGACACGAAGGCACCAAGACATGAAGACACGAAGGCACCAAGACAGCTCTTTGAAGAAACAAACTAACCTTCTGTGTCAATACAGTAACTCATGTTACTTTCGATACATACCGGATTATCTACTATACAAAGACTCACTGCTTCATTAGTCCGGACATTTCCGAAGACAGTCGAGCATTTTGCGACTCCAATTCAGCTAATCGAGCGTCTTTTGCTTGCAAAATTTGCAACACCTTTTGATCTTTAGCTTCTGCCCGTTCTCGCTCTCTGAAATAAAGAAAGCAGTTTATTTGATTGAAAAAAAGTAAAATATAAACACACGGTGCAGGTCGTGTCGAATTAACAATGCGACTCACCTTTGAGCAACCAGACTAACAGCTTGACCAACATCGGGCGTCGTAGCTTGCAACTTCTTCCACAAAGACCAGACAAACTCTTTGTCGGCGCGCAATTTTGCTAGCTGATCGCGAAGGTCGTCGTTTTCGCTGCGCAATGCCGCAAAACTGCTTGCCGATGGCGTTAGAGGTTCTTCCATTTATAAGTAAACGGAAAAGTGGGCGCAACAGTTTTAGTGAAACTGTACCAGTCTAATTGGAGAGAGCATCATGAAGATAAATAAGTGGGAATTTTTTAAACGATATATAAAAAATGGTAAAACGCTCTGAGACGCTGATAGTAGTAAGAAAACTAATTAAGAAAACTTTTATTGAATACTAGGAAAATAAAGAAGAAAAGAAAACAAGCATTGCATACGAACTGAATAAAATTCATCTATCACTCTGCAATACATGGTCGATGCTGTTCCTTAACTGATAATGTTTAATTTATATGCATAAATATCAAAATAATTATTTTTTCGGCATTCTCTATGCCGCCAACTGGGTGTAACAAATTCAAATTAACATAATAAGGCGCACAACCGATTGAAATTGATAAAGCAATAAATCAAAATTTAACCATGAAAATTGGAAGCATCCATGTGTTTGAAGCGACCGCATAGTCAATACATGAAACCATTGATATATTGTAAAATTCGCTACTAGTACAAAAATCACGGCCTAATTAATTTAAAAAACGGTGAGACACAAGAGAGTCAGTTGGTAACAAAAGACCAAGTACAAAACAGAAAAAAATAATTGATAGGAATCAAAATGGAACACATCTGCCAAAGTTGCATACGCACAATTGAATTCCTTGAATAAAATTGACACTTTTATATCTTACTTCCCTTCATACTATTCATAAAATTTTAATGGAAAGCAAAACAGAAATGTTCCGAAATAGTTGCGAAAAAAAATAGTTGGCATGGAGACAAAATTCGATGATAAAAATGTTACAGTTGGGTAGGTAGTAGTACGAAGTACCGATACCAAAGTCTGGATTTAAGAAACTTGTCAGAACAATGTGGGACTGCATCCTTCATAGCACCATCGAAGATACAAAGAAAAAAGTCAAGACTTAAATAAATATGGAGATACAGTAGTATAAGTGTTCTGTCGCTATTTTTAAGACATTAGATAAAAACAGACATTTTAAAATGATGTATATTTTACACTGTTCTACTAATAGTAGATAAAAAAACCACAGTTGAATGTTTTATAATTAATCTAAAACTGACAAATAGACCAATATAAATGGTGGGGTGAATTCGCCTTGCGCAGAATTTTTTTGAACTTCTTGCATAAGACACAACACAGCAGCACGTAAATAAGCTAGGTTGATTCTTTATTGCCTGATGGCAGTCTGCAATCTGCGCGCCCCCTCGGGGGGGGGGGGGGTGGCCAGCCCAAGGATAAGAAAAGAAAAAACGAATGTACATTGAAAAGATAAGAAAACAGGAATGTACATTAGCTACTGTCCGCGCGGAGAGGGTAGAAGTCGACGCGGGGGGGGGGGGCGAGAAACTTTGGGGCTGTGGAATGCGGCGGATGAGCGAACACATTAAGGGGCAGTTTTGAGCGGCAATTAAAGAATGAACTTGGGGGGGGGGTCTGGTGCAAGTTTATCGCCAGCAAGATTAGTCTTAGACAGTTAATAATATGCGGTTTAAAACTGCAACACATTTCATTTCATCTTGGATGTTTAAATTGTACTGCAGGCATTAGGTGAAACGGTGGCGGGTCAAGACAAAGTGAATGAAATCGACAGGTTAACTCTTATATAACAGAGACAAATAAAGGGTTTGCTAGCAAAATAGCTCTGTTATCTTAAACGGTTCTTAACAAGAAAATCGTTGCAATATAATAAACCGAACTAATGTTGAATGAATAAATGAATTTTACATTATTAACCTTTCGATTTATTAAAAGCGTTAGTGAATGGTTGAACTCGCGGAAATGACGTCGTTGGCTTAAAAGTGAATCTATCAGCAAAGCCGCGTGACTGGCGTGGCTGCTGCTGTTGAAACTGCTGACGCTGCGCCTGCTGCTGTTGAGGCGGACCTGGCGGCGGCACTGACGGAGGAGCGCGAGGCGGCGGCGGCGGCGGAGGCGGTCGACTAGCAACACCTTTTGAAGGGCCCGTTGAAGGCGTTGGAGCCGGCCTAGGGTGCTGCGGCACTGGCGGCGGCCGCTGCTGCTGTGACTGCGGAGGCAAACTAGGAATCCCGGCTGCTTTTAAACCGGGCATTGCTTTGTTAATAGCCGCTTCTGGCGAGGGCGCCTTTCCAACTGGCGGTACGGGAGGCGGAGGCGGCTTCTGCTGCTGTACAGCTGGCGTCGTTGGCGAAACTGGCTTCTGGCTCTGCGACGGCGGTGGCGGTGGCGGCCCAGATGCGGCTGGCACTGCAGGCTTCAAACCCGGAGATGGAGGCGGCGGAGGCGGCCCAGATGCGGCTGGCACTGCGGGCTTCAAACCCGCAGATGGAGGCGGCGGAGGCGGCCCAGATGCGGCTGGCACTGCGGGCTTCAAACCCGCAGATGGAGGCGGCGGAGGCGGCCCAGATGCGGCTGGCACTGCAGGCTTCAAACCCGCAGATGGAGGCGGCGGAGGCGGCCCAGATGCGGCTGGCACTGCAGGCTTCAAACCCGGAGATGGAGGCGGCGGAGGCGTTGTTGCTGCAGCTGGTGGGGCATTCGAAGCCGTCGGCTTCAGATTAGCCGCGGGCGGAGGCGGAGCACCCGAGGTGGCAGCAGCGGCGGGGATGAACGGCTTTGGACCGGGCCGAGAGGCTTTCTGAGCTCCGCCTCCGCCGCCACCTGGGCCCCCTCCGCCTCCGCCAGCTTTATTCTGGCGACGGGCGATGCGAGCTGCCAGCTCGTCTTGCAGAGAGCCGCCGCCGCCGCCCATTGAAAACGGAGCTGCGGGCCTCGGTCCCGACGAGGTGTCATCGCCTCCGCCTCCCCCGCCAGCTGCTGGAGACGGTCTGGCCGACGACGGGCCGTTGCCTGGGCAATGGTGGATATTTTGACAGTGCCTATAAGCAAAACCGTTCATTTCAATCAAAATATAAGAGCCAGAAGCAGCCAACGAAAACCTGGGAGGGTGACACCCAGTTGCTGAGTTTCTGGGAGGCTGGCCCAGCAACTGAGGATCTGTGAGGCTGGCCCAGCAACTGACACTCTGGGAGGCCGGCCCAGCAACTGAGGATCTGGGAGGCTGGCCCAGCAACTGAGCATCTGGGAGGCTGGCCCAGCAACTGAGGATCTGGGAGGCTGGCCCAGCAACTGAGCATCTGGGAGGCTGGCCCAGCAACTGAGGATCTGGGAGGCTGGCCCAGCAACTGAGGATCTGGGAGGCTGGCCCAGCAACTGAGCATCTGGGAGGCTGGCCTAGCAACTGAGGATCTGGGAGGCTGGCCCAGCAACTAAGGATCTGGGAGGCTGGCCCAGCAACTGAGGATCTGGGAGGCTGGACCAGCAACTGAGGATCTGGGAGGCTGGCCCAGCAACTGAGCATCTGGGAGGCTGGCCCAGCAACTGAGGATCTGGGAGGCTGGCCCAGCAACTGAGGATCTGGGAGGCTGGACCAGCAACTGAGGATCTGGGAGGCTGGCCCAGCAACTGAGGATCTGGGAGGCTGGCCCAGCAACTGAGGATCTGGGAGGCTGGACCAGCAACTGAGGATCTGGGAGGCTAGCCCAGCAACTGAGGATCTGGGAGGCTGGCCCAGCAAATGACACTCTACGAGGCTGGCCCAGCAACTGAGGATCTGGGAGGCTGGCCCAGCAACTGGATTTGGGAGGCTGGCCCAGCAACTGGATCTGGGAGGCTGGCCCAACAACTGAGCATCTGGGAGGCTGGCCCAGCAAATGACACTCTGGGAGGCTGGCCCAGCAACTGAGGATCTGGGAGACTGGCCCAGCAACTGAGGATCTGGGAGACTGGCCCAGCAACTGAGGATCTGGGAGGCTGGCCCAGCAACTGAGGATCTGGGAAGCTGGCCCAGCAACTGAGGATCTGGAAAGGTAACTATAATATTTGTGAAGCCATAAGCTCACTGAGGTATCAGGGGGAGCAGTGCAGCAGCTCACTGAAAACAGCAGAAATAAATAAATGAGCACAAGTCCATAGACTCACTTGGCTTGTCCGATCCAACTAGTGCAGTGCTGCGATCATTTTTCTCGCTTTCAGGCACTTTCTTTAGCCGTGTACCTTTCTGAATGGCGCCCAGCAGGGCATTTCTATCGTTCCCACCGCCGGGAGGCTTTGGAGCTCCGCCGCTTGGTGCCTTCGGAGCCGAGGGTGCTGGCGGAGGCGGCGGCGGAGGCGGTGGCGGTGGAGGCGGCGGTGGCGGCGGAGGTGGCGGCATGTGGACGATAGTACAGGTTAGAAGAGTGACTGCAATTGTAAAAAATGTTGATTGAACTTCTCTTTTAGTTCCTGAAAGATGCTAAACTGCAAACGGCTCTTATTAACGTTTAAATAGAGTGGAAAATCTATTTTTAGACTCTGGTGCTTTTTTATACAATGCCCAGCTAATGAGATAATTGTGCTTTAAGTTATTTGCGTTGCGCACTACTGACTCATATTGTTCAAAATTGGCATATAGAGTAAGCTGAATACTCCTGCACTATATGCATGATTAATCTAGTATGATTCGAGGGACATACAGGTACATGCGCAACCCCTCTGATTTAAAAAGTAAGTCGGTGTGACTTACTTTTTGACCCAACATGCAACTTACCTATGAAATAAACCTAAGCAGAAGGGCCTGTCAACTTAACCTCATAAAGTGGAGCCTGAGTAACCTATGTACACAAATGATACATCATTCTGCCCACAATGATACCAGGAATATGTAAACTAATGATACATCATTCTGCCCACAATGATACCAGGAATATGTAAACTAATGATACATCATTCTGCCCACAATGATACCAGGAATATGTAAACTAATGATACATCATTCTGCCCACAATGATACCAAGAATATGTAAACTAATGATACATCATTCTGCCCACAATGATACCAGGAATATGTAAACTAATGATACATCATTCTGCCCACAATGATACCAAGAATATGTAAACTAATGATACATCATTCTGCCCACAATGATACCAAGAATATGTAAACTAATGATACATCATTCTGCCCACAATGATACCAAGAATATGTAAACTAATGATACATCATTCTGCCCACAATGATACCAAGAATATGTAAACTAATGATACATCATTCTGCCCACAATGATACCAAGAATATGTAAACTAATGATACATCATTCTGCCCACAATGATACCAAGAATATGTAAACTAATGATACATCATTCTGCCCACAATGATACCAAGAATATGTACACTAATGATACATCATTCTGCCCACAATGATACCAGGAATATGTACACTAATGATACATCATTCTGCCCACAATGATACCAGGAATATGTACACTAATGATACATCATTCTGCCCACAATGATACCAAGAATATGTAAACTAATGATACATCATTCTGCCCACAATGATACCAGGAATATGTAAACTAATGATACATCATTCTGCCCACAATGATACCAAGAATATGTAAACTAATGATACATCATTCTGCCCACAATGATACCAGGAATATGTACACTAATGATACATCATTCTGCCCACAATGATACCAAGAATATGTAAACTAATGATACATCATTCTGCCCACAATGATACCAGGAATATGTACACTAATGATACATCATTCTGCCCACAATGATACCAAGAATATGTAAACTAATGATACATCATTCTGCCCACAATGATACCAGGAATATGTACACTAATGATACATCATTCTGCACACAATGATACCAGGAATATGTACACTAATGATACATCATTCTGCACACAATGATACCAGGAATATGTACACTAATGATACATCATTCTGCCCACAATGATACCAGGAATATGTACACTAATGATACATCATTCTGCCCACAATGATACCAGGAATATGTACACTAATGATACATCATTCTGCCCACAATGATACCAGGAATATGTAAACTAATGATACATCATTCTGCCCACAATGATACCAGGAAGCAGGGTTTGGAAAAAAAGCAACAAAAATTGAACTTGGGAGAAAAAGCAAGGCAATAATTTGAGGACTATTTTGTCAACTTAAGCTCATAGAGTCCCTAATTCTCCCCTTGCTTGCCAAACCCAGCAGCTCTCTAGTGTGATTGTGAGCAGAATGATATAATGTTTGTTTATGGCTTATATATAATTTAATTAGGCTCCACTTTATGAGCTTAAGTTAACAGGCCCTTTAATGTATTAGTACAATTTTGGGTGAATAGTAGGAGTTAATATAACTGTATTATAAGGCTAAATACCTCATCATTGATTTATTACTATGTCCATATATTTGGATAGGCATTTTTGCAACTTAGGTTGGCTGTGCCCCTCACCCACCAGCCAAAATGTATATGCATGTATAATTTGAGATATTGTTGACTAAACTTAATTGGTGCTTTTGCATTTGGAGTTAAACTAGTCTTTGATAAGTTTAGAGACAGTAAATAATCTATGTACTTTAAAGAACATATTTCTTAAAATTTATAAATGTGCCACCATTACTGATTAGATAATAGTTATCCTACTAAAATTTAGAGTTTAAAAGTTTATAAACATCAAACTGAGTCAAGAACTATAGAAAATTCTTTCTTTCATTTGTTATATTAATGATTACAAGGAATCCCTAAATGCTTTTGACTTTAAATATTGCTCATAAAAACTAAAATCCTAATTTCAATAACTTGATTGTCAAAGAAAATTTGACTAAGTACAAAAATTATCCAAAATCTAAGCTTGGTTGGACCTACTAGTTTAGTCTTAATAATGCAGGCTCTAAATACAAAGCATAAAAAAGAAAACAAAAATAATGAAATTGAAGCTTCATATTTAACATATATCTAAATATTTATTGACAAAGCAAAATTCTTTAGAAAACTTATCAAATATTTTTTCATCTGAAAACCTAAAAAATCATCTAGTGACTTCATCTAGTAGCATAAAAGTAATAATTAAATTTTTTTTTCAAGAAAGAGTGTTGCTTAACCTGATAGATATGAATAAGATAATGAATTTGCTAGCAGGGTCCAATAATTATATTTTTGTTAGCCTAGCCTATTGGAAGAGGATAATGGCTATAGCTTCTATTATTGTATATAATGGCCATGTAGTTACCACAGACATAACTTATTGATATAAGGCCTAATAAAAAATATAAAAATAGAATATTCAATATAAAGCAACAAATTGTATTATATAATTTAAAAACAAAATGAGAAATGACTTTGTTTAGGACATAAAACTTTATTGTATTATATATAATTATTAAAATATATATTAGGCTAAAAATATTAGCTTCCATGGTATATATATTTGGGTGGCATTGGCAATGTCCTAGTTTCCTACATTAAATTATTTTGACCCAAAATTTGAAACAAACAAACAAAAGCAAGTTTATTCAAGATTTAAAATGAGTCTTTGGTCTTAAAACAGTATTACATAGTGCAGTAATGTGTTAGCTAGTACAGAAAGTTGCTAAAGCTCTTTTTGGGTAGAGTTGGCACTAGAGAAATTTGCTAAGCTAGGAGTCAAAAAGATCATCACTGGTGCCAAGTTGACTACAAAAATTTGCCTTCACATGAGCCCAGGTGCCTTCAATGGTATTCTTAATGACTGATCTCAAGGTCATAGAAGTTGGCCAATGGCCACAAATTGGCAGGAGGTAGGATATTTACAAGTGCTTGAGGTTATCCAGCCATGATTTACACTGAAAATAATGAAAATCAGGTCAAAATAACTTAAATGCAGGAAACTAAGACATTCCATTTGGGTTGAAAGTGATTTAATCTGCTACATTTTATTTGCCACTTCTATATCTGCTAATATTTGTGGAGTCATTTTGTTTGTTATGAAAAGCTATATATCAAGTTGTGGGACTTAGAATGGTGATGGAACAAGGTGGCCAGACCAATGTGGCCACAAAGCAAAAAATTTTGAAAAAGAAATAAATAAAACTAAAAGTGCTGCTTATATACAAGCAATATGGTTCTTAATTTTAAGTAAATAAAGTTTTATAAGTAAGAAGTTGTTACATTTGCATGATCATTATCAATTATCATTAACAGAGTTTAATTAGGCACTTAGGTTTAGGTAAATGGAATACATTTGTAATGTAATGTAATATTGTAACTTCTCATCATACATAGGCCCTACTTTATAATTATATGAC
Source organism: Macrostomum lignano (assembly GCA_002269645.1). Classification (NCBI taxonomy): domain Eukaryota; kingdom Metazoa; phylum Platyhelminthes; family Macrostomidae; genus Macrostomum; species Macrostomum lignano. Next base: position 349,040 of record NIVC01001007.1, read on the forward strand.
ACCCGCATAGCAAAATTACGTATCCAATAGAAAGTGGGACGTCTCCAATACGTAACTTTTTTGGTTGCAGGAACGTCCTTGATACGTATCCAATTTTTATGATCCTCTAAAGAAGCTCGTTTCTACAAAAATGGTGAACAGATAATGCTTGTAATTTTATTGATTATTTATTCCACCATTTTTGTAGAAACGAGCTTCTTTAGAGGATCATAAAAATTGGATACGTATCAAGGACGTTCCTGCAACCAAAAAAGTTACGTATTGGAGACGTCCCACTTTCTATTGGATACGTAATTTTGCTATGCGGGACATGACAATTAAAGTAACATGCCAATTAATTACTATCTAAGTTATGGTATATTATGTTCTTTTTTGCATTTTTGGTCTCATTGGCTTGTCATTAATGTTAGTTACCTATAATTTGTCATTATTTATGCAAATTTGTTAATCAGTAAGAGTTAGTGCAAAATCTTACATTGAATATTTAATAAATTCTTATTAATGCTTATTAATGGATTAGCACTTATTAACGTAATGGTGTCCGTATTTACTTAAAACAATCTGTATTTATACCAATAGATAATGAAGACGAATTCGTACCAATAGATAATCAAGACAAAATAAATTCTATGGTATCTGACGAATTTTACAAGCTTAAAGTTTCATGAGTGTACAAAAAATTGCGGACATTAATCTTTTAAAACGCGTTAAGTTTAGTTAGGACTCAAACAGCGTTTGTTTATGCCGAGAAAAAATTATGTTCTTTTGTAAAAATATTTATTAGTCAAATTTTATTTAACGATTGTCTACTTTATGCATTTTAATAAAATCTAGTAATAAAGGTTTTGTTTTAACTTACATATACTGAACTCTTTACAAATTTTTAACAAATATATTTTCGCTCCATTTTGAAGGCGCAAAACCAGATTCAATTTACTCTACAACCTCCTAAATTTGTGCTTAGAAGTGTGATTGTAAACCTATTCATATTGTTCATATTTCCAGCGTATATGGTCAAAATAAGTGCTTAATTCAGTTTTGTCCCAAAAAGTCTATGAAATTTGCGATTCATTTAAGTTACTCTCTTAAAACTGTGATATAATAGGTGAGTCCATTTGCTTTGACCTGCTTTCGCTTAATTGTTAATACTGGTGTGTTTAAACTGTTAGATATATAAAAATTTTACTTATTGTCTATTGTTTATTTATCCTACACTAACTCTTCAATTATTTCGTTTAAAACCTCAGCCATAATGTCAAAGATAAGCAAGATAGGCCTAACTCTATAATTGTTAATTGATCATCACCCAGTGACCTAGGTTCATTTTTACTATTTAAATAAGGAAATACATAAAAACCTTGAGACCATAGCCTGTATTACTAAACAAAAACAATATATGACATATGGTTACAATGTTGTGTGTTTAATATTTTTTATTAATTTTATAATTATAAAATTATCATAATTAAGAGTAAGACAACCTATGATGGCTATGAATCATTATTTATTTCACTATTTTAAATGTACAATGCTCAACAGTTTAGGAGAGAGCCTACTAGATACTATCTTTATTATTATAATCTAACAATGCTTACTTTTTGATCAGTTTTTTTCTATATTAGTATATAATTTGTATAGATAGGCCTAAATTTAATTGATAAATAGGCCTGAAGTAAAAATTTTAGCTTTATTCAAATTATTTAACATAATTCATTATAATATGAATTATATATACTATATTATTTAATTTTATACCATAACTCAAAATTCAAATTCAATTCCATAATTCAAAATTTAATAACTCTGAATTTAATAGCCTTATTTTTATTTTATATTAAAGTTAACAATTAAAATCTTTTAAATGATTAATAAATATTTATACATTTCATAATAGGCTGTTTTGGTTATGGAAAATAATTTAAAGTAAACAATTTTATAGAGTTGATATATTGTCTTTGGTAGTTTATTTCATTTAATTAATTTAATGTGAAATATTATCAAGAAACTAAGATGTTAATATTTTTTAGAGTTTTATAGAATTTTAATTTAACTAAACCTTGTTCAATATTTTTACCTATGTGAATGAAAATAATTAAGCAATTCTTACAAAATAAAATTTTCACAGGCCAAACATAATGCGAACAAAAACTCAGCCAGGTGGCAGCAACAGTTGCAAGTCTTCATCTGGCGCCCCATCTGAAGCTGGCGATGTCTCTGTCCCTGCCACAGCCTCCATGGCTACCTCTAGCACTGCTGCTACCTCGCCAACCCCAGTGAAGAAGTCAGATCGCCTGGCTAAAAAGCGACTCCTTGGCGGCCCCCTGACTGGTCTGGCCGCAGCTGCCATGGCCGCCATCTCCCGGCCAGCCAAGCGAGCTCGAACTTCAACAGCTGGCAGAGCTGCCAGTCCCAGTGTCAGCCAAGATCCCGCCGCAGAAGCGGCTGGCTTGTCCAACCAATCTACTAAGCCGTCAAAGCGCGGCCGACCGCCAAATCCTGATAAAATTTCGCGGCCTGTCACCCAGCGACGGTCTGTGGGCCGACCGCCAACTAAAGCTCTGCAGGTGCCAATGAAGGTGATGCATCAATACGAGGAGCGCCAGCAGCAACTGAGGCGCAAAGCCGCCGCTTTAAAAGATCAGGCTAGTGATGAGCAGGCTCAGAAACAGGAGCAACAGGCTCCTCTGCTGCCATTGGCTGCTCAGCGTCGTAGCCTCGATACCAATGTTGTTGTTAGGCTTCGCAGGCTGAGCTCAAACGATGCCGAGGTTCTAGCAGCCGCCGCCGCTGCTAGGGACGCTATCTCTTCGTTACCAGGGAGACGGTCTACAGACACATTGGAGTGCAATAAGCAATTGAAACGGTTGGTTAAATTAAATTGTATTTTCATGTTAATAGTCTTTCTTTGTGTGCTAGGGATGTTATTTGACTTACCTGTAATCTTGGTACATAAATTATTATGAAAGATAAAGTACAAGACAATCACGAACTGTTAGAACCAGCAGAATGATGGAAAGTTTAGAGTAGAAAGATTAATATACATAAGGTAAAACAGATAGGAAGCACATGAGAATGCGATTGAAGATGTAGGGGATTAGCATCAATGAAATAGAAGATTTGAGATATGTATGATTTAGGATATGGGGGATCAGAAACTGGAGATTATATATTTTGGGGTTCAGGGACGTACATGATTTGAGATATTGGGGATCAGGGACCTACGGGATTTGGAATATTGGGAATCAGGGACACACGGGATTAAGGATATTGGGGATCAGGGACCTACGGGATTTGGAATATTGGGAATCAGGGACACACGGGATTAAGGATATTGGGGATCAGGGACCTACGGGATTTGGAATATTGGGGATCAGGGACACACGTGATTAAGGATACTGGGTATCATGGAAATACGGGATTAAGGATATTGGAGATCAGGGACACACGGGATTAAGGATATTGGGGATCAGGGACACACGAGATTAATGATATTGGGGATCAGGGACACACGGGATTAAGGATATTGGGGATCAGGGACACACGGGATTAATGATATTGGGGATCAGGGACGTACAGCATTTGGGTATTGAAGATCAGAGGTGTCGAATAGTCATGTCCCCATGCCTGATCTCTATGTTCCTAATCCCCTATATTCTTATCTCCCGAATAAAAGAGACTAATGGTGCTCTCAAATTCACAGGCTGGTATCGTCACTGCGAGACGTGTGCCCAGCCGGCTACCGGGCCTGCTCCCTGATCGATCCTGGCGAAGTCAACGCCGAGGCCGAAGCAAAAGTAGCCGGCCTGGCCTGTCTTGGCCTGGTGCCATCTGAGGCTGGGCAGGCTATCCGGGAAGCTATCCAGGTTTGTTTCGCAGTTTCTGCGTTTTGAGTTAGCAGCCCCGCTGGATGTTAGATAGATCGTCTGAGTTTTACACTCTTTTTTTCAGAATTTCAGACAGATCTTGTCAGTTTGAAATAGACGCCAGATTTAGATTGACCTCAATTTTAGAGAGACCCTGGTTTTAAGTTAGACCTCAGTTTTAGGTAGACCCACAGTTTGAGTTTTAGATAGACCCTCAGTTTTAGATAGACCCCATTTTTAGATTGACCTCAGGTTTAGATTGACCTCAGTTTTAGATAGACCCCATTTTTAGATTGACCTTAGTTTTAGATAGACCTTAGTTTTAGAGAGACCCAGGTTTTTAGTTAGACCTCAGTTTTAGATAGATGTCCGTTTTAGTTGGATCAACCCAGTTTTAGATAGACCTCTCTATCGTAGACCTCAAAGCTTGAGTCTCCACCCACCCGCTATGCAGGGCCAGGCGCTCCGGCTGCAGCTTCACCGAGCCACATCGTCTCGCCAGCCAATGCGGCTCTGCCGTCACGTGCACAAGCGCAAGCCCGACCCCAACATCCTGGTGCTGCACAACGGCAAGTACATCTCCAAGGAGGAGGTCCGGCAGCAGAAGCAGGCTGCTCAAGTTGCTAACGCCGCAGCCGCCGCCGCCTCCTCCATGGAACAGCAGAAGCGTCGTCGCCTAGCAACCGGCCTAGCAACCGCTTCAAGTTCGAAAACAACAACGGGAGGTCGACGGCGTCACGCCGGGCAGGAGCATCGGCATCGACTGTGGCCGCTCTGCCGGCAGCCAAACCTTCGGGCGTCCAGCCAGCCGACTTTCAGCCTGCACCCGGGCTCCGCTAAGTTTGTCAAAGATGCCGACGTGGCCAGCGACTCGCTTGGCGGAGTTCTGTCCGAGGACGACTTCGAAGAGGAATACGAGGAGGAGCTGCTGGATGAAGAGCCGGACGATGGCGAGGACTCTGAAGGCGTTGCCAGTTCCGTTGAACCGGCTGGCACGGCCAAATCAACTGCTTCCAGCGGCTCGCAAGGATTCGAAGTGGCCGGTCTGGCTCAGGGTCAGACAGACGATCCTGCTAGCGAGAAGCAGAGTCTGCAACGACGAAAGCAGCAGACTCGACCGGAAGCACTGCAGAGCTCCGAAGATCGGCATCAGTCCATGATCAAGCGGGAGCCGCGGGTTGCCATTCGCCGATTCGGTAAGCGTCGTCAAGTCGGCACAGCGGCGGCGGCGGCGGCGGCTTCAAGGAAGAAGCAGGAAATCGAGAACGAAGACGATTCGGTGTCGTCTGCCTCGGGTCACGGCGGCATTCGCCGATCGAAGCGTAAAGTTGATCTCAGATCGAAACTGCTGCAGTGGAACATGTTTAGCGAGGAGCGGAAGCAGCAGCAAAGAGACCAGGCGGCGATGCCCGGCGGCGCCAAGCCGAAGGTCAGCATCATGGACAGTGACAAGAAGCGGCACGCACCAGTCGGCGTTGAAACCCAATTGAACAAACTGTGGCAGCAATCAACCGGCGGCAATAAGAAGAAAAAGAAGCGCCTACAGAAGCAGCCAATGTCGCCGCTAAGCTTGCCGTGGTCCAGCACTGCCGCTGCTGATGGTGGCGGAGATGCCAAAGAGTTCCCTGACAACAACAACTCGGCAACAGTTGACACCGGCATCAAGTCGGAGAATCAGCAAGCGGACAACAACGATCCGTCCACGGTGCCGAAATCGACATCGAGCGGCGCCGGCCGGCAGGAGCGGAAGCAGATTTTTGGCAGCGGCGTGACGCCCGCATTTCCACTGTCGCACAGCCTGACCAGGGAGCTGCAGGCGCTCACTAACGATCTGAGCTGCGACGTTGAAATTCAACGCTCAATGCCGTTCGACAAGTTCATTGTTAACGTTGTAGATTTGAGCCTGGGCGATTTAGAAACTTTGCAGGAACGTTTAGACGATTCGTCTTTTAAATTGCGCGCGGTGAAGCACAAACTGGTGAACAGTACAGGCCTGGTGTTCTGTGCCGTTCTTGTCCAGAGAAAGTCCAATGTTATTCGCAGCATTCGCAGGATGTTAGACAGCGCTGATAATTGGGAGAGCTCCAGCTCAAATGCTGAGGATGCCGAAGAGGAAACTGCCGAAGAGAAGGCCGCTATTGCTAATCTGTCTGCTTCTGTGTCTGCTAACGCTACTGCGACTGCCGCTTGCAGCAGCGCCGGCGTTGCCCAGTTCACCTCCGAGGAGGTCAAAGCTGCCATCAGCTATGTTCGAATCGAGAAAGCGGCGGCCGCTGCTGCCACCGGCGCCGCGTCAGCTAGTTCAACTGGAAGCGACGGCAACGCACCGGAAGCAGAAACGGAAGCCGCTGTTGCGATGCTACAACAGCAGGAACAGCAACAGCCTCCGCCGCCGCCTCCGCCCCCGCCGCCGCCTCCGCCCCCGCCGCCGCCTCCTCAGCCGCGCCAACCGACAGCATTTGAGCTGCTAAAGATGCAACGCCGTCAACAGCAGAGCCAGCATCAGAAGCATCAGCAGCCACATTCTCCATCGCTGTTGCCAACGCAGACTGTGCATCTACGTCACGGATCTGGTAGTCAGTCGGCTGTACCTGTCGGTGTACTCTCTGCTCAGCCGAATCAACAGGCCGCTGCTCCAGCACAACGGCATTGTCAGGTTCGACCAGCCTATCCTGGCATTGTGCTACGGCATCCTAGCGGGGCATCACTGAGCTCGCAGCCTTATCAACGGGTGCCTGTGGCCTCTCCTAATCTGACTCGGCTGGCTCCTGTTAGCTCGGGCAACTCCCTGTTCCGGTCCATCCTACCAATGCAGCAGCCGCAGCAGCCCCCGCAGTTGTCTACAGCGTCTTCTACAACAGCAGCACCAGTTGCCACCGCAACCGCTGCGGCGTCAACTTCGACAACAATTCGAATGCCGGCACCGAATCGAGTGTTTAATGTACACGTCAGCGCGTCCAATCAGACCGAACAGCCGCGCCAAGGTCCTAAACGCAAATCTATGATTGTCTTACCGGAAGGCGACACTCTGTTTATCGAGGGCAATCATCCCAATCTTGAGTCGGTTATTAACAGCGTGCTGGAGTCTCGGCCGGCTTATCGTCAGTCCAGAGCCGACGCCGCTGCCACCGCTGTCGCCACCGCAACGACACCAGCTGTCTCGTTGGCCAGTTCGACAAGTTCGAGCCAGCTGGAGTCCCCAGTAGCACCTACGCATCAGGTCCATCAGGCGCCGTCGTCCGTCAGAATGGTGCAGCAGTTTCCCAAGACCACGGCTATTATTAAGAATAGTTTTAAAACTATGCAACAGCAACAGCAGCAATTGCTTCTTCAAGGTGTGGCTGCATCGTCTGCTACTACTGCTACTCCAGCGTCTAGTAGTAGTTACACTGTCACTTCGGTTAAAATTCGCAATCCAAACTCACGACCGACTAGTGGCGACAATGTGTCCAGCGTATTCGATAGCGCCTCAGTAGGTGCTCCATCTAGCAGCAGCGAACTGACTACTCAATCGGCTGTGTCTGCTCAACCGTTTCGTGTCAGCTTCAAAGAGTACATGAATGTGAAGCTGAAGATGGAGCAGCAGCGGCAGGATGAATTGGAGCAGACACGCGGTCGACTGATTGATCACCTTGGACGGGCCGGCGCGGCGGCCGTTGCGGCTCCAACAGTCGCTAGCATCGCGGCACCTGGCAATACAGCAGTAGTAGCAGCAGATGCGGCCAATACCATTGTGTCTGCTTCAAGCGCTACAGCTGCTGCTACTGCTGCTGCTGCTGGCAACAAAAGAATCATGTTTCCCTATAGTGTGTCGGTGCCCAAATGGGCTACTAGAGGACAGCAGCAGCAACAGCAGGAAGTGTCAAATCAGGCATCTGCAACTCAGTCTCCTGTAGCTAACCATCCCGCAGTGGCTACTAGCAGTAGTGCTACCAGCATTAGTAGCAGTCCCGGTTCTGCGCCAACCTCCACTGCACCAATTGGTATTGTTCACGGTAAAGTGTCCGTTCTGCGAACTGCTGTCGCCTCCGCAGCAACTTCGGCTGGGACTGCTGCAACTCCAACTGCATCGGTTGCTCCGCCAGTTCTAGTTCTGGCGGCTGCTCAGCGCACCACAGATCTGCAACGACAAGCGGCCGTGTTTCCCATGAGCTTGTTGAAGAAGAGTACAATTCTGCAGATGCCGCAGGGTGTCCTGTCGACTAATAGTAATACTACTACGGCTGCGGCTACTTCAAGTTCGACTTCGTCACCACCCGGTGGAGAAGCCGCCGCTAATACCGTTTCTGCTTCGACTGCTTCTTCGGGTGTTTCCGCTGTTAGTAGAAGCTCTTCATCGCCAACGAAATGATGCTGCATGAACACTGTAAGCTATTTTATAGTTTGACGCAAATAATGACCATACTGTTTTGCTTCAAAAAAGAGTTGCAAAAGTTAAGCAGACTTTGACAGGAACTTATTAACAATTAATGAACGCAATTGTCACCTTTGGTATTATTTAATTCTGTGTAAGTAGTCCATTGCAAGTAGTTCAAAAAACTAGAATAATCATTTGTATAACACAGTGAAAACACACATTTTACTGCAGCTGAATATACTACTGCATGCAGTACGTCAGTCAGCTTTCTCTATAACTTAGCATCTATGGTGGTTTTGCTTTTTGTTAATTTGCTTGTCTAATATAAATGCCATTATTTATTTTGTTAAAACAAAACTATAAATATTATTTTGTCAATTGGCGGTAAAGTATTATTATAGTAACAATTATTAATTAATAGTAGACTAGTTGTGCTTACTTCAATGTGTTTTGTTCTAAATTTCATAAATCTTGCCTCAAGTTGGGCTTTTCTTTATTTTTTATGGTCAAAATTGCTCTCTGGCTGGCAATAAATTTGTTGCTAATTAAATCACAATGAAAATCCCCATTAGTGAGTAGCTAGATACGCTTCGTGCAATCATTTTATAAACTTATCAATAGTTTAAAACGCTGTTTCTTTCATTTCTAAATGCTACCCACTGTAAGTCAATATTTTTTCATTCATTTGTTTCTGTTTGTTTTAAAATAAAATGAAAATAATTCTGTATCGAACACTTCAAAAATATTATATTCGTGCTTGCTTGCTTACTTACTAGTAGTAGTATTTGTCTTGTCTAAATTTTGCATGTCATTAATTAACTTATTAACTTATATTATATATTGTTAAACAACACAATGCACTACTTGCGGTACAGTAATATCTGTGCTGCAGTGTTCAAATGACTCGATTGTAATTTGGATTCTCCATCCCGCAAAATGCTTTTCAGTTTTGTCTGTCTGTTTTGCCTTGGTTAATTTCAGTGTTTCAGGGGCCAAGCACCACAGCTCAGAGAGTGTGCGATTAGACAGTCAGGGCTGGGGTTGTGGAATGTCGCCCGAATTTTACAAACTCTTGCTTGAAATGCCCGAAATTGAAATCTCTGTTACTCCACCCACATAATGTACATGTATTCGTGTTGCATGTGCATGTGTCCCTCCAGTAAAAGCTATTACATGTAAGGGGATATGCCAATGCTTTTTGCCCCCTCCACCCCACGTTGTGAACCGTTGTTTCAGGGCGTCGCCTGCTAAGACAATTTATTGAGATTTGCTTCAGGCAACAGACCCCTCCAATTCTCCGATTACGTCATATATTACCTCTCATAGAAGCAGATATATGTACAATTGAAACTGACTTTTTCGTTGCACATTATGTTATAGTATCATCCGATTCATACCCAAACAAACCTCCACCTAAATTTGACACAATACCCCTGAATTGTTTAGGTGTAGGTATAGGTGCGTGTTATCAATGCAAAACTCGAGACTGAATTGGGGCTTCATAAGAACCAAATTCCACAACACCAAAAATTACTGCATGTTCCTTGTTCTATTTAGTTTTCTATGATATGAAATTTGAAATAAATGTAATGTACATGTAGCTGTTTATAAATAGTCTGCATGTCGCGACTTATACAGTTCTCAGCGTTTGTAATTAATGTGCATCGTCCTTTCACGTGGCATTCATTCAGCGGCTTGCGTGCCTCTTCGCATTATTTGAGTGGCTTCCGTTGTATGCGATGCGTGTCAGGACAGTGAACTAGCCCAGTCCAAAAATTGTGTCTAATGTGTGTCCTGGATACCCCGTCTTGCAGCCTACAAGGCAGTACAGTGTTGACGGTAATCCTGAATCTGTCACCGAACTTTCCGCTCAGTGATGTCGTGCTCCAAAGCAACGCCCTGTCGGACCAGTTGAAGACCCGACTGTTCCAGGCAAGCGGTGCTCCTCTACAACGCCGAGACATGGACCATAACGGAGGTCCTGGAGCGAAAACTGGACGCGGTGCACTCCAGCCTGCTACGCGCTACCTTCAACATCCACCGTGACGCCGAGCACGTCACCAACCAGGCCCTCTGTCAACGGGCCAAGCTGGGCCCTCCCAGCATGACCCTGCGACAGCGACGCCTGAAGCTGGCGGGTCGCGTCATCCGTGCCGCGTCAACTGCCCAGAACTCCTTCCGCGGGGCAGGCCCGGACCGGAGGTTCGTCGACTGTGTTGACGGAAGGTGCCAAGTCGCCTGATCAGGCCAACGGTGTTGCCTTTATTAGAGACTGTGCGACTAAGCCTGTTTTTTTGACATTGTCCCCCCTTTTCCTGACCACTTTGTGGTCGGAGGACCTTGTATCTATTGTATGTATTGTCACCGAACTAGCTGCAGCCTCCAGCTTCATGCTTCCGGAAAAACTGTAGCTCAATGGAATTTAGCCTGATACATGTACTCAACAACACTGAAAAGTCGCCATGCATCACAGAAGATTCCGTCAGTGGTCGCCACTTTTGAGTGCAGGTAAAGTCTCTCAATCTTTGCGAGTGACGCAACTTGCAGCTACGCCGCGGAAGACTTGAGTTGAGGAATGAAGTGGGGCCAAGAGATATTGCTCACTGGCGCATCGAGTGGCGACTTTTCAATGTGGCTGAGTATACGTAGCTCGTACTTTAATCATGCTTACGGGCGTATCTATTGATAAAACTTATCCAGCCGATTGTCTGCCTTAGACTTAGAGTTCTCAGCCATAGACAATTGATGATATTAATACTCCCCAATCGAGAACTTAATAACGTGTATAAGCTGTCATTGCACTGGCATTAAATAGGTTAGATTACATCAGACTGATTCACAAAAGAAGAATGACCAGCAAAGGTCCGAAGCACCGCCAGAAGCAGCAGCAGCAACAGGACCGCGTACTCCGGGCCTCGTTCCTCATACCGGCCTATCAGAAAACTTTGCCTCAGGCATTGTTTAGCGACTTGCCAGACGATCATCGACTGCGTAAAATCGAGTCAACCTGCGGCTGCAAAATCAGCTGGGGCAAGCTGCCGGACAGGCTGGCCGAGAAGTACCGTCTGCTGCAGTTGGCATTCGATCAGCGCGAGAGGCGCGGAAACTATTTGGGCGCGTTGAACCTGCTGAGACTGTACTTTCTGGGACAGATGGCGATGATGCCGTTTCAGCAGACCCTGATTAGACCAGATGGGAAGCAGGTGAGAGAACTTTCTCGGAATTAAAAAAAATGGTAGTATCTGAAGAAGGCTGTGGGGGGGGCACCCTAGCGCAGCGCCTTTGACTCCATTGTCCCACGCAGACATGTATTAATATTGAAATCAAGTACATTACGAGCGTATAATCTTACTTTATAAAATGTCAACAAATTGTTCCCTAAATTAATAGTCCAGAAAATACGCACACTCACACACAATCCTTCATTACAAAGACAAGCTCATTACCGGACACTGCCAAACCTTATTGACATTCGGTCCTACCTTTCCGACACACGGTCCTACCTTACCGACACACGGTCTTACCTTACCGACACACGGTCCTACCTTTCCGACACACGGTCCTACCTTTCTGACACACGGTCTTACCTTACCGACACACGGTCCTACCTTTCCGACACACGGTCTTACCTTTCCGACACACGGTCCTACCTTTCCGACACACGGTCCTACCTTTCCGACACATGGTCCTACCTTACCGACACACGGTCCTACCTTTCCGACACACGGTCTTACCTTACCGACACACGGTCCTACCTTACCGACACACGGTCCTACCTTTCCGACACACGGTCCTACCTTACCGACACACGGTCCTACCTTACCGACACACGGTCCTACCTTACCGACCCATGGTCCTACCTTACACACTTACCACTTCTATCAACCCCGTCTTCTGCCGCAGGTTACGCGAAAATTCCCAACCTCGGTTGACGACTGTCGCTTGTTGATGCCGCGTCGATTCGATCGATTCGGACGCGATGCAAACGGCATTGTTGCCAATTTGGCGAAAGCTGCCGCAGCGGCGACGGCGGCGAGAGACTCGGAGTGTCGCCAGCTGGCCGAACAAGTCATCGACAGCTGCCTGCGCTGCTTGGCGATGCAGGCGGCTTTTGTCGAATCCGAGGCGGCTGCCAACGACGAGGCCACCGCGCGACGAGCCGAAGCGGCCGGTGTCTCGGCGGCCCACCTGGTCAGCGCCGTTGACACGCTGGCACATTGCGAGATCAGCCGCGCCTGCGTCTGCGCTCTTGTTGAAGCTGGCGAAGCCACTCGGCTGTTGGCCCGTCTGCACACGTCACTGCAGCCGGCAGCGCCGCCGCCCCTTCATCAATCGTCTGTTTCGCCGTCCCGTCGCCGTATCGACTTCAACTTGTCGACGCAGACTTCAAAATCGTCTAGCACAGATGCTAAAAAGCGGCCGAGCACTAGAAAAGCCGAAGCGTCCGCTACGACCCGGTTTCGTCCTGGAAACAAGCAGCAGCTGCAGAAGCAACAGCAGCAGCAACAGCTGCAGCGTCAGAAGCAGCGAACGGTTACAGCAACAACTACAGCTCAACAGGCGAATAACCACCATAAGCCCTACGCAGACAGAGTAAAGCGCGCCCAGTGCCAGTCTCCGCCTCATCAGCCAGTTCAAGCTTCTAGTCCATACCAGAACCTGCAGCATCGCGCCCAGCTGCAGAAGCAGCAAGCTGCCCAACACCTTGAGGAATCGTGCGACACCACCCTGGCCGACGTTGAGGCCATCACCTTTGCCGAGTCCGAGTACGTCAACGCGGCCACAGCCGGGGCCAAGAAGTCTCCCAACTCCGCAGTTGCTTCAACAAAGTTGCCAACAGCCTCGAAGGCCAGTTTGCCAGAGACTCTCCTGCTGTGCGGCCTGCAGCCGAGAGCCGCCCTGGCTCTGGCCGCGTTGGACCGCTCAGACAGACGTCTGAAAGCGATGGAGCAACGCACCGGCTGTCGGTTGGAACTTCGCGAGCGTCGGTGCAGCACAATGCCAGCGACTGAAACTGACACGCCCGTTGGCGACGTCACTCACCAAGTCAGCTATGCTCTGAAGGTGGTGCCGCTTCGATCGGACTCTAAGCCGCGCGGTTGCGCCAACATGCTTCGATCTCTGCTCCGACGCGTCGACCCGTCCGGTCGGTATTTTTTCTGCGTTGTCGGCGCCTCGGAGATGCCGATAGTGGCGGCTTCGTCAGCCAATTCCAGGAGACATCAGCAAAGTCGCACAGTGTCCAGGCAGCGATATCAGCAGTCAACTGCGACAGCGGTTCGGTCAAAATCGGCCTTCAGAACGGAACTGGAGCAGACAGGTCGTCAAGCAACTCAACAGCAGCACCAGCAGTTTCAGAGGCGTCGCTGTCAGTCGCAGCCGCCGGTTCAGTGCCAATCATCCGCAGTGATGCCGGCAGCGGTTGCCGCCTGCGCTCAAAGCCTGACGGATCGCTGCGCCACCGACTGCCTGCTTGGAATTGTGACGTCATATATGGCGGTTGTCTTCGACGAAGAGACGGCAATGACTAAAGAGTTTCAGCGCAGTCTGGAGCGCAGTCGCGATGCCGTTCTCTCGGACGCTTTGCTGTGCATATTTCAAAGTTTAACGGAAACAGAAGCCGACTCTCGTCTGATTGACGAGGCCATGGACGAAGCAAACGACGCTGATAGTTTTGACGATTGCGGCGAAGAGAACGAGGATGATCTGTGCGCGTCTACAACCGGTTCGTTTGCTTACGTCCGATTGGCGATTCAGCGAACTTTGCTGGTTTGCGTCCAAGATCGACGGCTCGAGTGCGTGATGGGTGCCGTGGCGACCAGCCTGCCGACGCACGGCAAGAGCTGGCAACAGCAGCAGCAGCAAGACCCGTCGATGCAGTCGTCCTACTCGACGTCAACGCAGCGAGCTCGTCGACGACTGGCTCGACTAACGCAAACCTGCTGGGAGCGGCTGTGCGTCGAGGCGATGACTACATCGAGTGGTGGAGCTTCTTCCTTGCTTGGCGCGGTTGTCTTCGAGTCGGTGTGGGAGGTCGTCGAGTCCGAATTCGACGGGGAAAGGCAGAGACGGTTCCGGCACACGCAGCAGTTCTCCAGGTGACGTGTTAATGAGGGTTCTTGTTGGTTGCTTTGTTAGCAGGGGGTCTTTAGGCGCTGAAAAAATTATGGCTGGTAAAATTGGGAGGGTCAAACCACGCCACCCTCTTGTTTTTTATCATGGCGACATTTTTCAAGCTATTGGAGAGATTTGACGATTCAAATCTACTTTGAGAGTCTAAAAATGCCAGAGCACTTGACTGTTGTGTTGATTCCTTTTAGGCCCTATCCCTCTGGCTTGTCAGCGCTGCAGAGCAGCAGTACGAAGCATTCGCGACAGTTTGATCAGCACCAGCAGGATCAGGATCTTCAATATCAGACAACGCAACCGCTCAGACGCAGATTGATGTCGATTTCGCCGGGAACAACTGCAACAACTCGTCGGCCTCGTCGATCTTCGCTGAACATTCGCGAGCTGCAGCAGCAGCAGCGACAGAGGAATCTGGACAAGACGCTGCGTTCAATGACTGGGCGCCTCATTGCTGAGCAGGTCTGGAGGGCCTGCATGAAAGCGCAGCTGATGCAGCGGCTTCGGCTTCGCTCTTCTGCGTGACAAAGGACAACTCTTGAATCAAAGCGGATTTCCGTTTGGAGCGCAGCATTTCGGCAATAAAGTGCTGCTGTTAGTCTCTGCCTTCTGACCAAATCCCCAATAGGTTTTTTTGTGTTTATATTAGAACGAAGTATCGAGAGGGCGAGGTGTGAAGCGATTTCTTAGAAATAGTTTCTCCGTAGCTAGGTTTTTATTTAAATAGTTCTCCAAACGGTACTATTTTTAGTCTTTCAAAGTTCTTTTCAGGGCAACGCATCGGTGTTGTAGCCCCGTTAAGTCGTTTTAAGACTATTTTGAGCTTTCTTTTTTAGAACTCTATAGCGTGGAATTTCTTGCGATTGTCATACAATAGCCCAATAGGCTACACATTTTTCTTGTTCTTACGTCTTTTTTATAAGTTGAAAGTGCATTTGAATTTTTCAGTGTTTTCTTCTGTTTTCTTACGAACAATACTATATTGAAGATTTTTTACACGGTAACAGCTTATCTATAAGGAAAACACGCACTAGCTTGTAAGTTTTGCAAAGAAATAAATAAATAAGTATATATTTGTTTAAACAAATACTGTAGAAAATCTACAAGGGTATTTTGGTGAATATATTTCTGGTCTTCGGTTGGCCCTTATGGCATTGAATCGCACTATAGTACGATCCCCTATGGCTAATTTTCGTACACACAGGCCGCACGGAATTAACTAAACAGGCATGAGTAACAGCTGTATGAAACTGGATGGACATTTTTATCATTAGTAAAATTAGGGCATCAGTACAGAAATTCTATACACTCTTTGCAGTACGATAATATGCATATTAAAATTCTTATTTTTTCTGAAGCAATAATAATTAATTACACCTGCCTTAATGGCCAGATGTGCAACCGACAGCTCAGCCGCAGCTATTGCGCGGCGCATCTGAAGGCTGCGCACGGCTGTTCAGTCCAAGCACTGGGGGAGTCGCCACACACATCCTCAATTACCCCAGCTAATGCTGGCACCCATTTTACAGCTGGGTGAACCGAAGCAATGCAGAGTTTTAAGTGTCTCTTGCTTAAAGACACAAATTGTTCCAGAGGGATCGGGAATCGACCCCCCCCCCCAACCCCCCCAAAAGACCAGGAAACAAATAAAATGCTTAGATATTGCATTTTTTAAAAAGGCGTAAGGCCAGACGTTTACGTTTAAATGTCTGTTTTGCACAGACCAATAGATAATGCTATATTTTTTTACTGGTCTGTGGTGCTGTGACTTAACTTGGAGTATTTGTCTGTGACCCCATGCAGAGTTTATTCATTCTGTGACTCATCCCACAGATGGGAGCAGATTTTGGTATATGGAATTCTCTCCAGACAAAAGCTATCTGCAGAGGCATAAAGAACAATGCCTACCATTATTCCTGTACAAAACAGAATAAGCTGCGTTACATAATTCCAGAATTATGTAATTGAATAATAATTGAATCATATGAATCATTTTTCCTGAGGCCTAGATAAAAGAGGGGAGAGAGAAGAGGAGAGGAGAGGAGAGAGGAGAGAGGAGAGGAGAAGAGAGGAGAGACGGGAGAGAGGAGAGGAAGAAGAGAGAGGAGAGGAGAAAGGAGGAGAGGGGAGGAGAGGAGAGAGGAGAGGGGAGAGGAGAGGAGAAGAGAGGAGAGGAGAGGAGAGGAGAGGAGAGAGGAGAGGAGAGAGGAGAGGGGAAAGGGGAGAAGAGGAGAGAAGAGGAGAGAAGAGAAGAGAAGAGGAGAGGAAGAAGAGAGAGGAGAGGAGAGGAGAGGAGAGGAGAGGAGAGGGGAGAGGAGAGGGGAGAGGAGAGGAGAGGAGTGGAGAGGAGAGGAGAGGAGAGAGGAGAGGGGAGAGGAGAGGAGAGGAGAGAGGAGAGGGGAGAGGAGAGGAGAAGAGAGGAGAGACGGGAGAGAGGAGAGGAAGAAGAGAGAGGAGAGGAGAGGAGAGGAGAGGAGAGGAGAGGAGAGGAGAGGAGAGGAGAGGAGAGGAGAGGGAGAGGAGAGGAGAGGAGAGGAGAGGAGAGGAGAGGAGAGGAGAGGAGAGGGAGGAGAGGAGAGAGGAGAGGGAGAGGAGAGGAGAGGAGAGGAGAAGAGAGGAGAGGAGAGGAGAGGGAGGAGAGGAGAGAGGAGAGAGGAGAGGAGAGGAGAGGAGAGGAGAGGAGAGAGGAGAGGAGAGGGGAGAGGAGAGGAGAGGAGAGGAGAGGAGAGGAGAGGAGAGGAGAGGAGAGGAGAGGAGAGGAGAGGGGAGAGGAGAGGAGAGGAGAGGAGAGGAGAGGAGAGGAGAGGAGAGGAGAGGAGAGGAGAGGAGAGGAGAGAGGAGAGGAGAGGAGAGGAGAGGAGAGGAGAGGGGAAAGGGGAGAGAGGAGAGCTGAGAAGCGAATAAACCCTGAGCGGGCTGGATCGCGACATCTGACAGAGTGTGAAAGATTTGCTGTGACTGAGGCACAAAAAATCATCAATTATTTTCCCTGTCAAGTCAGCCCCACCTGTACAGATTGACGACAGCTGCATAGATCGAGTGTACATTCCATTGTACATTAAGTACGACCAACACTAAAATCTTTGTATTTTTCGCAAGCTAGACAGTTTTTCTCTCTAACCTCGTCCCCCACCTCAGCAACAAATCTGCATCCCAAGGATTTGTAAAGACAGTGGATGTTGTTGCAATTCCAGCTTTTATGGATGAGAAAGAAAATTGTAAAATATTAAGCATTATTTTATTTTTTAAATCTTAGATGTAATTGGAATCCTGTATGGCGCTGAGGGAACAACAAGTTACTGGGACGTTGAGAAGGCAGTCATGTCAAAATGCAATGCAATAGTTATACATGCATTATCACAATCCAACGCAATGCAATGTAATCAAATCACAAATCACTCAATAACTGGAGTAAATACAAATTTCAAATTTCATCATTTCAAACCAAATAGTTTAAGAAGGTATTCGCAACCTTAACTGAAGTTTATTTAAGTACTTAAAACACTAATTTAAAGCAGAAATATATCATAGCACGATTTATTTGTTTAAATATTCTATTACAGAACTTATAGCAAATGTTTCATTGGACTTTGCACTATTGCCGCAAACATTAACAGCGATTTATAAAATTTTCGTATAATCACACTATATTTTCAAACGTTAAAGGAAAATTTGTTTTCTTAGAAAGGTGTCATTATAACAATAAAACTTTCTAAACGATGTCTCAGCAGATGATTCGTTTTTTGCAATCGATGTTCGATGTTGCAATTAGGCAGCGAACCGAGCCAAATCGGCTTTAAACTGAGCCTCACACTTGGCCAGAAGCTCGGGCCCAGTCAGGATGTCAATGCCAGTCATGGCCAGGGCCTTGGCCTGAGCCAGAGTATACGGCTGGGCCTCCGGTAGGTTAACAAATCGTGTGAACTCCACGCTATGGTTGGGCGCGTCGCCGCCCATGTAGAACATGGGATGGATTGCCGGCACAGTGTAACTAACGTTGCCCATATCTGTTGAACCCGACGGCAGTTCCGTGATGCCAACGTGTTCAACACCTAGAGCGGTCAGATTGGCGCTATAGGCAGCTCCGAGTGGCGCGTTGCAGATGACGCTGCTGTAGCCGCGGCTTATGTCCTCGATGCTGCATTCGCAGCCGGAGGCGACCGCGCCAGCCCGGAGGCAGGCTTCAACTCGAGCTCGGAGTACGGCCAGTTCGCGATCGCTAGGACAGCGGACGAAATAGTCTGACGAAATTGATGTTGAAAGAAACATTGTTTCGGATCGAAGCAGATTTAAGGTGTCAACTTCTAAACAATAACTAAAACGTAATACGTAATACGTCAAGAAAGCCATAGAATTTAAAGTGCAAGTTCAGCTTCAACCATGACAGATGGTTTCTGCATCAAGAGGCTTTAGCACCGCTTTGGCACCAAGAGGCTTTGGCACCAAGGGCCTTTAGCACCAAGGGGCTTTAGCACCAAGGGGCTTTAGCACCAAGGGCTTTAGCACCAAGAGGCTTTAGCACCAAGAGGCTTTAGCACCAAGAGACTTTAGCACCAAGAGGCTTTAGCACCAAGGGGCTTTAGCACCAAGGGGCTTTAGCACCAAGGGGCTTTAGCACCAAGAGGCTTTAGCACCAAGAGGCTTTAGCACCAAGATACTTTAGCACCAAGAGGCTTTAGCACCAAGGGGCTTTAGCACCAAGAGGCGAGGCTTTAGCACCAAGAGGCTTTAGCACCAAGAGACTTTAGCACCAAGAGGCTTTAGCACCAAGGGGCTTTAGCACCAAGAGGCTTTAGCACCAAGAGGCTTTAGCACCAAGGGGCTTGGGCACCAAGAGGCTTTAGCACCAAAGGGCGCCAGCACCAAGGGGCGCCAGCACCAAGGGGCGCCAGCACCAAGGGGCGCCAGCACCAAGGGGCGCCAGCACCAAGGGGCGCCAGCACCAAGGGGCGCCAGCACCAAGGGGCGCCAGCACCAAGGGGCGCCAGCACCAAGGGGCGCCAGCACCAAGGGGCGCCAGCACCAAGGGGCGCCAGCACCAAGGGGCGCCAGCACCAAGGGGCGCCAGCACCAAGGGGCGCCAGCACCAAGGGGCGCCAGCACCAAGGGGCGCCAGCACCAAGGGGCGCCAGCACCAAGGGGCGCCAGCACCAAGGGGCGCCAGCACCAAGGGGCGCCAGCACCAAGGGGCGCCAGCACCAAGGGGCGCCAGCACCAAGGGGCGCCAGCACCAAGGGGCGCCAGCACCAAGGGGCGCCAGCACCAAGGGGCGCCAGCACCAAGGGGCGCCAGCACCAAGGGGCGCCAGCACCAAGGGGCGCCAGCACCAAGGGGCGCCAGCACCAAGGGGCGCCAGCACCAAGGGGCGCCAGCACCAAGGGGCGCCAGCACCAAGGGGCGCCAGCACCAAGGGGCGCCAGCACCAAGGGGCGCCAGCACCAAGGGGCGCCAGCACCAAGGGGCGCCAGCACCAAGGGGCGCCAGCACCAAGGGGCGCCAGCACCAAGGGGCGCCAGCACCAAGGGGCGCCAGCACCAAGGGGCGCCAGCACCAAGGGGCGCCAGCACCAAGGGGCGCCAGCACCAAGGGGCGCCAGCACCAAGGGGCGCCAGCACCAAGGGGCGCCAGCACCAAGGGGCTTTAGGATCAAGGGGCTTTAGGATCAAGGGGCTTTAGGATCAAGGGGCTTTAGGATCAAGGGGCTTTAGGATCAAGGGGCTTTAGGATCAAGGGGCTTTAGGATCAAGGGGCTTTAGGATCAAGGGGCTTTAGCACAAGGAAACAACAGGGGGCCTTACATCATCAGTATTCAATGGTAACTGCACCATTTGACGTTCAGCAAACATTATTTTCAGCAGACAATTTAACAGAGTTACGTTGAATAACTTTTATCAAATCGACTCACCCAGCACAGCTCGCTCAGGGATGATATTGGGCCGCTGGCCGCCCTCCTTCACGATGCCGTGCACCCGCCACTCCGGCCGCATCTGCTGCCGCAAGTTCGACACGCTCTGGTAGGCCGTCACGGCCGCGTCAAGGGCGTTGAGGCCCTCCCAGGGCGAGCCGGCAGCGTGGGACGCCTTGCCGGTGTACGTTGCTCGGAGGAAAGCCACACTGAGGTGCGGCACGTGCACTGCCGTCAGCTTGTACGGGTGCGCCATGAGGGCCACGTCAACGTCTTTGAAGAAGCCGGCCTCAATAAAGTTGATCTTTCCGCCGTAGTGCTCCTCTGCCGGCGTCCCGAGCACCGTGACCCTGCCGGCCACGCCGCCCGCCTCCATGGCCGCCTTGATGCCCAGACCGGCACCCACCGCCACCTCGGCGATCAGGTTGTGTCCGCAGGCGTGCCCGATGCCCGGCAGAGCGTCGAACTCGCACATCACGGCGATGTGGGGCCGCCCGGCGCCAGCAGACCCGAACTCGGCCTTGAACCCGGTGTCCAGCACGAAGTGCCGCGTCACGCTGAAGCCCGACGACTCCAGCGTCTCCGTCAGCAGCTGGTGCGCCATTCGCTCCTCCAGCGCCAGCTCCGGGTTCTGCCACAGGCGGGAACTGACGCCGAGCAGCAGCTCGCGCGACTCGTCGATCTTGGCGGCCGCGACATCCTTCAGCTGCTGCGGATTCATCAGAGCAGTCGCTGAAATGCGGTTGGTAGAAAACCTGAGACAATGAGACCTGTAGCGGAATAACGGACTAAAGAAACTGTATCTCGCTACTAACAAGTAAGCAGAAATAACCTGAAAATACATATTTGAGAGCGAAAACGCCTGGAACTGGAAAAATGTTCAATTATGTATATTTAGGACTATCAAATAGTTCTATTGGAATTAGTCCACTTAATTCAAATTACGATTAAAACAGTTTTCATGAGGATATTTTCTCGATTGCTTCATGATAAAATATAAACATTGCAATTCAGTAATTTTTTAGCAAAAAAGACTTTAATAAAGCTTTCGTACCAACTATTTTGGTTAGAAAAATTTGCACTAGGCAACGAAAAAACACATTTTCGAGTTTCCCATCACAATCAGCTCCAGCCACAGGTGCTCAGCTCATCCTTGAGTCTCCCATTACCCTCAGCTCATCCTTGAGTCTCCCATCATCCTCAGCTCATCCTTGAGTCTCCCATCACCCTCCGCTCTAGCCACAGATGTTCAGCTCATCCTTGAGTCTTCCATTACCCTCAGCTCTTCCTTGAGTCTCCCATCACCCTCCGCTCATCCTTGAGTCTCCCATCACCCCCGGCTCTTAGCCGTAGATGCTCAGATCCTCATGAAAAGTTTCCCAGCATCGCTGCACCAGCGCAGGCTCCGTGAGCACATCGATGCCGGTCATCGCCAGAGCCTTGGCCTGCTCCAGGACGTAACGCTGCGCCTCAGCAGCTCCGGCCAGCACCGCAAATCCCGCACTATGCGTGGCAGCGTCGCCACCGATGAAGAACATCGGATGAATGGACGGCACCTCGTAGCTCACATTGCCCATGTCGGTTGAGCCGGTGGGCTCCGGGTACAGCTGAGTGTGCTCAACACCCAGAGCTCTCAAGTTCGCACTGTAGGCGCCAGCAAGAGCGCGATTGGGAATCACATTCTTGTACTCAGGTTCCGACTCTGAGATGAGGCACTCGCATCCGGTTGCCATGGCAGCCGCATGCATGCATTGCTTCACTTTGTTGAGCAGCAGTTGCGAGTCGCCGCCAGTTGAAGCTCGGGTGCAGTACTCTGGAAGTTGAAGCGTTTGCTGCGTCACCAAGATGCAAGAGCTTAGTTTTGCACTTTTAATCCGCACTACAGATTGCACTAATAACCTGACCTAGCACAGCTCGCTCAGGGATGATGTTGGGCCGCTGGCCGCCCTCCTTCACGATGCCGTGCACCCGCCAGTCCGGCCGCATCTGCTGCCGCAGGTTCGACACGCTCTGGTAGGCCGTCACGGCCGCGTCAAGGGCGTTGAGGCCCTCCCAGGGCGAGCCGGCCGCGTGGGACGCCTTGCCGGTGAAGATAACCTCAATACTACTCAGACTCAAGTGAGCGCTGTGTACCGTTGTCATGCGGTCTGGATGCGCCATCAGAGCGACGTCAACGTCTTTGAAAAAACCCGCATTGATCATGTTGATCTTGCCGCCCTGTGCCTCCTCTGCCGGCGTCCCGAGCACCGTGACCCTGCCGGCCAGGCCGCCCGCCTCCATGGCCGCCTTGATGCCCAGACCGGCACCCACCGCCACCTCGGCGATCAGGTTGTGTCCGCAGGCGTGCCCGATGCCCGGCAGAGCGTCGAACTCGCACATCACGGCGATGTGGGGCCGCCCGGCGCCAGCAGACCCGAACTCGGCCTTGAACCCGGTGTCCAGCACAAAGTGCCGCGTCACGCTGAAGCCCGACGACTCCAGCGTCTCCGTCAGCAGCTGGTGCGCCATTCGCTCCTCCAGCGCCAGCTCCGGGTTCTGCCACAGGCGAGAACTGACGCTGAGCAGCAGCTCGCGCGACTCGTCGATCTTGGCGGCAGCGACATCCTTCAGCTGCTGCGGATTCATCAGAGCAGTCGCTGAAAATGCAGTCATGTAAACTAATAGTACTCGTAACTGATATTAAGCTAGGTAAACTTCAGAAGTAAAAAAAATATTAGATCAGAAGACAAAAAAAACAAATTGAAAGTTTCATACAGGTATTAATACGAGCCCCTCAGCAACATTGAAAGTTTCCACCCTAGCGCGCGAAGGGTCAACGTTTTGGTGGGTGGAGATCTTTGTGGTTTGAGCCATAGACAAATATATAATCCGGATTCGAACGAAGCAAAGGAACAGCAAAGAGCAAGTGCACTCCAACCGATGCAGGGCTACATTCCTGTTACTAGGCAGTGCTGTCGGATTCGCCTTCAAAGGAGTCGTCAAAGGAGTGAGCACCACGCTGCTCGTTTCTCTGCACTTGATCTGCAGTTTGCGGATTGCTGTGTGCGACCGCCCAATTTGGCTAGCAACAGCTCGGATGGACATCCAGCGTCCAGCATGCCAATGGCCCGCGCTCGTATCAGGTCGGTCATTTGGCGAACCATTGCGTTCGGTTGCGAACGTGGATTTTAGACTCCTTTAAGCAGCTGCTGTCTGCTCCATGTGACTGTTTCCTTCGAGCTGTCTGGCGTCATGACCCAAGTTTTTGTCTATGGCCCAAGTGCGTGTTGACGAAATCATCAATCGTCTATGGCACTTGACGAAATCATCAATCGTCTATGGCACAAGTGCGTGTTGACGAAATCATCAATCGTCTATGGCACAAGTCTGGCGACAAAAACCATTTTTGAAACTGGCTGGCGCGAGGGTGGAAACTTTTCAATGTTGCTGAGTGTAGAGCCGGGGTAGACCAGCTCAGCGGTAAAAGCGTCCGACCCTTCGCGGCCACATTCATTTGGGGCTTGTGTGTGCAAGAAGGGGGAGTTTGTCCTGCGATTTACAGCCACGAGGACCAAAGACCACCCTGTGGAACATTATATATTAGACTATGATTTAAAATACGAGATCCTTTAACGAGCTAGTGGAGAAAAAGTTAAAACAGCATAAAATATTGTAAATTACAGCTTGCGGCTGCATGAAAGTCATTTAATTAGGGTTAGGACATAAATGGTAAAGTTTTTAACATTGACAGAGAAAGAACATTGCTAGTAGAACTAATTATACAGCTTTGATGGCCTTTCCAGATAACTTTTGACAACCAAACTGACTATCCTCAATACGCTGCCTGCGAGGGGCCCCGGCTGCGTGTTGCCCTAGTTTATGAACCATAGACTGCAAGTGATAAAAAGCTACCCACATTGAGAATCGATCGTTTTATTACTTTCCATGGTTCATAGACTATGGCAAGAAGCAGCCAAGACCCCTCGCAGGCAGCGTATGCAGGATTCTCAGTTAGGCTGACAAAAGCTATAGTAGCGTTGTATGTTGGCAAAGCACTACCGGGTGAGGATTTACCATAGACATTCTCGGCTTTTTGTACGGAAATTTAATCTCGAATTATCTGCAGTTAAAGGACCCACTCCATCCATTTAGATAGAATAATTGCCATCCCAGTGGTCTGCTTTCCCAAATTGATTCTAATTACTCAGCCACAAAATTAGTACATAAAAATTTATATTAATGCACGTTAGTAGCTATATGGGTTAAAGATTTTTGTAAAAATCTAGTTACAAAATTGCGTAGAACAATATCTCTAGCATGGAAAACTGTAGTAGTCTTAAAATCGTAGAAAGACCCTGGCCTACACTCGCCAGTTCGCAATTCATATATTTTTTTTACAAATAGTTGTATCAAAATCAAATGAAAACGGTACCCAGGCCAAGCAGCGTCCCGGAGTCACTTGCGTTGTCCCAGAGTCGTTTCAGATGACATGGGTAAAATTGGAAAGAAGAGACTCCAAACGACTCTAAAACGACGAGATGTCACGGTACAAGTCGCCAAAAGTCAGCAAAGAGTTATGCAAGAGTCATTTTAAAGCAGCATTATATTGTCCGCGACTTTGGGGCAACGCAAGTGACCAGCTGGGACGCTTTTACGACTCTGGGGCCCCCGTAGAGTCGTATCTAGGGCGAGCTAGAGTCGTTTTAGAATCACTGAGTTGCGTCACATAGTAAAATAGAATCTTATTTCGCATTTATAACAACTCGATTGTCTATTTAGTGTACTAGACCCGTTAAAACGTTACCATGACAAGAATCGCTAAAGAGTCATTGCAAACAACTCTCTAGTGACTTTAGTGACTCTGTGGCAACTCTGGTGACTTTTTAACGACTCAAACGACTGCAATGCGACGGAGAGGCGACTTTTGCGTTAGTTGCAGAACCGTAAAAGTGTTGGCGCTGAACTTTCTCTAGAGATGTGACTCTGATTCATCAAGTGACTCTATAGTGACTCTAGAACGTCTCAAACACGACTCTACGGCCCCAGAGTCGTTTCAGGGTCGCAGGTAATAAAACGCTCCAAAGCGTTTTATTGGATTGGCGATTCTTGAGCGGCTTGACTTTTTGGCGGCTTGTACCGTAATATCTTGTCGGTTTAGTCGTTTAGAGTCACTTCTTTCTTATTTTACCTGTGTCATCTGCAACAACTCTGAAACGAATATGGGGCGACGCAAGTGACTCTGGGCCTAGGTGCTGTTCTCATCGGGTAGGCCAAGAAGCATCCCAGACTCAGTTGCTTCTCCCAGAGTTGTTTCAGAGTCAGTTTGTGCAGATAATAGATAAAATAAGAAAAAAGTGACCTCTAGACGACTCTAAAACGACGAGATGTCACGGTACAAGTCGCCAAAAAGTTGTAAAAGAGGCAGTCGCCTACGAGTGAGAGTCAATTTGAAGTGTTTTATTGTCTGCGACTCTGGGGCGACGCAAGTGACCTATGACGCTTTTAAAATGACACTGGGGCCGCAGAGTCAGATCTGAGGCGTGCTGGAGTCGCCGTAGAATCACTGAGTTGCGTCACTTAGTAAATTGAATCGACGTGTAGTGTACTTAGGTCAAACTCTGACACAACGACTCTTGGACGGCTTTTTGCGAATCTTTTACAATTCTGCAACTGGTTTGAGCCTTATCTGTCGCACCACAGTCGTTTGAGTTGTTTGCAGTGACTCTAGCGATTCTGGTGACAGTAACCTTTTCAATGTGAAACGTTATGCAGGAAACTATCTTGAAAACCAACTTCTTTTAGCTGTCCAAGAACTCCTAGTAAACATAGCGCTAAAAGTCCTTCAGCCTGGCCATATCGGCTCGAAAACCTTCCCAGATCTGTTCGAGCACGCCAGGCTGCGTCAGAATATCGATGCCAGTCATAGCCAGCGCCTTGGCCTGAGTCAGGGCGTGCGGCTGAGCAGCTGGGTCGCCAGCCAGCTCAGCAAAATCGCGTGTGTGAATAGCCGCCTGGCCACCAACTGAGAACATTGGATGAACTGACGGCACCTCGTAGCTCACGTTGCCCATGTCTGTGGAGCCGATAACCGCATCTGGCTCTGATTCTAGGAAAGGCTCATTCAATCTGACCAAGTTCTTCGTGTAAAATTTAATCAAAGACTCGTTGGTTATCAAGTTACTGTTGGCGTGTCCGTTTATCTCGGACTGCCAACTGCAGCCAGTGGCGAGAGCGGCAGCGTCAAAGCAGGCATCCACTTTGCGACGCAAAACGGCGAGTTCTTTGTCTGTTGGAGCGCGGATGTAGTACTCTGCGGGAGAGCAGGTACATCTGGGATAGGCAAACTTTCGTTTGGAGTGTCTATTTATCTGTTTGGATGATTGATTCGAACTTTAAAACGGCCCTTTTAGGGCTATTATCGCTTTGTGATTTTAACTGTAAAATGGCCTTTCTGGGACTCTACTTGCTTTGTGATTTTATATGCAAAGTGTAAATAAAAATTCCTAAATGTCGACAACTTCTAGAATGAAAACCCTGTAATGACAATCAAACTTAGAGGGGTTGGAAATATATGGTGCGCACTTGAAGCATTTAGTTTTGTAAATCAGGAAAACAGGGACTCTTTTATGTACTATGTCCAATGCATCTTGATGAGTCACCTGGTAAGACATTGACCGCGAGAGAGTGGCAACAGGTCAATTCCGCTGTGAAAGACTAACCGCCCTGATCTGAGGTAGAAATACAATGGGGCGCTTTTATACAAGACCTAAAAATCGCATCGCCGAAAGTCAAATTAGAACGGTCAATTCACAAGACCTGAACTTCACAAGACCTAAACTTCACAAGATCCTAACTTCATAGGACCTAAACTTCACAGGACCTGAACTTCATAGGACCTAAATTTTACAAATCCAAAAACTTTACAAGACCTAACATTCACAGAACCTAAATTTCATAGACCCAAAACTTGACAGGACCTAAACTTCAGAGAAACTAAACTTCATAAGACCTAAACTGTATAGGACCTAAATTTCACGAGACCTATACATCACAGGACTTAGGATTCACATGGCTTTCTTTTTCTACTATTAGTAGGCAATGCTAGGCATGTAAGATTCGATAAAAATCAAAGGGACATGACTTATTTTTAAACCGGATCATCGCGTACCCAGCACAGCTCGCTCAGGGATGATGTTGGGCCGCTGGCCGCCCTCCTTCACGATGCCGTGCACCCGCCAGTCCGGCCGCATCTGCTGCCGCAGGTTCGACACGCTTTGGTAGGCCGTCACGGCCGCGTCAAGGGCGTTGAGGCCCTCCCAGGGCGAGCCGGCAGCGTGGGACGCCTTGCCGGTGAAGGTGACGTCGAATGCCTGGATGCTAAGCGCACGCGGACGAGCCACAGTCAGCTTGTAGGGGTGCGCCATCATTGCGACGTCCACATCGGTGAAGAATGCCGATCTGCACAGTGTTCAGCGGCGTGTGACATGCGCTTCTTAGTCGTTTAAACTTAAAGAGTCGTTTAAGCGTCATTGCAGTTGACATAAGTAAAATAGGAAAGAGTCTCTAAATGACTCTAAAACGATGAGATGTTCCGGTACAAGCCGTCAAAAAGTCATTAACGAGTCCGTCAAGATTCATGAATTACCTTCAAGCATTTTATTGCCTCTAGGGCGACGCTGGAGCAACGTTATAACGACTCTGGGGTCGTAAAGTCGTGTTTGAGGCGTGCTAAAGTCGCTGTAGAGTCACTGAGTTGCGTTTGAAGCGCAATTGCATCGCATGATGAATTGAGCCGCATCTCTAGCAATAGTAAGCGCCAACACGATTCTTGTATGACTCTTGCGCAACTCTTTTACGGTTCTGCAACTGACGTAACGCGCTAATTGTGACGCAAAAGTCGCCTCTCCGTCGTATTGCAGTCGTTTGAGTCGTCAAAAGTCACAAGAGTTGCCGCAAAATCACTAGCAATGGCTCTTTAGCGATTCTTGTCATGGTAACGTTTTTAACGGGAAAGTACGAGTAGCATTGCGATAGTATCCGAATACAATGATAAAAACCATCGAGATTGAATTTCTTAGAATGTGCCGCTTCAAAAATAACACCAAGATTAAGTGTCCGAATTTTGCGCACACACTTCTTTTCCTGTCACAGTACCAGTATGTCATAACCTCTATGTTCTAAAACTATTATCGATAATTACTGTTTCTTATTAAAGTCATATAAATTCTTCACAACTCACTGAACCAACAGAGCAAGATATATTACAGAGAAAATGCTATTGACTAGATTCCGTGCGTGGCCCCACCAAGTCTTAGTAGTCGCACCTGATCATGTCGATCTTTCCGCCGTGTGCCTCCTCTGCCGGCGTCCCGAGCACCGTGACCCTGCCGGCCAGGCCGCCCGCCTCCATGGCCGCCTTGATGCCCAGACCGGCGCCCACCGCCACCTCGGCGATCAGGTTGTGTCCGCAGGCGTGCCCGATGCCCGCAGAGCGTCGAACTCGCACATCACGGCGATGTGGGGCCGCCCGGCGCCAGCAGACCCGAACTCGGCCTTGAACCCGGTGTCCAGCACGAAGTGCCGCGTCACGCTGAAGCCTGACGACTCCAGCGTCTCCGTCAGCAGCTGGTGCGCCATTCGCTCCTCCAGCGCCAGCTCCGGGTTCTGCCACAGGCGGGAACTGACGCCGAGCAGCAGCTCGTGCGACTCGTCGATCTTGGCGGCCGCGACATCCTTCAGCTGCTGCGGCTCCATCGGGACAGCGGCGAGTAAGCCGCTGAAAGTTGGTCAACACAATTTTGTGCCAGAGAACCGCAACTGTGCCTGCATGCAGTGACAGCCAGTGGTAACATGTGCAGTACCACAGGGTCTATCTATGCAGTTCATGCAACGTATAACGTGTGCTACAAAAACACACAGGCCGTTCTGTGGGAATCGGAACTTGCAAGTATTTGGTTTTACGAGTGTCTGTACTCTGTAGATAAAGATA
This sequence comes from Macrostomum lignano, assembly GCA_002269645.1. Lineage (NCBI taxonomy): Eukaryota > Metazoa > Platyhelminthes > Macrostomidae > Macrostomum > Macrostomum lignano. The sequence continues at coordinate 378,259 of NIVC01001007.1, forward strand.
TCTAGATAAAACAAAGCCAGCGGAATGAGTGCCCCGCACCGAAGCTACAGTGCTTGGCATAATCGAAATGACACACGCATTCAAGAGAATCGAGGCAAGTTGCAAGTATTGAATATTAGTCAAGTTTTCTGATATCTTTAACGTTTCAACCTTAGTAGGCAGTTGGAGGAACTGACACGTGAAATGTATTAGCTTTTATTGAAATCATAAAATTGCAGTTACTATTTCAAAGCCAAAGATCAATACATATTAAATAACGGTTTTCGAAAGAAACTCTGAGCGTAACAAAGTTTATCTTAGTCACCACGAGAATTGTTAGTATCTTAGAGACTATGGGATTCCCGAATCAGATGAGTCTTGGCATCTCCGGGATTCCCTAAGGAGTCTTGGCATCTTCGGGATTCCCCAATGCGTCTTGGCATTTCCGGGATTCCCCAATGCGTCTTGGCATTTCCGGGATTCCCCAACAATTCTTAGCATCTCCGGAATTTCCCAAGGAGTTTTGGAATTTCCGGGATTCCCCAACGAGTCTTGGCATCTCCGGGATTCCTCAATAAGTTTTGACATCTCTGGGATTCACCAATGAGCTTTGGCATCTCGGGATTTCCCAATGAGTCTTAGCATCTCCGGGATTCCCCAAATGAGTTTTGGCATCTCCGGGATTCCCCAATGAGTCTTGGCATCTCGGGATTCCCCCAATGAATCCTGGATCCTGGCATCTCTGGGATTTCCCAAAGAGCATTGGCATCCCATTCCCCAATGAGTCTTGGCATCTCCGGGATTCCCCAATGAATCTTGGCATATCTGGGATTCCCCAATGAATCTTGGCATATCTGGGATTCCCAATGAGTCTTGGCATCTCCGGGACTCCCCAATGAGCTGTCTTGGCATCTCAGCAACTCTTTAAGCCTCGAAATTAATCATTATTTAGCAATGGCTTTAAAGAATAAATAGAATTAACACTAACTTCGACATCTCATCACGTAAACATTTTAAGCTCATAATGCAAGCAAAGTTTAAGTACTGCCTTTTTGATAAGAACATTTTAATCCTTTAGAACAAATAATTTAGGTCGAAAAAATCCATCTAAAACTCGATTCGAATATTTTTTTATTAATTAGATGTACTTTCCAATCGTCAGGCCTTTGACATTGGCGTTAGCCCCATGGGATTTCACAACCCGCCAGCCCAAATGAATGTGGGGCTCACGCATGAAAAGTTCTAAATGTACTTCACAAATAGACCCTTCATTTCGACACGAAAGTTTTTTGAAAGATTCCTTAACCTACCTAATCTGCTAGTAAATTATAACAATAAATAAACGAAGCCAGAAGAGAACAGCCAAGTGACCAATCAAAAAAATTTTTTCAGAAGAAAATCCAGATGGTTCAATTGCACCTGGAACACCATTTCAGACAATTTTTCAACCACCATAAATTCCCAATTTTTTTATCTGTGCAGCGCATAATTTTGCAAAACAAATTCGATCTCACTCGATATAAACGATCGATTGCAAAACAATTGTGCTTTAAATTTCACAATACACACATACACACGATATAGAAGTGATATTTGAAGATTTTTTAAAATTAAAAAAAATCACAAAACATAAACACAGAGGGCAAAGAGATGCGCAATTCAAAACTATGCGAGTTGAAGTAATAGCCGCAATAACAAAAAATGCCAACACCATTCACAATACAATATTATGAAGTCATAACAGATTTAGGATTACTATAATAGAAATCGAATGGTTCAGAGATAGATTATATAATTATTAATTAGTATGGGAATTTATCAACACCCACAACAGTACAATCTAAAGGTACTGAGTACACAAAACAAAAACATTTCTTCATCATGTTTTGACATGTTGATTTCTCTGACACATTAGTGTCATCAGTGACACAACAGTGACATTAGTGACACACTAAGTGACATTAGTGACACACTACGAGTAAGTGACATCAGTGACACACAGTGACATTAGTGACACACTAAGTGACATCAGTGACACACAGTGACATTAGTGACACACTAAGTGACATCAGTGACACACAGTGACATCAGTGACACACTAAGTGACATCACTGACACACTAAGTGACATCAGTGACACATCAATGACACATCAATGACACATCAGTGACTTCAGTGGCACAGCAATGACTTCAGTGACATTAGTGACACACTAGTGATATCAGTGGCATAGCAGTGACACATTAGTGACATCAGTGGCATAGCAGTGACACATTAGTGACATAAGTGAAACAGCAGTGACACATTAGTGGCATCAGTGAAACAGCAGTGACACATTAGTGACATCAGTGAAACAGCAGTGACACATTAGTGACATCAGTGAAACAGCAGTGACACATTAGTGACATCAGTGAAACAGCAGTGACACATTAGTGACATCAGTGAAACAGCTGTGACACATTAGTGACAACAGTGACACAACAGGGACATCAGTGACACAGCAGTGACATCAGTGACACAGCGGACATCAGTGACACAGCAGGGACATCAGTGACACATTAGTGACATCAGTGACACAGCAGGGACATCAGTGACACAGCAGGGACATCAGTGACACAACAGGGACATCAGTGACACAGCAGTGACATCAGTGACACAGCAGTGACATCAGTGACACATCAGTCAGACGCCCATATCCGGCTGCGGTATGCACAAATTGTAGTGCACATCGGATTTAAAAAACGAGGCGGATTTCCAACCGCACCAGCCGTCTTTGCTGAGCTGCTTGGCGTCCGTCTCGGAGCCGGTGTAGTGCGGATCCAGCACTAGCCAGCGCACCTCGCCGCTGGCCTCGTTCAGACTGCAGCCAAGCAGAGTGTGGGCGTACTGGCCGCCGCCAATCATCACCGGGCAGCCGATGGTTTCGAAATGATGCAACAGCAGACGGGCCTGGCATTGTGTTGCAGCATGAGATGAAAGGGCAGTGAGCTGCTTCTTGTATAGTGGCTGTGCTAATCTGTCTGGCTAACTGCTCCCTAATCTGGCTATCTGCTCCATAATCTGTCTGGCTATCTGCTCCCTAATCTGGCTATCTGCTCCCTTATCTGTCTGGCTATCTGCTCCCTAATCTGGCTATCTGCTCCCTAATCTGGCTATCTGCTCCCTAATCTGGCTATCTGCTCCCTTATCTGTCTGGCTATCTGCTGCCTAATCTGGCTATCTGCTCCTAATCTGGCTATCTGCTCCCTTATTTGTCTGGCTATCTGCTCCCTAATCTGGCTATCTGCTCCCTAATCTGGCTATCTGCTCCATAATCTGTCTGGCTATCTGCTCCCTAATCTGGCTATCTGCTCCCTTATCTGTCTGGCTATCTGCTCCATAATCTGTCTGGCTATCTGCTCCCTAATCTGGCTATCTGCTCCATAATCTGTCTGGCTATCTACTCCATAATCTGTCTGGCTATCTGCTCCCTAATCTGTCTGGCTATCTGCTCCATAATCTGTCTGGCTATCTGCTCCCTAATCTGTCTGGCTATCTGCTCCCTAATCTGTCTGGCTATCTGCTCCATAATCTGTCTGGCTATCTGCTCCATAATCTGTCTGGCTATCTACTCCATAATCTGTCTGGCTATCTACTCCCTAATCTGTCTGGCTATCTGCTTCCTAATCTGTCTGGCTATCTGCTCCCTAATCTGGCTATCTGCTCCCTAATCTGGCTTTGTTTTCTAATCTGGCTATCTGCTCCCTAATCTGGCTACCTACTCTAATCTGGATATCTGCTCCCTAATCTGGCTATCTACTCCCCAATCTGTCCCATTTTCAAATTCGAAAGATCAGGAAGAAGCTCATGAAAGACCTCACCTGTTCAGGCAGGTCAACACCCGAGACACGTGCACCAGACGGGCGGCAACTCCGGTTAAACTTTTCAACGCGTAGGACAGTTCCACAGCGCCAAGCCACTGCCTAGATCCGATCAATGACTTCGGCTTGTCGCCCAGATCAACCAAGGCTCGTTGGATTGCTTCGTGTTTAGGCACGGGAGCGTCTATAACACCGCGACGGCGCAACCAAGACACGATGGTTTGCAGAGATCTGTGAGAGGATTATTTTTCCCGTCGGAAAAATGGAGTATCGAAAAATATGAATTGTCGGAGTTATGAATTTCTGAGGATATAAAGAGTCGGAGATGTGAAGTGTCGGAGATCAGAAGTGTCGGAGATCTGAATTGTCGGAGATCAGAAGTGTCGGAGATCTGAATTGTCGGAGATCAGAAGTGTCGGAGATCTGAATTGTCGGAGATCAGAAGTGTCTGAGATCTGAATTGTCGGAGATCAGAAGTGTCGAGATCTGAAGTCGGAGATCGGAGTCGAAGACATGAAGTTGGAGACAAGAAGTCGGAGATATGAAGTGTCGCAGATATGAAATTGGAGATGTGAGTTGTCGGAGACATGAAGTCGGAGATAGTCCATTCAAATTCAACAAGACCAACCTGTAGGCGCAGCCCCAGCCGGAGTCGTGGAAGCCGCAGCTGCCATAGTGATAATAAGCATAATCTCCTTGCACTAGCCGGGTGACCCAAGGCGCTGTATCCGGCTGCGGCTTGGCCTTCAAATGCGGATTAATCACTAGCTACCAGACTCATCTTCATCAGCTCCATTTCCAGCATCACTAGTAGACAGCAGCTGGTCTGCAGCGAACTTCAGTCGCATTGCTGGCCAGAACACT